>JARVGS010000127.1:4783715-4796906 GCA_031762315.1 Hypsolebias antenori
AATGTATTTTATTCATCAAAATGTACAGTACTGTACATGTATGTGTTTTTTGAACATTATGTAGGGTACTGTGTTAATATAGGCAAAGTGCTTTGTACATGTACAGTCCAGTACATGTACTGTCTAAGTGGGTCCAGTTTAAGTTCAAATCGGTATCCGACAGGGCCTTTGTAATGGAACTCGGCCGAAAACCTAGGACTACCTGTACTTTATACTTTATTAGTTTTTTCTTGAACTTTTTTGAATTTACCATGTCCTGGATGACTGAGAATCTTCACCAGCTATTAATGACACAATCTGCTTGCCATATACCACCACCTTCGTTCTGCTCGCTGCTTGGAGCAACCTCAGCTTCATTTTGCTGCACCGCCCTGGCAGAATGCAACTAATTTAACCATTGAAATGCATTTCTTAAGTAAAAGTTCAACTGAGACATGCCTTTGCTATAAAGCTGAGCAAACAAATAATTGTTTATAAGTGTTAATCTTGTTAAACTCTTTTTAAAGACCTCCCATGCACATTCCCGCAGCAACCATTTGGCAGCCTATCTATTTGTGGCACAACACCGGCCCACATTTCCGGGTTGTCAGCGGTGACGCGTAACAAACGCGACATGTAAAGATGTGACTTATACGACGAAGCGACATATTAATGGATTTTTCCACTTTTTTAGACAAATTTGGACTGATGAGACTTATACAGCAGTGTGGCAAGTATGGCGGAAATTATGGTAATATTTATGAATTTATACGAAATAATCAGGAGAATTCAACTTCACAACTACAGCTAGACCTTGAAAATTGACTGTAACTTTCCCTTTAGTGTTAATTTTCTGTTCATGGACACATTACACGGTTGGATTTACAACCAATTACCTCACCTAAATGTACCAAACAACAGCCACTGAACATATGGTCTGGATTTGCTGAAAACATCCCCAGCCACATCACTGCCAGCGAACGCTTCGAAGAGCTCTTTCTGCAAAAGCAGGAACCCTCTTAGGATTAGAGAAATAAAAACTTTTCCTACCAAAACTTTAAACCTTCTGGAGTCACAGCCAGGCACATTATCACCGATTAAAGTGTTACATTTCTGAGGAGGACATAAAACTTGGCAGGTCAGTAAAACTCGATATGGGACAGTTTTAGCCAAACCTCACAATACCATCCCCTGCGAGTCAGTGACTCAGTTTTACTAGCCTAACTGGTTTTCACTTTTGCAAAGGCATCCCTGAAGTTAGCTCCTCTACAAGTGTTTGACACACTCTATGTGACCTAACAAAGTCCTGCTATTTTACAAGCTGGTTTGTGATGAAGTAAGTAAAGACATTCAATCTGCTGTACTTTATGTAAAAAAAAGGAAAGTTTCAAATGTAAGATTTAAAAATAACAGGTGAAGTATTCTGACCATACTTTTCCTTTACGCAGTAAAATTACCTCATAGTGGACAGCAGCTCCGGAAGGCAATAAAGTTGATCTCAGCAAAGCTGTTTTTTCTATCAGCTCCAGACTCGTTGGTCAAGGTCAAACTGTGTGGGACCCCCTGGAGCAGCTTCACAAGGAAAACAGATTTAACAACCTGCTCTGCCCAGAAACAAATCACACACATCTTTCATTGTTGGAGCATAACTTTGACTTTGGGCTAAATTTATTTGATGTTGGGTCATCTGTCCAGGATTAATCCTTCTGGTCCTGAAGAAACTGTGGAAAAACATGTAACCCAACAGTAAAACACTGAATGAAACAGACAGTCTGAAACATGGAAACCCTGCACACTTCCTGCTCACCTTCATTTGTTCTGAAAGCTAAAGAATAAGTTCAAGACAGTAACAGAGAAAAACATGTTATCAAGGGGCTGGCACAGTTTTGTTACCTTATAAAGACAAAAAGAGATCCTAAGTTGACAATTCTTCTCTACTTTGAATTAACTGTCATCTAAAATCCATCCATCCATTATCTTTACCCGCTTCTTCCTTTCCAGGTTGTGGGCCTGGTACCCATGTCCAGCTATCACTGTGCGAGACACGGGGACACCGTAGACAGGTCACAAGTCCATCACAATGACAAATAAGACAAACAACTCTCTCACACACACCTATGGACAGTTTTCAGCTTCCAGTTCATGCATGCACGGAGAGAACATACAAACTCCACCCAGAAAGGTTCCAGGCCAGGATTCGATATAGAAACCTTCTCGCTGAGAGGCGACATCTCTACCAACTGAGCCACTGCAATGCCCTGTCGGCTAAAACATCAGCGATGCATCAGGACATTTAAGAAAATGTTTTGTTGCTTTTTGAATATGTTTAAATTTACTTATAGTGCTAGAATAAAATACATTTTGCACAGAACACAACTTTATTTTAGTCAGTCTGCTTTTTGGGAAGCCACACTATTCGTCTAACATCAAACCTAACCTGCAGTAAGTTGTTAATCAGACCAATAGAAACTCTAACACGTTTGTTTCAAAGCAGCATTTACTTTAAAAGAGTTGTGGTTGAGATTTTAATGAAGAGAACAGTTCAGTAGGTGGTTTCTCTGTTAATCATACACAACTGACTGACAGCCGGTTGCTCTGCGCTTCATACAACTAGAAAAAGTTAACCTACTCAGTCTGAAACATCTCAATAATGTGAAGTGCATGATCCAAAATTTGATGATTTTTGTTTTGACATGACTATCAAACAGATAGAGCTTTGCCATCTTTGGTTTGTATGAGTTTGCAACACCTGGAAAGCAGCAGAACATATGTCAGAACGCTCTTCCTGGAATACAGTTGGTCTTTTAACAACATCTGCCCAGGCAAACTGATAAAGAAGCTGACAGACCTCGGAGTCCCGACCTCCCACCTGTAACTGGATCCTGGACTTCCTGACAGATAGACCACAGGTGGTGAGAATGGGAGGGCGGGTGTCAGCTGAACTCGCAGTCAGCACAAAGACAAGAGAACTCTCTCCGGGGCTCCCGCTGGCTTTATCCGGGTCTCTTGCATTATTGCACTGGATGCATCGCAATGCCCCTCTCCGCTACTCCGGGTTCTGGGATCTGAACCTGACTCCCTTTCAATCAGCCGCGGTGATGTAGGCAATCATCCTGTGCTTCTGAATGGCATTCCAGGTCTCTCTTGTAAATGAGTCCTCGAGGCTCAATGGGATTAACCTGCCTAAATAAAGGTTGAATGGCATTCCAACTGGCTCATGTTCAACTGCTGTTCACATGAAACCCTTCTTCGGCCTTCAAAGCTCTCGTTTGAATATTTGCTACTAACACCAAGATCTGTGCCCATGGCAGCTTCACCCGGACTCGCACCCCAGACTTCCACGCACGCCGCGGCAGCTCTCCTACTCATCGCCACGTAGTGGTCGCAGCTCCCATTGCCCGCAATGGCCGGGTGTGGGCCCGACGCTCCATCGCCATCTATTTTCAGAGCTAGTTGATTCAGCAGGTGAGCAGCAGAGCTGTTACCTCAGCCCTAAACTCTTCACCCTGTACACTTAAGACTGTCTCCAACACCATTATTAAATATGCTGAGGACAACACCAGGAGGGGAACAAGTCAGGAGCCTGGTAGACAACATTATGACCTATGGAGAGAAGAACAACCTCATCCTCAAAACAAACAAGACAAAATAAATCATATTGGACTTCAGGAAGAACCCTCCCCATTACAGCCTCTCCTCATTAAAGGGACTGAGGCAGCGAGGGCTGACAGTCATAGAATATTGGGACTGCAGATTATATTGGACCGGAGCTGGTCTCTCAAAACCACAGCCAGCACAGGCTTTACTTCATTAGGCTGCTCAGGAAAGTGGGTATGAACCAGCGCCCTCTCATCCAGGCCTAATGAGGCCCGATAGAGAGTATCCTAACCACAGGAATCACCATCTGGTATGGGAACACCACACAAGCAGAAAGAAAGGCACTGCAAAGGATCATAAAAACTGATCACAGGGATCAAACTTCCTTCCATGGACTCTATGTATGTACAGTGCTGTTCAAATAAAGCAGCTGGAATCATCAAGGACTCACTTCATCCAGCTCACTCTCTTATCAGACACAAAAAAATGTTCAAATAACCTGAGACTCAGTAGAGCAGATATTCACCCATAGTCCAAGGTATTTCACAGTTTTTCCCTACAACAGTCAGACTGATGGCTAAAAAAAAAAAAAAAAAAAAACACAGAATCTGATGCAATAATAACCCAACACTACCTAACTTCACTTTTCATGTGATATAGAAGGGTGTAGATATTACCTACTTTCTGTACAGTGTAGATATAAACCACTTTTTTCTTTTTTTTTAACTGTTTTAGTGTTGTTTCAGTGTTTTGACTATGACTGAGAGAGCTCTGCACAAGAATTCCAATGTTGCCTGGATTGTATGTTTGTAATGGCTTGTATTTGCACCTTGCACATTGCCCAGGACATCCTTGTAAAATTGATTAATATTCTCATTGGGTTTCTTTTGTGGTGAAATAAAGGTTTAAATAAAAAAGACAAATAAGAAACTTTGTACTTGTACTTGATGTAGAGAAGTGGTAGCATTACTCCGAGTCTCTCCTGGATAACTGAACTTCTCAGCCAGTCCAGCTTCCCTGTGGAGAAAACTTATTTTGACCGCTTGTATCAACGATCTTGTTCTTTCGGTCACTACCCAAAGTTCTTGACAATAAGTGAAGGTGCAAAGACCGTTACTGGCCTTGCCAAAACTTGCATCTCTAAACCAAGTTTTGCAGAACGCACCTTCCAGCTGTATACACACACAACATGAGTTCATTTATACAACGGTGAACCTCATCCCCAGAAGAGAAAATAAGTAACACAGATGTGCAAAGCTTCTTTGTAATTTTGAAGGTCTATATATTTTCCCACCAAGCCATACTTTCAATGAGGCTTGTGATTGGTCCTCAAGTCATTCTGCAGTATGATCATGACCCCAAGCACACGACATGAAAAGCTTTTCTCAGCCACGGGAGAAACAAGAATTCCAGATTTCTGTTTTATTAGAAAACCTGCTGTGGAGAAAGCAGCAGCAGAAGGAGTGCCTTGTTTTCCCACTCCTATTTTACTCATGGAAGAACGCAAACAAAAGTTTAGGTAGAAATAAAAGCATGGGTGAAAGGAATACTGTATATCTAAAAACAGACCGAACAGCTTTTACTTCTCATGTTTGTGTCAAAATGGCTGCAAACAGCAGTAATCTAAAGCATCTACAAGAGACAGAGGACAAAACAGACCCAACTCGTATCAGCATGCCTGGGTTCTTTATTTTAACAACAAAAGAAATCAAACAGCTATTAAAAAAAATGAAAGAAATAACATAATTGTAGCAAAGTGCATGGAAAAACACACAAAGCGGAATTGTGTATCTGCTTTAGAAAATCATTGTGAAGCAGAATGTAGAAGAGATATTTACTTAGTTTTTGTCTAAATTCTCACATTTTTCTTTTTGTCTGACTTTTATTCAACCTTTATTTAGGCAGGTTAATCCCATTGAGCCTTGAGGACTCATTTACAAGAGAGACCTGTTTTCAACAAAGAATGACGACAACAATGGACAATCATAAGAGAGGCATACAGATTTTTTTTAACAAGTTAAAACAAAGATGTCAAAGTAGCAAAACAGATAAGGCAAATGTAGAAAACTAAAAACAGAATATATTTTGATTCATTTGGTCATTGCATTTAGCACAAAATTAATGTACAGAAGTAATAAAAGCAAGTCTGAGTGACTCATTGTGATTGCTTACGCTGCTTAAAATGCATACATCATTTAGATTAGACATAATATAGTCTTAGTTTGAACTTTAAAACTGATGTTGACCAAACTGCTGCAGAGTCTGAGGAAATACCACACCATCAGAAAACCAGGGCCAACAAGAATTTTGATTTTAAATTCAGAAAAAGACAAGAAAAAGAAACAAGGCTACAAGTTCATTCAGCTTCTTTATGACATTTTATTGGCACGAGTAGGAAAAAGGCAACATGATGGTGTCTCTGCTCAGTTTTTAAACCCACTGCGTCCATTTTACCCGTTTTTGTGACTAGTTTTATGCAACCACCCTTTATTTATTCTTCAGATTAAAACGTTTCAAACATCTGTGCCTTAAGTCAGCTGTGAAGAACAATGTGGAGATTTAGAAAGACATGAGGCAGCAGGATTCCTGTTGGCTTCAGTCGTCTCCGCCGCAGATCGCCTTCAAACATTCCCCGAGTTCCCCCGACAGCTCCGACTGCACAACACAAACAAAAACAACAAAAATACTGATGTACAAAAAAACAAAAAAACAGCTGGATCACACACAAGGTTACTTTTCAAAACAAAGGTCAGAAATTCAACCTGTTCTGCACATTTAAGGAAAAAAAAAAAAGTTTTTCATCAGATTTTTTTTATTCCACCCATCTATTTGTTATATGCTTTAAATATACAGTATTTGAAACACAGCCGTTTATTTTTATCTCTCATTAGCAAAAAGTGAAGGCAGAAGAATGTGAGCGCAGACAGAGCCACACACAGTAAGAGGCTGGATTATTTATTTTCAAGGTTTGATGAAAACAGTTTTTATAAAATTTGTCAGATAAATTAATTATCCTGTTAACAAATCATTACTCAAATAAGCCACTCGGGGAGCTGCAGAGTTAACACAGATGCCTATGCAGATGTTACATGAAACTCCGGTCATAAGATCTGCCCACAGAAAGAATTTTTTTTTATTTTTTTTTTTATGTTTATCAGACAGAGACGAGACCTTGGAGTTCATCATGTGTGCAGGCTCCTCTCTGTTCAGACAAAACAACACACACATGATTCTACATTACCGTATTTTTTGGCCTATAAGTCACATTTTTGCTTAATTTGCATACCCTGCGGCTTCTATGCAGAAGCAACTTATTTATGCATTTTTTCCAATCAATCTGACAGTTTTTATTAATTCAGACGTTGAAAATATTGAACACTACCAGTTTCAGCTACTAGCTGGCACTTGAGTAGTATGGCATGCCACTGTGTCATGTAATAGGTAAAAGTGGTTATTAATGACAATTGTCCTGCCATACACCGACACCTTCGTCCAGCTCGCCTGGAGAAACTGTAAAATTAGCTTCATTTTACTGCGCCGCCCCAGCGAAATGAAGCTGATTTGACAAATTAAGTGCATTTATTAAGTAAAAGTTCAACTGAGACACACCTTTACTATAATGTCGAACAAACAAACAATTGTTTGAGGTGCTTATCTTGTTAAATTTCGAAGAAATGCACAGCGAGTCCTCTCTCTGCACGCTCCGCTTCCACAAATCTGCTTTTGAAATGCAGCTGATTTGACCGTCAAAGTGCATTTATTAAGCAAAAGTTCAACTGAGACACACTTTTACTATAATTTCGAGAAAACAATTAATTGTTGTTAAGTGTTATTCTTGTTAAAGTCCTCCCGTACATGCTCCCGTGGCCGCCATTGGGCAGCCAATCGATTTTTGGTATTACACCGGCCCACATTTCTGGGTCGTCAGTGGTGATGTAATAGATGCAACTTATACAGTGAAGCGACGTATTTATGTCCCCCTCCCCACACACTTTTTTTAGACATATTTGGACTGATACGACTTATCCGGTGAAAAATACAGTAATTTAACATTAGTGATAACATCCATGACTTTTACATAAATGCTCCTGACATATTCCCCCCACCCCGGTCATGGTTGTTCATCAATAACTCCCTTGCAAGTTTAGGATGACTCAGCTTGGGGTGGAAAACCCTCCCAGGGCGAACTCATTCCAATCAGGTGGGAAACACCACATCACCTCGACGCCCCTTTGACGGTGGTCCTTAACGGCACATTTCAGCATCCCTCCCGGATGTCGTCAGTTCAAAAGAAAAATCATAAAACAAACAAAAATCAAAAATGATAAAACAACAAATAGTAAGACAGAATTACATTATCCACCTTCATTTAAATCAGGGGTTCCTAACCATGGTCCTTGAGGAACACCATTCTGCATGTTTTAGTTGTTTCTCTGCACTGACACACCTGATTTTAATAAATAGGTTATTAACAGCTTCCTGCATAACATGAGGAAGTAATTACGTCACTGAACCAGGTGTGTTGGAGCAGGGAAACAACTAAAACATGCAGGATGGTGTTCCTCAAGGACCAGAGTTGGGAACCCCTGCAACGTCTCAGTGTTACTTTCTCTTTATGAGGTTAGAAAAGAGGAGAATTTCTCTTTAATGGCAAATTATGAACATCAAGCTTCATCTTCCTCACCAGCGGGTTCAAAGGTCACCTAGTTGGGACTTGTGGGAGACAAGTGCAGATGTTTGTTTGTTTGTACAAAGAGTCATTTTCACCCAACGGTTTGGAACTACACTTGCACTAGTGCACACATTTGACAGTCACCCGTCAACTGGTAGGTAATATTTGTCTTGTCTGGTCAACATGTAAAGATTTTTTTAGTTAACTTGTCTAACGCAGTTGTTCACAAGTTCAGTCCGGTGGTTCATCAGTGAGTTTAAAGTCCACCCTGTTCAACTTCTGCTTCAACTAGTTGGTACAAAAATCACTGCAAAAAGTGTTAGTTTTGGTGTTAAAGACGATAATGAATGATTCCAGGTACAGGTAGTCCCCGGTTTACGGCTGACTCGGTAACCGGCCGTTTTGCATTTACGGCTTCCGCCCCAGCGACGTCATCGGCCGAAACGGCAGAAATTTTCATTATTTTCTGAGTTTTTTTGTGTTTGTTAGCAAGTTAACTGCTCTAAAATACATTTTAGAGGTACAAAATGTATGCTGGCGTTGTTTTAGGCTGTAAATAACGCGTTTAAAAAGACGTTACGGCCGCCATGTGCTTTCGGTTTCGGTATCCGGCTTTTTCGGTATCAGGCCGGGCCGTTAGAATGGAACTCGGCCGTAAACCGAGGACTACCTGTATCTATATACAGGCAGTTGACTTTCGTAGCTTAAAACCACGAATCTCCTCGCCACATGAACTTCCCCTCCGGCGCTGCTAACCACAGATCTTTAAAGGAAACAAAGCACACAGCCGTAAATCCTTTTTTTTTTTTAATCAAGAATGATGATTTAACATTTAGACAAGACGGATAACAACCAGTCACACTAATAAAAGTATGGTCCGGCCATATGTGAGGTGATGCTCCAATAGTTATTATAAAAGTGTGTTATGAGCTGTGACATCAGGAGGAAGAGGCAAAAGTCTTCATCCGGGCTAGGCTAAAGTCTAGCCAAACAAGCTGAAGTTGTTATCCTTTTAGTTTTATGAAACAGCTTTTCATCAAAAATGTCAAACATGAGGCTACATGAGCCTCGATGCTACTTCATGAATGTTTTGTTGGGGTGCAGAAAAACATGTGACTACCGGTAGTCATTATTCTAACTTGAGCTCACACTGTAACTGATGTCCCAGTCACTGATGATGTATTGATTAGCAGAACATTGTTCAGAATGCTTGGACTGCACCTTTAAGAGTTTGATTCATGAAAAGGTGCTGCATCAGATGGGGCTGTGTTCATCAGAGTTTCAGATCTATTAATAGTCTGTTTGGGTTCAGTCAAACTCTGACCAGGTTTATTTTAGGAAACGAGGTTAGGGGCTGCGTGCTTGCTCACATACCTTGATCCAATGACTTTTTATTTATTTTTTTGCTCCTCTGTGGCGCTGCAGGAGAGGGGGGAAAAGCAGAAAATTAGAATATAGACAGAAGTAATGATTTCAGGATCAACATTTTAGAGAAGTCTGTGGAAAAGCTTGGTTCAAAAGAAACCAAGCTGTGTGCTGTGAATGTGTCTACACTTGTGGAGCACAGTGTGCTCTGCATGTGCTGAGCTGAAACAACAGCTCACACGAACAGCAAGGTGCTGGTGTCGTTTCCCATCACAGCCTTTTCTTCTTCTTTCGGCTGCTCCTTCTTCAGGGGTCGCCACAGTGAACTAACTCACACGAAGACTTGGTGATTGTTTTTACACCGGACGTCCTTCCTGATGCAACCACAGACCACCGATAGCTTTATCTCAGCAGGGTTGGGTTCCAGTTTGACCCAGTTTACTGACTCATGCTTACAATCTAAAATTAGGTTCATCATTGCTCATTTGTTGAAGACACTAAAAAGTTTTGTTACAAAGATAATCCCTAAATGTGCCTGATCAGATCATTACAACCAAAGTTGGCGGTGGGTAGCTGGAGCTAGCCAGCTCCAACTAAAGCTTTGGTTGGAACCAAGCTAACAGTATAATGAAACATAACAACGAGGGTAGACATTTTATTATTACAAGCTGTTTTTACTCACTTACCTTTACTTGCTACATCCTAAAACGGAGGCTGTCAGTTCAATCTGGTCAACTTCGAGCTAAAAATGGCGAACTGCGAAGAATAACATGGCATCATCATCACATGGCCCAAGCACTGGGTCAAAGTTTTCAACTCTATATTTGGTCAAACTAAGTTAAACCAGCAATTGAGTTATCGAAAGAACCCAGCAGTTTTGAGTGTGTAGACTTGCCTTCAGTCAAAACTATTGTTGAATTTGTTATGTTTCCACATGTAACAATATTTTATCCAACAAATACTGACTGTAAGCACAGGCTGAGCTTCTGTATGTTCAGGAAGTCTTTTCTCCAAAGAACACAGACTTACCGGTATATCTCAGTGTCTCCGTTCCCCTCAGTGAAGCTGGAGAACACAAAGCTCCATCTTACAGGCCTGAGACAGCAGAAAAGACCCAGCTTTCCTCCTCGAGCTGTAGACCGGGTTCAGAGTATTCAAGGCATGTTTGTCTGTGCAGACGGAGAGTATTGATCAGTGGATGGAGGTCTGCCTGCCCTGCCAGGATGTTCTCATTCTGAATGTACAGGACAAGGAGAGGAACACAAACATGACTTGACCTCTGCCTTTGCTACAAGAACAGGATATTATTGAAAGATCCCACATGTAGCAAATTATTCTGCATGTCAGTTCATCTCTAAAAGAAAAAACGGTTGATCTAAAAGTCATAATTTCTAATAGTTACCTGCAAAATGAGCTAAATGTTACCTCCCTATAAGAGGATCATCATGATCCAACACAGAATTACACTTGGGGCTGTGTTTATGTGGCCGTGCTGCTGATGGGACAACATGTCGGCTCTTCCCGTCTGCTATTTTTACTCTCCATCCAGGGGGGCAGCGTGTAAATTTCAGTCATGTCACGCATCTGCCATGCTCGTTCCACTTCCTAAACCTTAATCCCTCCACTGGAACAGTGCCCAGTCACCTCGATCAGCACTGTGTTACTGATGGGAACAATGGGGACAAACCTCTAAAGCAATATCTTGGATTTTGAGGCACGATGTGCCCCTCATGTTTTATTTTTAATAAGTGGTTTTCCCTGACCACTCACAAGTTGAGCATCATTAACAAGAAGAGCTGGGAAGTTTCACCTGCAACAGGTCCTGTTAGTTAATCACATAGTGAATTTAAACCTTTAGAAGCTGCTGTAAAACAGATCTATGCACAGATGAGATACTTCACTGTTTGCGTGTTCTTTCTATGCTTCTATTTCTATAACTCACCTGCAATCAAAGGGCCATGCTTGTCTCTGTAAAACACAACAGGCGGATGCTCCAGTTGTTCAGACTTTAAATTAATTTGGGAGTCCGGCCTCAGCCCCTCCAGCCTCTCACTGCATCTGCAGCTTTCCTTCTTCTTTACAAGCCTGCTCATTTCCGCCACCTAGTGTTCAAGAGGGAAACTGCTGCCAGGCGCTTTGTTGACATCAGGGTAAAAAAAGTGCGTATGACAGAAACCTCTGGATGGATGGAGCCGAGTCAAGGTGCTGCGCAACAGCAGAACGCACGAGCAGGGAGACAAGAACACTTGGAAACTGTAATCTGAAATACTTTAAGAATCAATAAAGATCTAGTTAAATGAAATGAACACAAACATATTCTATATGTGCAAAACACGTGACACATTTATATAAATCGACATAATTTTAAGTGCGTGACAAACAGGTGCAAGAGGAGGGTCATGTAAAGACCCTCACGTGTGGCACAGATCAGGTTCTGATGGGAACTTTTAACTCAAATGCAAATATAAACATTTATAGTTGTAAAAAAAAAAAAACATGGCGTTAAACTCCGCACGAGAATATCAGATGTTCTAACAGCTGGACATTAGAGGCGCTCACTTTGTGCAGGTCAGTGGAAGTGCGCCACATCCTTCCGCAGCAGGAGGCGTCCGGCAGCTGAGAGGATCAAATCAATCCGCACCAACATGTTTTCACGAGCGCACACGCACGTCAGGGAGCCAGCGCTTTTCCCGGATCCCGTTGGAAAACACAAAGTGCGCACCGCCTCATAATAACCAAATCACGGTCATGCGCAGTTTTAATTTCACGCGAGAGAACGTGGTCTTGAAGCAAGTTGCGACATTTACCTGGTAAACAACACACTTTATGACATTACATAAGCATGGCGGTGCGAAAAAAACAAAACAAGTAGAACACGTTACCCAACATTCCCAGCACCGCCCACCACACGCACGCTCACCTGTGTTCACCTATGGAGACAGCTTCCCGCTGCGGGATGTCGGAACTGGGACCACAGTGACCTCCCATCAACCCTCCAGGTTGTTTTGTTGGAGTCCAGAGTGTCCCGTACCCCCCCCCCCCCTGTCTCCTTCTCCCCCCTTCTCTCTCTCCCCTCCACACACGCGCGCGCACACACTACCCTAATGAAAAACCCCCGTCCATGGCTCTGCCCCCGTCCATGACATTTTCGCAGCAGCACGAGTAAGCCACGCCCACACGCACACACCCCCGCTTCCCGATTCGGTGACGCAGCAAAATGCGTTGTCGCGATCACGTGCTCCTGACGCAAGTTTACAAAGACCCGGAAAAGGGTACTAGCAACAAGAGAAGTCACGTCAAGGACCTTCCGAATTAGGTTTTTCTTGCCCTCTTTAGTGAAGAGGCTTTTTAGGATTCCGGGAAACGTTCAAGGTAAGATTTATGAGCAGTTTTATACATCTATTCTTTCTCAACTTATGCCTGGTGTGGAAATTCAGCCTCTGTGATAATGATAAATTTCAAATAGCAAATTTCCTCTAAAATTCCTCAGAGGCAGGTGTTTATTCATTCAACCTTTATTTAGACAGGTTAATCTCATTGAGCCTCGAGGACTCATTTACAAGAGAGACCTGGCTACA
>JARVGS010000127.1:4797006-4811896 GCA_031762315.1 Hypsolebias antenori
GGGGCTAGAGAGAGAAGGTCAATGTTGTGGTTCGTGAATGAGCCATTGGGATGGAACAACATGACTTCAGACTTCTTCTGATTGAAACTTAAGAAGTTTGAAGCCATCCAGTCCTGGATGTCAGCCAGGCATTCAAGAAGAGGTTGACTAGAGCGTGAGCCTCTGTACCTCAGGGGGAAGTAAATTTAACAATCATCGGTGTAGAAATGAAAGGCTATGTTGTGTTTGTGGAAAATAGCACCTAGTGGCAGCAGGTATAATGAAAGAGAAGGGGACCGAGGATGGACCCCTGCAGTACCTCCCCACTGAAGCGCTGCAGATGCTGAACTGAAATCTTTGATAATGACACAAAAGGTTCTGTCAAAGAGGTAGGACTCAAACCATTTGAGGGCTGAGCCTGTGATGACCACCCACTGCTCCAGCCTAGAAATGAAGATCTTGTGGTTGATGGTGTCAAAAAGCAGATGTAAGGTCCAATAGGACAAGCAGCACAGAATAACCTGCATCTGTGGCTATGAAAATGTAATTAAAAACCTTCAGTAGAGCAGTTTCAGTGCTATAGAGAGATTTGAAGCAGGATTGAAACAACTCTAGGTTGGCATGATCTTCCAAGAAACATTTAAACTGAGACTCAACAATTTTTTCCAGTAGTTTAGACGTGAATGGGAGTCTAGAGACAGGCCCTAAGTTGGATACCACTGAGGGGTCATGGTTAGGTTTTTTTCAGGAGAGGTTAGACAGCAGCATGCTTAAAGGGTTTTGGGACCACACCTGAGGATAAACTGCTATTTACAATAGTGAGAATAGAAGGCCCAAGTGTAGGAAAAACCTCCTTTAGTAGTCGAGGGGGGACCACATCAAAGGGGGAACCAGATGGCTTCAGGCTGCACATTACCTGCTCCAGAGAAGACAGAGAGATGGGCTCAAAGTGGTCAAACACAGCTACACACTGAGATGGGATGGACGGGTCATGAGCTGGTGGAGAAATGAGTGCCCAGGTGTTCACAACTTTTTCTAAAAAGAAATGGAAGAAGTTTTCACGCAGTTCAGTTGAGGCTTCCAGCGGTGAAATCCTGTCAATTTGAATGAAATTGTCATTTTAGTGGAGAAATCTGTCTGCAAAGAACTTCTTGTTTTTTTTTTTTTTTTTTAAAACATATCTGACAATACCTCAATCAAAAACACTGAAATGACATAAAAGTAGACTACAGAAGTTGTTTAAAAAAAAAAACCTGTCTTCCTTCAGAATGCCGCTGATCTTGATGGTGCAGGTAAAGTCTTCTTCCAAGTTACAACTTCAACGCTTCATTAGAGAACACTATACTGTGTACTTGTACTAAGGTCATGTACACAGTATTCCACTCTTTATGTGAAAAACTTTGAGAAGAGTCCAGTATGCAAGAAAAAGCTCTTGCATGTGTCATATTGGGGGTGGGGGGAATGGGTAACCTCTTGGTGTATAAACAGTTTCAGTAAAATATTATTTTCTGCTTTAATCTCTGTCTTAAATATGCTGTAAGTGCCTCTCCTGCATAGTCTGATGTGAATGAGGAAGTCCCACTCCAGCAGCTCCTGAAAGTGTCTGCCACACACAAGATGGCTGACTGAGAACATTTGTATATATTAAACTCTGTATATAGTGCAATAAACTTCTTAAATTATATTTTTCTTGAGATTTTTTTTTGCCTTTTTTATTGTAAAGCTTGCAAACAACTCAAAATGTTGGTGGACAACAGGAGGTTTTCTGCTGGACATCCTGGAAAATGTCCTCATGACAACCCCGCATATCTTTGGAACCACTCGTCCGATTGACCTAAAATTTGAGATACTGTGCTGTGGGATCACAAATATGCCAAGTATACACAAACTCTCAAGATGGTTGGGTCATTTGGCACGGAATGACCCCTAATCATTAATCATTTTATTTGAATGGCGTGAGTTTACTGAAAATGTAAAAGTGATAAAAAATGTTTAAAGGGAAACTAAATGATTAGTCACATGGCACAATTAAACATTCATATTACATTATAATAACACACATAGCAGAGAGGAGTTATCCACTCTGTCAGATATCTTTATTTAAACATTGTCATGGTAAAGACAAAAAAGAAATACAAGAAATAACAGAAAAAATGAAGAGAAAACTAGAACTAAATTCTGTGAGAAAGTCTTGTGTCTAAAGCGTGCTAAGAAAAAGAAAGTATTAGTATGATGTGACTGCAAAATACCACCATGGAAAGGAAGTTAGGAGGTGGAGCAACATCTGCTATTTGTTTGTTTCTGCAACTACAGGAAGTAGAGAGATGAGTGGAAGAGAAGAGTAGATAGGAAATCCAATTGTCGCTAGGCATGGTTCTGGGCCCAGATTGTACTACCTGGATCAGGCATTGTTCCACATGTCTACTCATCTCCTCCTCGCTCCCAGCCAGTGGGGCACTGCACAGCGGACATACCTGGCCCCCATCCTCAGGCTTCCTCCTCTTCATCTTCCCTATACGGGCTGGACGAGCACACGTGGTGAAGAGAAAAGGAAAGGAGAGACAAATGTTTAACCAGAATGTAATTCACTGCTTTCCACAGAGAACTTCGAACAGACTCCAGGTGTATTTATTTCAATTTGCAGGAGTAATCCATAATAATAAACGGAGAAACTCTTAAAAACATCTGTTCTCATTCTGTACAAACCTACTGAGCATAATGAAGGATGTGGCTAAACTTGCCACCTTCTGGAATATGTTCAGAAAAAAAAAAAAAAAAAAAACAGCAGGAAGAGGAAACAAATCTCAGCCCTCTTTCTTTACAGCAGGATCGTTACCTCGTCCTCCTTTTGTTTCATCCTCATCCCCTCACCTTCTCTCCTGTCACAGCTTCACCCAACCTCTCCACCCACGCATTTAATTAGAAATTTAACAGGGCTGAACAGCCGTCATTGCACCCTGACTCTGTCGTTTTTCCTTAACTGCAAATGGTGCACAGGGACATTAATTTTTAGCTGGCTGGGAAAGCAGTGGAGGCCAAGAGGGACTGTGGGGACGGACAGAGGGAGAGGAGGAGGAAGACGGAGAAGACAGTAACTACAGCGTAATGAAGGAAGTGAAGAAAGGAGGGACGGTCTCTCCCTGACACTAACTGAGAGAAGTTTTGTTAAAAGAGACTAAAAGTCTGCTATTGAAGTCCTGACCTCCCTCACATCCTGAGGCTACTTTCCCCCACGTGAAAATTTTTTTGACTTCTCGTGCTTTTATGAGTCTTCAAAGACTCAACTTATCACAGAAAAGTCATCAAAAATGATTTCAAATGTGATGGTGAACACTGTTAATGAACTGATAATTCTTTAATCATTTAAATTAAAAAAAGGTTTAGGAAATTAAATAAGAAAAAAAATCTGACAGTGTTGGTTGAAAGAATAATTTAATCTCAGGTGCAGCCATGGAAAAACAAAGTATTAATCCTAAAATGAAATGGTGGCATGAAACAGACTTTTTAAACAACAAAATTACAATTTTCTTGTTTTGTTTAATAAACATAAACTTCATCTGTGTAAATTAATTCATAGGCATTCGACACATCATTAGCTTGTATCATATTTCCCACAGTTGCCTGCTTTTTAACATCAACATTTAAAGTGATAGTTTAGTTTTACTGCACATTCATCTGAAAATCAGGCAAATGTGACTTTTTACAACAAGAGCACAAACATAATTTAGTGGCTTTTCATTCTTTTTGTTCATCTGCCTTATAATCTGTCTGTTTTAGCAACTTTTGACATCTTGCTTTAACTTGTTAAAAAAAAGTGTATTCTCTCTTATGATTGTCTATTGTTGATTGTCCAAGGAAAATCTATTGCTGTATTGTTGCTGTTATCATCATCCTTAGTTTGTAGCCAGGTCTTTCTTGTAAATGAGTCCTTGAGGCTCAATGAGATTAGCCTGCCTAAATAAAGGTTGAATGAATGTAAATAAGTAAACAGGCTGAGCCAAAGGGGCCGCATCGACCGCAACGTTTTGCACTGTGTTTTATTTTGAAAAGTGACCACTTCCTGTTGGTGCCTCTTTCTTCATTCAGATATGTTTCACAGTAGCCACCTTACAAATGAACCTCAGCTATAAATGAGTAAAACTAACTTCCTGGTTAGTGTGTGGTGAAGTTGTCATGTATGAAAACAGCTTGTGATTATGAAAAAAGTTTTAGTCTGCTTGATTATACAGCCTTAAAATTGTTACCGTATTTATCGGACAATAAGACGCACGTAAAATCCCTCAATTTGCTCAAAAACCGACAGTGCGCCTTATGTATTAATTCTGGTTGTGCTTACTGACCCTGAACCGATTTTATATGGAACAACTGAACAATGTTGAGAATTTTTGTGAATGAGTTGAATAAAGTTTAACTTATGTGACTATTTTGTTTCACTTAATGTCTTAAAATCCGGTGCGCCTTATACTCTGAAAAATACGGTATTTCTCAAGAAAGGTTGCAATAGAATGCTCTACATGATGCTAAAACGTGTCTGTCATATTGGCCCAGCTTTAGATAACTTTAACCCCTACAGACAATTCAATTTAGCAATTACCAGATTTACATTTGTGCTTTTATGTCTAAAAAAATCTGGTATTCCTGGTATTCAAGCTTGGACTTTAAACTTGCTTTTTTGAGTTTAATATACAAACATAGTAGTATTTAGAAAACATCCGTGGAGTCCCGTTCTTTTGACAGACCACCAAACTAAAAATACTTTCAATGAAAGATTGATTTTAAAATATATGGCTTTTAAAAGACTTTAGCGTCCTCAGTAAATTGCATTTTCGGATGATCTCATAGTGTTCATGGGCAATTTATTTACATTTACATTTTATTATTGAGAAAAAAAAAATCTACGCATACATGTTCCTGTTTTTAGTATTTTATACCGTTTTACAAAGTAGCTTGTTTTTGTTTCATTTTTATATCTTTTTTTTACTTTTCATTGTAAATGCTTTTATATGGTCGTCTATTGTTCTTTGATGTAAACAGGTCTCTCTTGTAAACGAGTCCTCGACGTTCAGTGAGACTAACCTGGATAAATAAAGGCTGAATTAATGTATGAATCTGCAAAAAGTAGTTAAATTTAAAGTTTGCCTTTTTGTTATAATCTCAGAAACCAAAGCAGAGAAATAAATAGTTCATTAATGGCTTTTTACTCAAGTGAACTCATTGTATGCTGCATCAGGAGGGTGTGTGTAAACAACAGGTTTTAAAAGATGTGTACATACCATTCAATCTTGTTTGCCTGTTTGCCCGAACCCGTAAAAATGTCTGCAAAAGATAAAAATAAAAAGAGGGGAAATATTCGTGAGACAATGAGGAGACAGTATTAAGTGTTTATAAGTGTATTAATAGTTGTTCTGAATGGGATTGCAGTGGATACTGGGGGCTTGTCGACTGAGAGCAAACAGTAAACATCAACACCTACATCTCTCTTGTTCTCCAGCTCCTCCATGACTCTCTGACACAACTCCCTCCAAAGACGCTACATCTCAGAGCTGTAACGCGGTTCCGCCTGTCTCCAAACACTGAACATCACGACAAACTAAACACTGTGCTTACAATTTATTACGGATGGAAGAGGATTGAAACTGGCGCCTGTATCGGCAAACAGAGCTGCCATCCGACGCCATGTTGGCTTGTTGTGATCACGTGACCGCGGCTGAAACGGAAACAGGTACACGTCACTTGTTATCTTGCGTCTTGGACACTAGAGGGCAGCAACGAGTTTAACTACAGTTTTTCAAATCACAAATACAGTAATGTATTATTATTGTTATTACAGCATTATTATTGTTATTATTATTCAAGCATACAACTTTAAAGTCTAATGTAGGAGGCTTAAAAATATCACATTTAAAGGCACAGTTTTCTTATAAGTAATTTTGAAAAACTAGTCCAGTTTTTTTTTGTTTGTTTGTTTTTTATTGTAATTATTTATTTCTCAATACCATTATGAGTGTGGAGAGTTGTACATAAAGGACCCCGATATCCCTTGTCTTTGCAAACACAAGAAATTAAAGGGTTATTAAGGTTTATGGTTAAACTTTGTCAGTATCAGTTGGATTTATAAACTCAAGAAATGTCCGTTGAATCAAAGTGTTTTGAAGTAAATATTAACAAATAAAATGCAATAAAATGAAAACACATAACGCCCTCTTTAAAGTTTCATTCCCCTCCTTTTGTATTTGGATCCTGGAACACTGTGAACATTTAACGTTTTGGTCTAACTAAAATGATGCAAATCTTCCTATCCAGACTGGATCCGCAGGCTTTTTTAGAACTAGAAATAAAGTCTTAAAGTTTGTATTGATTCAAATATAAGATCAATAAGAATACGCCAAGACCAGTGGTTTTTAGCAGAACATTAATAATTTGAAATGATTAGCTCCTGCTAAATGCTCAGTTTTACTTTACTGTTTATTGTAAAATATCTAATTTACTGTCAAAGCATAACCCAGCCAGCACAAACTTCCTTTGGAGTCGGAATTAAAAAAAAAAAAAAAACGTGAGATGTTCTCACAATTCTAATTCAGTAAATGTACTCAATTATTTTATTTTTGCAGCAACGGTAGATAATTTCTTTATTCATATGTTTTTTATAATAATATCTTAAATATTAAGGAGCTAGTTCAGGGTGCCTGGGGTGAAGTTCTTGCATCATTAAAAATAATGACCCTAGCAGAAAAAGTACAGTATTATAAAATTAATTGAGGTCACATTCATCGGTCGTTTCCACCTCTTTTTCTGATAAAATGTGCACTTCAGGTCTACGGGGATTCAAACCCTAACGCCTGTATTTTGTAACTAAATGCTGACTAAAGTACCATGTCTCTGTTATATTACTGATATATCTTTAACAACTCAACTACCATTACTGGAAACCATAGAGCAGTATTCCCCTCCTCCTCCCTCTCTCTTGGTACTTGACTACGGCTTCACATCACCGCCTAATCATTGTGATTCACTCACTCAATAGCATCAGATATTCAAAGAAGAAGGAGGCAGCTCACACTCAGATGGACTGGCAGAGAGGAGGTGGTGAAGTCTGGATTATACTTTATTTTCAGGGTGCTGAACAGAGTGACCATTGACTTTATCATTTGTGTAACATAAGGTGATTTCAGCAGTTTCACCAAATGAGAACATCTCCTTCATTGCTGGAAGGTCTTTATGAGCTGTGTCATCTTAAACGTATGTCTGCATGAACTTAATAGTTCTTGTTTTATGGTGGTGGGAGGGAAACCCACTTAACCCTGAGATTCATCACAGCCAAAAGAATTACTCGAACAAACTTTGATGACTAAAACAGATAAAAAGCAGTCGGAGCACAGATTAAAGGAGAGCGGCCTGTTAGTCCACTTAACTGCTGAAACAGCATGAAAATCAGAATCTCCTTTAATATTCTACAACAGTGATATGTGCCATAATTACAGAAAGCCATATTTGATTTAATACTTCATTTTATGATTTTCTAAACTGGTACTACAGCCAACATACTAATGTTGCTAATGTCCATTGCATTTTAAGTTCTGCCTATGTTCAAGGTGATAGCACAGTTTGATTTAAGCTTTAGAGCGGCAACATTAGTGGTTTGTCCAATTCAACAATGACTCATGTTCAATGAATGACAGTGATGAAAAATTAACAGTCTAGTATCAAAGTTGTTTTTTATTTCAGCTGCTCTCTTCTTCAAGACGCTTGCATGAAGGAGTTGGCAATTATTTTACACCGGATGCCCTTCTTCATGCAACCTGGGCTCAAACTCTCAACAATTGTTGTTGTTTTTTTAATTAAAAAAATCCATTCATCCATCCCTCCCTCCATCCATCTTGGGTCACGGGGGGTCACTGGTGCCCGTATCCAGTAGTTACTGTGCCAGAGGCAGGAGAGACATGTCTCCAGTCCATCACAAGGACACATAGAGACAAACGAGACAAACAACCATTCACTCTCTCACTCACACCTAGAGACAATTTTGAGTTACCATCAGCCCAACATGCATGTTTTTGGTCTGTGGGAGGAAACCGGAGTACCCTGAGAAAACCCACAGAAGAGGGAACATGCAAACTCCATCCAGAAAGGCCCCTGGCTGGGAGTTGACCTGGCGACATTCTCACTGAGAAGCAACAGCTCTACCAACTGAGCCACTGTGTCACATTGTATGAAGTTTTGCTAAATTATCTTGAGCGGGACAAGAGAAAATTTACTGAGGACCAGACTATACTGTAATAAGTCCGACTTTCAACAGGCATATAAAAAGTGAGTAAAGAAAATGGATGGATGGATAATATGGTAATAGCTGTTGCAATAAACCCACATTTTACCTCACCCCACCCTTTCTGTTCTTTAGTCATGAAGCTCAAAACCTTCAATATGTGGTTGAAAAAGAAAACAGCCCACCATCTTCACAGTCCAAGTAGTTCTTTGTGATAATATTGCAATGATGATTAAATTTCAGTTTACAGTAGTCCCTCGAATATCGCAGGGCTTACGTTCCACATACCACCGCGATAGGTGAAAATCTGTGAAGTAGGGATGTTATTTTTATTTTAGTATTTACGGTATATATTTTAAGGCTTTATAAACCCTTCTCACACTCTTGCAATGTTCTAAACGCTTAAACCTACATCACTGTATGTTGTTTTCATACCTGATAGTCCAATAGACTCGATTCAATTGGGGACCAAATTCAGAACATTTATTTATATTTTCAGCTGGTGCAATTCACATTCACACTGCACTGAGTCACTCGAGTCAACCTGTCCCACCCCCACCCCCTCGCTTGTGGTGGCGCTGCACCAGAACTACTGAAGGAAACGACATGAAAACCTCTGAAGAAGACACTGTGCAGAACTTACTTCTGGAAATAAGAACAAAAATGGAGTGGCGTCAAATTTGAGTGGTTTTAGGATTTCTGTTTTGTCTGTGGCTCATGTGCCAAACAAACATTTTTCAACAATGGACTCAGCATGAGCAGAAGATGAGGCAGAAGACATGGAGAATGTTGTTTTTCACACAAGGCGGCTGATGGCTTCATATGAGGAAAAAGAAATGCACGTTTGTTTGCCCTGTGTTGTAGACCACTTCTTGTTTTTGGAGCTGTCCTGGTCCGCTTGCATTCACACTGCATTTGACCAGCGACAGAGTTCACTTCAACCGAACTGAGACCTAGGTATTTAGGAAGACCAGAGTTCAGTGTTTTGGTCTGCATCAGAGTTTGATTGAACATTTACACTTCCCCAAACGAACCGGACTTTCCAAGCAATCGGACTAGAGTTCGATTAAATTGGTTTAGGTGTGAGTGTAATCATACAGGAACCTTCACATCCACTGAGGTACACCTTTTAACTCTGCAACACGCAGCAGCTGCTGCCTCAGATTCTAGTCATGACTGTACTTCCTGTGTCACATGCTGCTTTTTAAACAACAACAAATGCTAAATGGCCTTGAAGGAACATTTTCTTTACAGGATGCTGAAAGGAGCACCCACAAGTAGAAACCAACCTGGAGCTTTGTCTCATTATGGAGAAAATGATATTAATAAACTGGAAAAACATTACCGGTAGTTACGTCAACCTAAAGAGACATAGAGTGCAGGTATATTAAAAAAGTAATACAAATACATAAGGTGTGTTAACAAAATAATGAGTTCTTCATTTAGAGAAACAACATAGGAGGAAAAGTTTTTCTTGCCACACCCAAAAGGGAAAAACAAACCATAGTAAAGTGATGTCGTTAATACTGCTTATGTAAAGCAGATGTGTGACCTTATGGACTTTATGGGAATTATTTTTCTCATTTGACAGAAAACAGATGTATGATTGTGAATCAGCATGGATGCAAAAACATGTTAAGGGAATAAAATGTACAGGTCAAACACATATTTTTTTTTCCATTCATACAATGATAATTGATGAATAAATAGACAAAAACCTGACAGTTTTATAGGAAGGTATTTATTTCTTGTTTTTATGTTAAAGGCAGGTAAAATTAAACATTCATGATGTAATGAAAATGTAAAAAAAGACAGAGCAGATCAAGAATGTTTACATTTTTCATTGTTCAAAATGTTGCAGCATCACAAAATAGACGGACAATTTATTCAATTATATTTTAAAATGTTCTTAAACAACCAAACTATTTATGAGCTGTTTTACCCAAACTACAACTCATGCATTGTTTAATTTCTTAATTTTTGATAATATTTTTGAAAAAGTTAAAGTTGTATGACACTTTTGTGACAGTTCTGCAATGCATAAAGCACAGGCGATCCACAATGTCCAAACACAAATGTAAACATGCAACTTTAATCTGATGTTATCCTCTCTGATGATGCAGAACATAGGGATGTGACACAAATTTATTGTGATTTTAAAATAGAAAAATATATATAAAGGAGTTACCTTGAATTGGTGTCAATTTCTACTCAGTTACAGTAGTTTGTGGGGATTTGGGATGTTTTGTGCTGAAACAAAAGGCACACATTCTGCAGAGAGATTGTGTCAGAAAAATACTAAATGTATCACAAAGAGAAATCAATGCACCGTGTTTCCTTTTTCTGCTTCAGTTATTTTAAAAAACCCTCTTCATATCAAGCCTGTCAACAGATTAAAGCAATAAAACGAGGATTATATTAAAAAATATTTCAGAATTGTCAAAATCTTGAGTACATTTGTTTGTTTTTGGTCTACAGCAAATACTGCAACATTGTTACAAATACATATTTAAGTACAATATGAAATATATGGCACAAGTGAAGATACACAGGATAAAACAAAACTGTACAGTACATTTAAATGAGAGTAGAACTGACAGACTGACAGTCGTCACCTGTTGGTCTAACAAAGTAAACTTCGGTTGTAGTTTGTTCAAACCCAAAGAGAACAGCATGTGTAAAATGTCTCATTTCACTGCAACTCCACTCATTTTACAAAACTGTACAGTTCTCATGGCTTTTGTCACAAGCACATTCACACACCTTTTTCAAACATTTAGACGGAAATCCTTCACTTTTTATCAAGTACTCAGACTTACAGTACATGATGCAAAAGAAGCTTAAATGCAAGTCCAGATATATACAGTTTATACACACTAGAGAAGTGAGTAAATGTTAACACACTGCATCTGACAAGTAAAATGAGATCTCAGTTTGTTTTCTCTGATAAACTCGTAATCAGATCTCAAGGCAGTGGGATTTATTTCCTCTGTCTTCATGGCTTTAAAGATAAAACAAAAAAGGTTATCTTGCGGTTATGTGGTATTAGTAGAGGGTTTGGTTGAAGTTTTAAACGAGGTGATGTGTGGAGACTCGGCTGGATTTGACTGCAGTTATCACAGGAATTGAATGCTAATTGAGTTTATATGAAAAAAAACAACAACACCCTTTTCACACCCAGAACTGCAAGTCTCTGCTCGCTGATCTCAGCCTGACTGCTGTCAACAACCCAGGAGCCTTCATCATCATCATCAGGACTAGATTCCCTGAGGTTTGTCAAAGCATGCAGCCCAAGGGGAACAGGATCGTAACAAATGGCTGCTGATGTAAGATTGTTTTCATCCTCTGTCTTCTTTACCCTGGTCTCTGTCGCCAAGCAGGAATGAGTGGAAAACGTAAATGTGTGTGTGTGTGTGTGTGTGTGTGTGTGTGTGGGTGTAAATAAATGGGTTAGTGGGGTTATGGTGGATGTGTGGCTCTTACAGCTCCGTGTCTGCTGTCTTGGCAGTGGAGTGGCCGTTGGTGGGGGTAGGAGTTGGAGTCTTGTCTGCCTCTGGGGACTCTCCGTTAACATTAGGTTTCTCCTGGGTTTCAGGAGGGGGATTCAGAGGGGCTTCAGAAACGAGGGTGTTCCCCTGATTCTCCTGATCTACTGGATAGGCCTCCTCTGCCTGCAAATACAGAATAAAATAACATTCCATTAAAAATTAATAAAACTGGAAGACTGAGACTGGTTGTCTCTTGGAGATAAATCAGACTGATAACAAAACATAAAGCCTGTAAGTACACTGTTACGTACTAAGTACATACTTGGTATTTACCAGGTTTGTACCCAGTACTTTTTGAGTTTGGACCTGGTACTCAGGAATCGTACTCAGTACTTACTGGGTTTTTCCCAGCTAAGTACAAAGTATGTACTGAGCTGCAGTATTTTTACCTTTATTACATCTAAATTTCCATTTTCAATTTGTTTACAATTACCATAAACATGTTTGAGAAACATGTTAATAGTTTCTGTACAGTGATTGTACATAGGCAACAGTAATAGACTCAGTGTGCTGTCATGCAATCTAAAATGGTGGTAAAAAGAAGTGCACCCTCTTTCAGATACGTTTTACAGATTTAAGCATAATAAAATATCAACATGTCCTCACTTGTCCTTAAAAAGTGTTACAGTCATGGGAGCAATACATAAAAATACATAAGTCCACCCTCCTTCAGTTTTGAGGTTCCACATATCAGGGCACAGTGCCATCAGCCTGGTCTTCATCAGGTTAGAAAATTATTCTAATTTAACCTCAAGTGTCCACAACAACAGATCTCACTGCACAATTGTTTATCAACCTAAAATAAAGCTAAACTGGAAAAGCTGTGCGTGAGCACCACAGACATCTTATGCAAACTGCCAGGCACGTAGGTGGAACTGTGATGATTTGTGTTTGTTTTGGACCTGTGCACCTCTCAGTCATTGCATCGACCATGACCTCCTCTGTAGACCAAAGGAGTTTATAGTCCAGTGCAACGCCATCTGTCTGATAGCTGATGATGTACCAAACCAAGCCATTACACAGGACAATGGACAGCTGTGGTTGAGTGGTTGGAGCAGTTGTCCTCCAGTAGGAGAGTAGGGGGTTCAATTCCACCAGTAGTCACATGTTGAAGTGTCCCTGGACAAGACACGGAACCCCTCACTATCTCTGATGTGTGTTCCATCGGTGTATGAATGTGATAAAGCTCTGATTTATTCAGATTAGCTTAGTAGAGATGTATAGAGTGCAGTATGAATGTGTGTGGGTGGTGGTAAATGAGGCACAGATTTTGTTGTAGAGCACTTTGAGTATCTTGATTAGATAGAAAGGTGCTATACATCTACAGTACGGTCCATTTACAATGGATGCAACCACAGCAGAAAACGTACAATAAAATGTCTGAAACGAAATCAAAGTGATTCAATGTTCCAAAGTTCAAATGTAAACCCTGGTTCAAATGTTGTGGCAGGACCTCACGAAAGATGTGCAAACATGAATTCCTGCAAACCTCAGTGAACTGGAGTAACATTGTAAAAACAAAGAGTGGGCCAAAATTAATCCACAATCATGATTCACGAACCCTCAAAATATCAACACAAAGACAGTTACCAACATTTAGGTTTCTGTATTATGTTCAGTTTTTCTGTGTTTAAGATGTTTACTTAAATAAACAATGACGTGTCCTGTTGTTTATTTAAGGTAGTAAAGATCGTGAACAAAAAGTTTTTCTATTATACCCTGATCCAAAATAAGTTGTACTGGTACTTCTTTTTGTGGAGACTAAAGTGAAACACTGTCAAGACTGACATGAAATATTTCATCTTTGAATCTTAAAAAGAATGGACACAAGGACACATATGGATCTACTAATCCACTGTGTTTGCAGTTCATCCACAGACACACCCTGTTGTGTGTTGGCTGTCCCATGATGACATAGTGTTGCAGAGGAACAGCTGGGTCTGGCAGCTAGATGAAACTGTAGAAAGCAGGGTGGTCTCTGGATCAGGCCCACTCTCTCTTGCTCTGTGATGGCCAGCCACCTACATTCCCTAATTAAAGCACTGGCAGGCATTTCTGTGAAAGCAAGTGGAGCTGCTTTGGTTTATTCTAAAGCACAAATTATGCTCGTGAAATCCATTCAAGGGGATAGTAAACCTATGATAGTGCAGCATTTGGAGACACTAGCAGATGGTTCAAACTACAAGAACACAAGTCAAAGTTTAAACTGAATGAGGAGAAATATTCCTCAAGAACAAAGTAGAATTAAAACTGCAAGCAGTGGTAAAATGCCCACATGCACATCTAGCTGAGGCAGCTGCTGGCCCAAATCTCCATTTCCCTGTCCACTCTGAGGGAAAGTCACATCCTCCTCCAGGGACTAGAGCACCTGATCATGGTCGCTGATGGCTCTAACACTATCAGAGGCAAAGCGAGCCAGCTTGCCACGCCCATATCTGTTTTTTTTTATTTCACTATATTCACCACTTTTATTGTCATTCCAAACAGGTCTCACTTGTAAATGAGTCTTCAAGGCTCAATGTGATTTATCTGTTTAAATAAAGGTTGAATTAATTTACGTTAATTCAAATACATGCCAAGTTTGACACTCAGCCCACCAGAATAACTTACATGTCATTTAAGGCCAGGTATGCCCCAAAGCCAACACCTCGAAGTCTGACAAGCTATTCTGGCCACACCCTTTCAACTTTGGAAGTGGTGAATTCTTTTTTTTTTTTTTTTTTTTTATGTTTATGTCTTCTCAAAGGTTTTACACAACAATTTTGAAGATGCTGCACTGAATGCTGTGAGGAATCTTTTTTTTTTTTCAAACAACAAGCAATTTGTTACTGCCACCAGAAGGGGCACTAACAAATTCATGACTTAAACATATTCAGGTGTCAATGTTTAGCTGTCATGTACATTTTTACGTAGTTAGGACAATGTACAGTATTGTTACCCAACAGTTCAGGAGGGGAACAGGCCATATTATCTTCACATGTTCGACTGCATACTAACTGCTAAAATATACATATATATATATATATATATATATTGTATATACTGTATATATATATATATATATGTATATGTATATATATACTGTATATATATGTATATG
>JARVGS010000127.1:5016511-5027014 GCA_031762315.1 Hypsolebias antenori
CTGAACTTTTCCTTAATAAATGAACGTAATGGTCAAATCAACTGAATTAAAAAAATACGGTAGTTTCGCTGCCTGCAACACAACGGTCACATGCATGGAGAGGAAACGCTGCACCTCTTTAAAACTTAACAAGATAAACACCTAAAACAATATTTGTTAGCTGAAAATTATAGTAAAGGTGTGTCTGAGCTGAACTTTTCCTTAATAAATGAACCTAACGGTCAAATCAGCTGAATTTAAAAATTTGTTTCGCTACGTCTGATGAAAGAGAACGTGAGCGTGCAGCCATTGAAACGCTGCACCTCTTTAAAATTTAACAAGATAAACGCCTAAAAAAAATTGTCTGCTCGACATTATAGCAAAAGTGTGTCTCAGTTTAACTTTTTCTTAGTAAATGAACTTTGATGGTTAAAACATGGCAAAATGAAGCAGACGAAATAAACAGCTTTAAAATAACTACCGTACACACTCACCCGCCCATAATTATGACAGAAACACGTATTTCTTTATTTTCAATTCCAACCCATTGAATTCCTCACCTTCGGTGTCGCTGGCGAACAGTTCTGCCAGCTCCCGAGGAAGATGATGTAGGGCTGCCTCCTCTTCTTCATCCCCGGTGCTCTCGGAGTCTTCCGCCTTGGCTGCAGGTCCATCTCCATCTCCAGCTCCAGCTAAGAGCCCAGCCTTCCTGAACCCCGATTTGATAATTTCTTTGGTGACTGAGGTCCACGCTTTATCGATCCAGCCGATGACCTGCTGGAATGTCGCGTGACGCATCCTCCTGTTGCCGTGAAGCTGTGTTCACTGTCCACCATCCATTCCTCCCAAAGGTGCCGGAGGGCTGATTTAAAGCTGCGGTTGACAGAAATGTCCAGAGGCTGCAGCACTTTGGTTAAGCCTCCCGGGATGATGACAGGGATGGAGTTGCAGGATTTAATTTTATCTTTAAACTGCGGCGTGATGTGCGCCCGCATACTGTCCATCACCAGCAGGGTTTTTTTTGCTCTGAAAAATCCATCTGGCCGCTTCGTGTAGCACCTCGTGAGCCATAGGCTCATTATCTCAGCGTCCATCCACCCCTTTTCATTCACTGTCACAACCACGCACGGGGGAAACTCCTCCTTCGGCATGGTTTTCCTTTTTTAAATGACCATGGGCGGCAGCTTTGACCCATCCGCGCAGCACGCCAGCACCACAGTGAAGCGGGACTTCTTGTGACCCGTTATGAGGATGGTCACACTTTTCTCCCCCTTCTGCGCCATGTTCCGTCTCATGGGGATGTCAAATGTTAATGGCACCTTGTCCATATTAATAATGTGGTCAGGTGAGACGCTGTGCTCCTGCACCTGCCTGTCCACAAAGGCTCGGAAGCTCGCCACCTTTTTCTCTAAATCGGCCGGCAGCTTCTGGCACATGGAAGTCCGCGCTCTGATGGAGAGTTGCTGCCAGCGCATAAATCTAAAGCACCACGACGGTCCACCCGCAAACTATGTGACGCCCATCTCCTTAGCGACCACCATGGCATGCAGCCGTAGCTGCACCGTTGACACCCCTCTGCCAGCTGCTCGCTCCTCCACCACCCAGGCCTTCACTTTTTCCTCCAGGGCTGGCCATCTCGCCTTGCACCCGCGGTTCGCCCTTTTCGACCGCTTCATGGTCGTCAGGGTCACCTCCACCTTCCTCCAGTTCCTAACCAGCTTCTCACTCACCCCGAATCGGCGATCAGCTGCACGGTTGCTGTGTTCAGCAGCAAATTTAATAACCTGCAGCTTGAACTTGGCTGAATATGATCTCCTTTTAGGTGCCATTCTCTCTCTCAATAGTTGTTTGCGTGTGTTCTCTTCTCTTTACTTCTACTCACTGACATTTTTGCCGCGGGCTGATGGGATTTTGGCGGGTCTGGAATACACAAATAACGGGGTACACCCACAGGCACACCAGTAGTCGTCTAAAGCCTAGAGGGCCCTTTAGCGCCCATAGCGGCCAAAGTGGTACTGCGCTGCACCCCTAGTGGCAGAAAAGTGGTACTACACCCAAAATGAATTGAAACGGTCATATCTCATCCAAAAATTAAATCCATAAATATGTCGCTTCGCCGCATAAGTTGCAGGATATGCAAATTAGGAAAAAAACTGCGACTTATATGCTGGAAAATACGGTAATGTTCAATTGTTATTTTTAAATTTGAATGTTTCTGTTAACTTATTTTATATATGAATATTTCTGTTCATTGCCCTGAGACAACTTCTGTTGTGACTTGGCGCTATAAAAATAAACTGAATTAAATCAGAGGAACCAGATTTTACAAAAACATTTATATTTAAAATTATTTTATATTTAAAATTCTATATTTTTCTTTATCATTTGTTATAGATATATGGTTTTGCTTTTTGTATACAGATTTTATTTTAGTGATTTAAAGTTTAATTCTTCTTTTCTGATTTGTACATCTGTGGGTTAGAATAAAGTTGAACCAAAGGCTGTATCTCTTCTATAAACATATTTGAGGGAAATATTCCCAAGAGATCCAATAATTTTGTCTTATGATTTTTCAGCCGAGTTAGCTTTAATTAACAGATTATTTAATAAAGTCAAAGTGAAAACAGGATTTCATGATAAAGCCGGCACTGTTTATTTATTTTTAATCTTCATTGATGAAATAAAAATATATTTTTTATACATAAAATCTTTAAAAAAAATGTTTCCACCCTCCGTCTCGGACTCCCGGTCCTCCTGGTCCTCCCGCCTGCCAGGGCTCGGAATCCGGCCTTTGTGAGCATGCGAGGCCGGGGCTCGGAGTCCGGCCTTGCGTGCTTCAGCGGGTCGGCACCTCATATGATCCTCTGCGGTGACTCAGCTCGCTCGCTCTAATTTTGTTGTTGGTCATCAAACACAAAAAAGACCTGGACTTCAGCATTAAACACAGCATTGTCATTATTGTTTTTAAAATCTTTAAAATAGATCCAGCTGCTGATCCGCATCCTAAGAAATTGCAAATGGCAGATCAGTGAAAAGTTTCTGATCCATTGACTCCTCCACCTGACCAATTAGAGTCCAGCATTCACGTTTTGGTCCAGACTCGGCTCGACTGAGCTTGGTCGGTCCCATCAGAGAAGCAGGGTTGAAAAGAGGACTTGAATCAGCCTCAAATCAGCTAAAATACTAGCTGAAGTATTGAGGCAAAAGGGTTCTTTCTGTGGCGCACTGTCCATAGTTGGGGCTGTGAGTAGAGGCAGTGCAAGGAAACTGGAGTACCTGGAGAAAACCAACGCAGCTTGGAGAGAACATGCAAACAGCACCCAGAAAGGTCCCCGGATGGGATTTGATCCAGCAACCTTCTCACGGAGAGACAACATCTCTACCAACTGAGTCACCGTGCCGCCCAAAAAGCAAATCAAAATTGAAAATTATTATTATTGAAACTAGGAATGCACAATATTACCAGCATGGTATTGGTATTGGCCGATATTAATGTTAAATTTTAATACTGACATCAGCCATTCCATTAAAATATCTTAGATATAAAAGGTGCTGTTTTTGCCTGCAGCGGCAGCGCAACGTGATGATGTCACATGCGCTATACACGAATTCAAAATGTCGGCAGTGTGGAAGTTTTATTTTTTGTTGGTAAAGATGTCAAATTCCGAAAATTTATGGACTATGTTGAGCCTCGCTACATCTTGCCCAGTCGGAGATATTTTTCCGACGTAACGTTACCCAAGTTACAAGTCGTAATTTCCGACGCCATTGAGAAACTAATAGCCGATAGCACGACTAGTTGTGAGAGTTTTACCACAGACATGTGGACGTCGTGTTAGCCCTGTTAGCATGAAAAGTCTTACAGCACAATGGATAGATAAAAACTTTGATCTTAAACAGTCTGTCCTTCATGCACAGGAGTGCAGAGGATCCACACTGCAGCTGGAACCTGGAACAAGCCTCCACAAGTGAGACAGCATCGCTGCTGACTAATGCTAATAAATAACATTTAACACCTTTCAATTAATATAAGTTAAAGTGATATGCATGTCATATGGCTGTTAATGAATGTATGTCGCCAGCTCTTCAGCTGCTGCACAGTGTTTGTAGCAAACAAGCCTAAATAAGACAGAGGGCTATGTTCTGACAAAGGAACGTATATAAAACATCGGTTATCAGCCAAATAAGTTTTAACTTATCAGCATATCAGCCAAAAATCCAATATCATGCATCTCTAATACTTTGTAAAATATTCTTTTATAAATACAATTTTCAAGATATTACAAAATATAAAGTACCTTAATTGTGCTTTTATTTCCACAAAACATGATAAAAAGCATCAAATCCAAAGCGTCCAGCTGTCACAGGCAGCTTTCAGATGTGTGCAGACATATGGAGGCCCACAAAAGCAGCAGAGCGTTGAGCTCCTTAATCTTCCTCTAACTTTCTGTCCTCGCCGCAGTAACTCTGCCGGAGCTGACGGGGGTCCGGCCACACTCGGTGCCGGGTCAGTGTGGAGATGGGGGATCAGGACCAGAGACAGGTGCACAAAGGTCCCGGGTATCGAGCGAACAGATGGCTGATCGAATCAGGGTGCTGACCTTTTCCACCTGCAGTAAAGCCAACATGCACAAAACACTGACCCCACGTGCGTGTGTGTATGCATACACATGCATGAACCCTCACACCTACACTGAGGGATGTTTTTACACAACAACACATGTTTTGTAGTTTTATTTGTTTTGCTAACACAACTCCAAAAACCCTTCAGCTTTCAGCCTCAACTTTTTCTTCATTCAGATGAAACTGATCTCCTCTTCCTGCCACACCTGCACAGCAGCAGGTGACCAGGAGCTGAGGCTGTGATGACCCTGTGTGATGGCACGCAGCCTGCAGGGGTCACGGAGCCTCAGTCAGTCCTGCTCCTCAGAGACAACACGCTGAATTACCTTGTTGCTAGGCAATTATTTGTCCTGTCCCAGCGCTGGAGTGGTGTAAATTACTTTAAGTGCACTTTGCTGGGGCCGCCATCCTCATAATGATAATTGCAGCAACGCTCTGTCACATGCAAATGTTCAGCTGTACCTTTAGAGAGAAATCTGCATTTAGGAGAGGACGTGCACGAGCAATAAAAGACCAAAGACAAAGGGCAGCGTGTTCCTGCATGGAGGAATGCATGTCGCCCGCCGCCTTTCACTCCTGAGTGTTAGACTGACAGAGTAGTTTTGGTCAAATCCTGAAAATAGCATCATGTGCAATCTTATCAATAGATGTGTGTTAGGTATGACTCTCAGCTACTACCACAACAAATTTTAGCTCAAGACCAACAAAGATGGCAGCTAAAACCACTTGTTTGCTAACGTTATTAACTGAGGCGGCCATCTTGAATTGGATTGACACCTAAAGTTAGGTGAGGGACACCCTGGACATGTCTCCAGTCCATCACAGGGACACAAAGAGACAAACAAACATTCACTCTCTAACCTAGAGACAATTTAGAGTCACCAGTCAGTCTAACATGCATGTTTTTGGTCTGTGAGAGGAAACCAGAGTACCCAGAGAAAACACAGATATGCACGGAGAGAACATGCAAACTCCACCCAGAAGGGCCCCCAGCTGGGATTCGATCCAGCGATCTTCTTGCTGAGAGGCAACAGTTCTAACAACTGACCCACTGTGCCACCTACCTTGTTTGTTTGTTAGTAAAATATCTGTATTTCAGTAAATCTATCAGAAAGTTCTTGGAGTGACAGTTATCCCTGACTCTCTCTCACAGTGACTGCTGGATATGGACACCAGTGACCCCAGTCAGGGTGGACTCCACCAGTTAATGCCAACGTTTTAAGCAAAGGTGTCACACAACAGATGACACTTGGAGCATGTGTTGTAAATCACTCTCAGCTACATCCACAACAGAAACTGGCAAATGTCTAACACTGACAGGACCACACTCGTTCTGTGTCTTCTGGGACCAGTTAGCTGTGATGGCCATCTTAAACAGGGTAGCCTCTAAATGTTAATCAGCTGTAGATGTACATCCAGGGATTATATTCCTGCAAGTCCAATTAAAATGTGTCCTGTGGTTTATGAGATATTTTATTAACAGACATTAACACAGCTTCACATTTGCTTTTTGAAAAGGGGACACTTGTTCTGTCAAGTGCAACACAAAGCTTCAGCCTCAGTATTTAACATGAGATGTTTGTTGCATGTGCTGCTGGTTTTGCTGGTCTCCTTCTTTTTGTCTGACTGGCTAGGAGAACTTTCCTGCAGTATGGGTTCAACTCCAGCAGGTGTCACTCTGCTTATTCTTGGAGTGGAAGTGAATCTCCCCAAACATTCCTACTGGTCAGTCTTGTAAAGCTGACAAGGTGCTGTGTTTTTAAAGCCGGACCATCACGGTGCACACAGAGAGAGGATAATTCTCTTTAGATATCATGTCAGGACCTGCTGGGCTGCGGCTCGGCCCCTCTGAGGCACCGCTTTCTATTTCAAACCCAGACCATGTCTTGTTTCCTCAAACTCCATCGCATCTGAGATGAACGCTGGGGAAACAGAGTCTGGATGCTTCACGTGGGCGGGAACTGGGAGATTTGAAACGGCCATTTTAGGAGAAGTCAAACAAAATAAGACATGGGAGCGGGCATGATGGTGCCTGACGGGTACTCACACATTGTGCAGGACACACCAGCCACAGTGGGGGTCCCCGGAGCTCAGACACTCCCCACAGGTCTCGTACTGCTCGCAGGACTCAATGGGAACCTGGGTCACCTGCAAACACAAGAATTCACTCTTTAAATGAAAGAAGTCAAGTTTCAGTCTTATTCATCACAAAGACAAGCTGATGGCTCGTTTCTAAAATAAATCCTAAATCTTTACAGTAAACTGATGCACAGGTTGACGTGCCACATGGCCCCTGGGTGGTTCTGTGTGACGTGTCCACTGGGCCAGCAGCAGATGCCTTTGTTTCAACCCATGAAACAGCTGTGAACAGCTGGGATCAGTTGGCTTGAGGAGGCTGTTCCTCTGTCATCAATGAGCGCCTGTCTGCCCCAGATCGTGTGTCCAGAATCCACAAAAACAAACGTCCACATGGACGAGTGGCATGTTCAGGTTCAGGTTCATGAGAAAAGTCCAACAGACCCACTGAACAAACTAAAACAAACTGCGTACAAAGACGGAAAATAACTCGATTCTGCTTTAGGGATGGTTCAGCGTTTTCCAAGGGTGACTCTGTGGGAGAGTTATGAACAAATAATATCTTACCTGATGTGGATATTTAAGTATTTGCTTAGCCTACGCGTTGAAAGTGAAGTTTAATTCTGATCAGATGGGTAAACTAATGGTTAGTCCAAATGCAGCCAGGACTAAAGTGAATCACAGCTGCATTAAAACAACGTCAGTCTCTGATGTTTCATACATGGTTATGTGATATTTTTTAAACCTTTGAAATGTCTTTCATTTATCGTAACATATCTAAAAAAGCTAAGTCTGGGTCTCCATACTTATGTTGATAAGCGGAAGAAAATGGATGGATGAATGGATGGATATAAAGAACTTGCTAAGGAATTCTTCTCATTTTACATGAAAATGCAGCCAACACCGACATGGGGTTAAGCTATAACAACCACATCACATCTAAAGTCCTACATGTCTGATGATGGATCTCCATCAGCCTGAAAACATAAACTGTACATACGACTGTAAACAGGTTGATGCTTGTCAGATTTGATTTGTGAGTCGATGTGTTTGTCAAACCCTGCATGATGTCTTGATCACTTCAAGTCAACTTTACAGACACACAAATATCAATCATTTGATTACTGTGACAGCTCTTTAAACCAACGTCTTTCCCTTTCAGGGCAGCCTCTCACTGGGACTGGTGGTGACTGTTTGAAGAAATATGCTCATTTTAATAAATACATTGCAGCATTTGTGCAATGTTCCTCTGAATGGTGTGCAAAATTAGTAGTTCTGATTTAGTAAATAAGTGTCTCAAACATGTCTCAGTTTGATTGCAACGTATTCTCTTTTTTGTTTCCAGTCAGTCATTTGGTTTTGCTATACAATCTGAATCTGTAGAGACTAATCAGTTCTTTGTCACGTTCATACACCAATGGGACACACATCAGAGGCAGTGAGGGGTTCATTGTCAGGGACACTTCAACATGTGACTCATAGTGGTGGAATCAAACCCCCAACTCTCCCATTGGACTTCTCTAACCACGCAGCCACAGCTGCCAGTACAGTATGAGTGTTTGTAAGGTTCTGTTCCCTCACGTGGCCCCGGGCCTAATTGTTCAGGACAGAAGGCTGCAGATCCAGATCGAGTGTTCAAAGTGTGTGTCCGTTTGCTGTCGTCTGACTTTCTACGTCCCGTTCGGCTGCTGTCATCATCACACTGAGTCAGACATGAGAGGCTGTCCACGTCCTGACACACACAGAGCAACAGAAAACACCTCCAGGGCAGCTGACGAGAGGGGATTTCCAAGCAAGAAACAAACTGGTTTTCAGTTATTTGTGTCTTTTAATTTACTGCAAATTGCACTGTGTTGGAGGACGATGACAGCAGACAGTGTCCTGTTCAGCTGCCTTCTTCAGGTTTACATCAACACCTTCTGCAAAACTAAATTGCAGAAGAATGAACAAATGACGCCAACTCTCTTTAACCTCCTAGGGCATTGCTCAGTCTAATATAACTGCTGTCAAAGACAAAGACATGCATGGACAAGGAGCAAGCAGCTGAATGTCCATCCAAGTGTCTTTTTTTTTTGGTTTTGATGTGAAGTTTAAAAACAGCTGACGGTGCAATTTGCAACATGTGTCTGCGCCTGCATCGCCTCTGAAAGGTTGGAGTAGTTAAACGTGTCAGCTGCCAGGAAAACTGTGAGCTCCAAGAGCCCCAGCATGTTTATTTTCCTTTGTTGTGTCTTCCACGCCGTCTGAAAAGCTCAGTAACCGTCCACCTGTCTGACTGGTCCCAAACCCTGAGGCAACAGGGAGACGGCCCCAAAGGACAAAGGAAACCACTGACTCCGTGGGGACTTGACAGTCTGTGCAGACAGTTCCACCACGGACACTCCTGTTATATTAACCCCCCGTCACTTCAGGCAAACTCTAGTTGTGTGCGTGTCCCGCCGATAGCTTCGGGACAAACAGGTGGCACGCTGTAATGAGCTGCAGACGAGGTCACATCAGCAGCAGAACTGATGACAAACAAGCCCACCAAGAACGAGGCTCGACTGAGGGGACGTCAGCTCAGCCTGGGGTGTGTGTGTGTGTGTGTGTGTGTGTGTGTGTGCATACCTCAAAGCCTCTGAAGTCAGAGTTTTTATTTTCTCTCAGTTTTTAGTTGTGGAGTTGCGTTACTACACTGTGAGACTACTGAAACTTTAGTGTAACTTCCACAGAAATCCAACCCCATGAAAGGGTTACAGTGTGGAGACAGCTGTCAGAGAGAGGTGCAAGAGGGGGCAGGGGGGTGGGGGGGGCAGCGTCTCTTATGGAGACACACAGACTAGTCTCATTTACCACAGCACAGACTGAGACGCGCAAAAACTGGCAAGTTTTGGGGGGAAATTGCAGCTAGTTTAATAGTGTGCATGTAGGAGCTGTGCACGAGTGTTCATGTCCCCGTGAGTGTTTTGTCGTTCAGACCGGGCCGGTGGCAGAGATGAGGGGGACCCCGGTGTGGGAAGAGGAGGGGACCACAGCAGCTGTTGCCCAGCACACGCTACAGTCACTCAACGCAGCAGGCCGGCACAATGAAGGCCCTTCTCCCACTGCGTGTGCATGTGTCTGAAGGCGCACATGCACAGCACCATAGCGGATGTGCAGAATGCCGATCCTGGGCTTTCAGGGACAACAAAGAGGCTTGCCTGGGATCTGATGACCCTCTGCCTGCTCTTTCTCTGTAACTGCTCACTTTCACACCCACAGTTGACTTGAGGCAAGCTAAGCAATGTTAGAAAAAAAAAACAACTTTGCCCTACTTTTAAATGAATGCTAATACAATTCCAGCTTAAGATGACCTTAGCAGGGGGTTATTCAAGCACAGAGGCTACAGTGAAGTTGCACACTGGAGCGAGCGGAGTGACAGCCGAGGGTTAAAACAGCTTCTCCTCTCAGTGCTGTGTGAATAGGCTGTAGATTTCATTATTATCGCTGACCATTCACTAACCACCGGTACTTTATCCGTTTAGTGAAACGTATAGCAGGACTCAGGGAAGCAGTGACATTGTTGTGCTTTAAACTTTCATACAGAAACACAAAGTTTTTATTAACTTCACAAAATCTGAACAGTAGGGATGCGCAATATTGGATTTTTGGCCGATATCCAATATGTTAAAACTTATTTGGCCGATAACCAATACCAATGCCGATGTTTGTTTTACCCTAGACCTACTTATAGAGACTGCATATCTTTCTCTGCTGTGGGATTAAAATACTACCGTATTTTCCGGTGTATAAGTCGCACCTTTTTTCCAGATTTGTATGCCCTGCGACTTATAGAGCGAAGCGACA
>JARVGS010000127.1:5282059-5293650 GCA_031762315.1 Hypsolebias antenori
TGAACCCAATCTCCCTCCCAACAAAGCCCTTGGAAACATTTATTAATCATTTACAGATTTATTAAACAGCAATTTTGAGTTTAAATGTTTAAACAACAGCAATTGAATGCGCTGTCGCCCCTTGTGGTCACAGAATATGATAGGTCACAGAATTTGGTGTAACACCGGCAATGCGGACCAAGCTCTGACACCGGTCATACAGGGATCTAACAGCCCATATCACAGGGCCTGGTACCCCATATTCTCAGAGTACACACACACACACACACACACACACACACACACACACACACACACCCCACAGGCTCCCTGGGGGATGCGGTCGAATGCCTTCTCTAAGTCCACAAAGCACATATAGACTGGTTGGGCAAGCTCACACACACCCTCCAGGACCCTGCTGAGGGTGTAGACATGGTCCAGTATTCCACGGCCAGGACGAAAACCACACTTCTCTTCCTGAATCCGAGGTTCAACCATTCAACGGACCCTCCTCTCCAGAACTCCCGAATAGACCTTACCAGGGAGGCTTAAGAGCGTGATCCCCATAGTGTTTTTATGAATTTTAATTTATAAATTTTTAAATTACCATTGGTGAGATTGACATTTGTAATATAACTGAGGTATCATGCTATTAGTGGTTTGGTCACAGTGACATAAAGAAAAGTACATGTAGCCAGATGGTATATGATTGTTATGATATAATCTTAAGATTATGCAGCATGGTGGATCAGTTGGTAGAGCTGCTGCCTCTCAGTGAGCAGGTCACCATGGTTCAACTCCCAACTGGGGGCCTTTCTGGGTGGAATTTGCATGTGTTCTCTGTGCATGTGTGGGTTTTCGCCAGGTTTTTCAGTTTCCTCCTACAGACCAAAAACATGCATGTTAGACTGATTGGTAACTCTAAATTGACTATAGGTGTGAGAGAGAGAGTGAATGGTTAACAGGGACAGAGAGGCAAACAACCATTCACTTGGATGGAGAAAACCCACGCATGCACTGAGAGAACATGCAAACTCCACCCAGAAAGGCCCCTGGCTGGGATTTGAACTGTAGTGACCTGCTCACTGAGAGGCACAGCTTTACCAACTGTGCCACCATGCTGTCCGAAAAATCCTGATCATGTAGCTTTTATTTTTGTTTTTGAAAATATGGCACCATATAAACCTGAAGAATCAACAATTGTGATCGGACCTGGAACCAATGCTATGGTCTCTTTAAAGCTAAAACGTATTAAATACTTCCTAATAAAAAAATTACAATATTTTACAGGCTTCTTTTGCAAGTCATTTTATAATCCTTAACTGGAAACAAAAACATAAAAATTAATGCATAGGCAGGTTTAAGTTTTCAATTAGTTTGGTAGAACTGAACTCACTGAGGGAAAAAAAAATACTCTTTACTTGGTCAGATTTGATCAAATAATAAAATACATAATTAATAGGGATGGGGCTGATGCGATCCGGTATTGGTATCGGCCTCCGATACCAGCATAGTTTACATATTGGATTTTTCTGATATAACCTGTGGAGCTTTTCGATCCATGATGCATGTCTTTGTCTGTTGAAACGTCTCCACATGTGATTCCCTGCCAGCTGCTCTGCACGTTGCCGTCAAACTATGGAATGGATTTCCTGAACAGAGGCATGTTTCATGAACCCAGAGTAATAAGACCTGCCTCACATTCAGGAAATCCATTTCATAGTTTAGAGCCAGCTTCAACGTGAGGGCTGAGCAGCAGCACTGTGGCTAGTGGCTAACCAACTTTTCATTGTAACATGTCCGCTGTGTGGAAGTATTTCACACTAAACACTACAAGACAGCAACGTGCAATGTCTGCAGAGCCACTGTACTGAGAGGAGGAAGCTCAGTCGTGACCTACAATGCATCAAACTTCATAAACATTTGAAAAAGCACCACATTAAAATGCATGAGGATTGTTTAGCCAGGCACCATGGTAAAGTTAGTTTTATATTGGACGTTCTTGCTCCGTGGCTTCAGCGGTGTGTTCCTTTCTTTCAGTCCAAAGCAGGCAGTCTGATTTTGGTCAGCCGCGGTCAGTCTGCCCGTCTCGGAGGAGGAGCAGACTGAGTGCAGCTGACTGAAATCAGACTGGCCAACATTAATGCAATCAAAAATACATGGAATAGATTTATGGAATGGTTTGGAAAACGATGTCAAAAAAGCTAAATCAATGTTTATATTTAAGAACCAACCAACTAACCAACCAACCAACATAAACAACCCATAAAATGAATAAAAAATACTAGTAGAAGAAAAATCATCCATGAGTGACATTGCAAAAGGTCCAGTTCAGTCTTCCTTTTAGGAATAAAATCTTGATCTCTGCAAAAGATCAACTTGAAAAAGATAATGCTGACTAGCCAATAATTCACGTCCGCCATAATGTTTCAGAAAAAGAAAAAAAATCTCCGGACGGCCTACAGGGGACGTCCAAAGGCTCAGCATTCAGTGTTTTACTTCCACCCACTACATCAATAATGTGGTTGGTGAGTTTTCCTGTCACTTAATTCAATTCAATTCAGTTTATTTCTATAGCTCCAAGTCACAACATAAGTCATGTCAGAGCACTGAAAAGAAACAATCATAAACATAATAAAGTCATTTAGTAAAGTTATCCATCTAAGGAAGCTGCAGATTGCATTAATAAACAAACATCCTGAGTCTCTGACTGAGCTGTGCCTTCTCCCCTGACAGTGAAGTCCTAACCAATGAGACGGCTCCAAACATGTTTCTGCATGGAGATGCAAATTCAAAAGAATCTGGTTGGATAATTATATTTTCATGAATTAAAAACATTTTCTTGCTCGAAGCAATGTAGTTTACAGAAAAAATTAAAATTTGCACAAAAACTACAAAGAAAAAATATTATATTGTAAAAAAAAAAAAAATTACAAAAATGAATCAAATATTTCATATGTGTTGAACTTAATGGTTTTATCTGAAGGGATGCCCTGAGGGTTTCTCCACTGAATTTTACAATATGCTGGTGATGCTACTCAGTTAAAAAAAGAACAAATCCAATCCCTGAGAGGTTTGAATCATTACGAGGTTTAGATATTGAACATTATTGGTGTTGCCAGTCCAAGTGAAAAACGTGTTTTGTGTTGCCAGGTTTGAAATAAAAACCACTCCAGACGTTTATAGTTCTGCTTTGTTGAAACGTAAATGACACAAAGAGATGCTCAGTGCAGAGGCCTGCAGCGGCAGAGATGAAAGTGTCATAAACATACCCTTTGATGTCCTTCAGGTAGTTGCTTGAAGTGTCAGCAGTGTTCACCTCCAGCCTGACAGGGGCAGCTTACATGGGGGCTGACTGACAGGCCAGGGGAGTCGGGGGCTTTTCTAGCCTCTCTGGAATAATAGCAAAACGCGAATGCTGGGAATATTAATGCTCTTCATATTTTATTAATTTTAAATCCATGGGATATCAGCTTGGCGCTTTATGAAAAGAAAACATCAATCCTGCAGGAGTAATGAGAGCAGCAGCAGTTTGTGTGTAAAGGAGGCAGCAGGTAAGGGGGGCACCATGAGCACCTCTGGTTATGTACTGAGGGAGATGAAGAAAACTAATATTTGGCTGGCTGCTGTTGGGCAGCACTGATTAAATGACTGCCTCGGGGAAGAAACATGCACAGTGGCTAATGCTGAGGCTCTTATTCGGTTAAATGAGGATTGTTACACCGTTTGGGTATCGGCAAGTGAAGGTCTGTGCACACACACACACACAAACATCTGCATTTTGGTTTGTGTGTGCTTTATTTCCTTGACTGAAGTGTGGGGGCTTTGTTGTTTTCAAAGCTTGTCACATTTTTACGCATCACATTGATGCGACAGCGCACCAGCTGCGCTAAGAGTGATGCGTGCATTTTTTAATATATTTATATTTAAAAGCATGCATATGGAACAGTAAGAAAAATGCTGTGAAGGTCACAGTTAAGAAATGGAGGATGCTGGTTGTCAGAGTGCTACAATGTCATGGGCAGGTGCTGAGGAACGTCAGAGCAGCTGGCAGTAAAATTCCCACAAGGCAAACGTAAAAGTTTCATGAACTACAAAACACTTGGCTTTGTTTGTTTGGGTCTCTGTGGAATATCACTTAAAAGCAGATAAGTGGCGGATTTAAGCTGTTGCTTGATTCAAGAGAAACGCCAGCGTGTCTGTCTCCAAGGCCACATTGTAAAACTTTACTGTGAAGTCTCCATGAGGGGGTGTCTGCAGCAGCACTGGGAGCAGGTGGCCGTCTTTGCAGGACTGTAAAAGCACTGCAGTGACTTTATGGGATGTGAACAGATGGAATAGTGACAACAGAGATTTACCTCCACCATTCACTACCATTATCATGATTTTCAAAGAGGCTTGATTCTGCGTATGGTGTGCAGACCCCCCATAATTACATGACGGATGTTTAGTATTCTCCGGGGCACTTGTTTACTCACAAATGGGCAAAGAGAGACAATGTAATAGTTTGGGGCTAAAATCTCAGTTGTTTTTTTTTTTTTTAAGAAGGTCATTACGTCCAATCATTAAACATCTGGAACACATCAGAGCCATTAGCAGTCCAACGATGTCACCCCTCTGTTTGTCTGGACGGCTGCAGCCTGCAATGCCAAAAGCTAAAGAAAAATGATTTACTTGGAGATTCACTGAAAGTTTTGTCTCTTTCTCTGAGCAAGAATAAATTACACTGTGGGAATGCGATGAGCCCGTGCACACCTCCATCAGTCACCAATGACATTTCAACCTTGAATGAATTCACCTTGTATCTAAAAAACTCTTTTCATTCCTTTTACTTTTGCCTACACAAATGAAACACCCAAACACATTTTTAGAACTTTTACAGTTTTATTAACTGTGACCCAAGCTTTTTACTTTGCACAAAAACTCACAGATCACCTTGAGCTAACTGCTGCACAGACAGATGCAAAGACCACAGAGATGTTATTTGTGAGCTGTGTGTTCAAGGCTTTGCCATTTCTTTGGCAAGTTTGGATACGAGTACTGTACTCTCTGTGCCCAGGCTGCTGTTTGCCAAGTTATAATGTGACCCGCACCAAAACTTTTAGGATCATTAGCAAGCTAATTAGATTTTGATATATTGTGCAGTATAATGCAGTAATTATCAATGTTCATTATGAATGTTTGTTTAATTTATAACTGCACAACAATGTGCATTACATAATACTCCATTACAGTCTTTGTTTAGAAATAAAGAAAATTAACATTTGTATTTATCACAATATGTCAGTAATGTTGCATTTTAATTATCCTTATCAACTATTTATCACATTATCAGTATAAGTAAAAAATAAAAAAATAAAATAAAAAAAACTGCCCCACTATTTGAACTGGTTCTTCAGTGAACTCTTGAATCCCTCCCATTAGACACCTCCTGGACCTGGGCCACATCCTTAATTCTCCATCATATATTTATATGGAAGAGTCATTTGGATCCAGCAAACGGGTCAAACAGGCTAAACTACATGGTGAATAATTTAAGATTCTATTAACATTTAAATTTGACATTGATTTGACACGGTCAGGCCTCTGCTAAGTGATGGGAGACAGCGATGTTGTGGAGAAAAGAATCTGCCACATTAATTGTCCAGATGGAACTTTTTAAATTCATTTTAAAATAATACATGTACAAAGTACAACGTCATGTCTTATTTCAGTGAGAGTTAGATAGTATTTGCTCTAAACTGACTGTAACTAACATAAGTTAGCCAAAAAAAACACCTTTTTATAGACATATACGAACACTAAGACCAACTCAAACCATGCATATTTGTTTATGAGATAATAGCAGAATCTTTACAAACTGCTTCATCTTTTCAGACCATATTAACTTGAAAGATGAAGCCAAGCATCCCCTCGTAAAGATCTGTGCATACAGGAGGAGACAGGAAGGAGAGACCTTTGAATAGGACAAACCTGCCACTTGCATTGAGGTCACCGCATGTTGAACTTGTATTTACTGGACAGATGCCCCGTTAGCTCAGCACTGCGCAGTGAACCAGCTCTGTTGTGTCTGGATACAATAAGATACAGATGTAATATAAAATATTACATTTAAATGTTGACAACGATGTAGTATACAGAAAAAACTGAAAGATATTTCTATGATTATGATTATTACCTTTGAAACAGTTTCATGAATGAGTAACAATGTTTTGTTTTGGAAATTAGCTCTAAACCAGTATTTAGGTTGTGTACGTATTATTCATGCACACACAACAATGAATAAAATTACAATTAATAAATTAATAACAAATATTTTAAAAATTTATAATAAAAAATATAAATTTCTATTATAAATTAACCATTTTCAGCACCAAAAGTAAAATGATTGACACTGATAATTACAGAGCTCCTACCTCTAGCATAAAACCAAATCCAGGTTTATTTGGTTTGTTTTTTTATTTAGTGTAATTCTACATCTCTTGTGTGATGTAAGTGAAAAGGCAAGTTGGATATGTGTTACTGAGTCTGCACTGCTTTCAAACACTGATGGAATCGCTTCTTTCCGGGTTATGGTCCAATGGAAGGTATTTGTTCAGCTTGATGTCAGTCAGAACACAGTGGCATAACTTGAAGTTTATTTTATTATAAAAAGGAAAGAAAGCTGTGATGACCTTAATAATAATTTAAAAACTATATATATATACTTTGTATCTATGTATGTATATATAATACCAAATTAAATGGAAACCACAATAAATCTAAACATTAAAGTGAAGATGTCACAGTTTATCACACAAATTAAACCAAAGTTTCCATATCTCAATATGAGGAAATAATATTTTCTAATTAAACAAGACAGTTTTGTTGTTTTTGAACTGGTTCAGATGCTGAGCTGTGCTTTCAGAGGAAGTGGAATTGTAGTTTCAGACTTTGGATTTGTTGGGACTTCCTGGTTTTTGTGCTCATGGTTTCTTTTTTTTTTTTTAACTTCACTAGTTGATTAAACCGTTTGATTCACAAAAATATAGATACTTTTTAGTTAGTCAAAGTCAAGATCGGGTATATGATTTCTGTTGCCTCACAGCAAGATGATCACAAGCTCACATTCTTCTTCTGTGTGGAGTTTCCATCTTCTCTTTATTTCCAGGTACTCTGGTTTTCCATTGACCAAAAACATGCATAGTATCTGTTGTCCCTCGATGTGAGTAAAAGTGTAAATGGTTGTCTGAATCCTTTGTCTCTACGTGTCCCTGTGATGGACTTGTGACCTGTCCAGGATGTAGCCACCTCCCACACAATGACTGAGGGACATAGGCACCATCTTCCCTATGACTCTGAAACATTAAAAGCAGGTAAAGATTGAATGGATGGACGTTTTCTATTCTTAGTTCTTTCATTTTAAAGTGCTGGTTTTTTTTATCCTTTATTCTTCTTCTGGTAATGTGTTATTTGTTTTACTTCTTTGTCACCAGGTTTTGTTTATGATCCTCCCACCTGTTCTGATTTTACATCTCCTCTAATATAAAGTAAATGTTTAACCTTTTATTGTGCAGTTTTCTCCCCTTCCATCATTCTGTCACTCTCATCCATCCATAGTCTCACACACAGTGCTTACTTTATATATTTTACCCTCTGCATATATCCTTACTCATACACTATAACATAATAATAATAAGACACTATGATGCTCACTATAATAAGCATATTAGTGGCTGTGTGTGTGTGTGTGTGTGTGTGTGTGTGTGGGGGGGGGGGGGTTACAGTCCCTATCAAAAGCCGCCCTCATGTCTCTTGGTTTTGGGCCTTCCTTTATCTGATCCACCATACTTTGTCACATGTCCTGTGTGTGCGTTACAGCAAGTAGTTCTTTGATTCTGATTTAGTTTATGTTCTAAAAGTAAAACTAATTTAGTTTCTGCCACCTGCACCTCTGCACTGGAGTCCTTCAGTCACCATCACCCTCCATTTCATGACAAACGACTGAAAAAACACTTTTTCTCATTCTGACGATGGGATGAAAGACTAACATTAACCCTCACTCTAAAATAACTTTGAGCCTTGTGTCACCGCTGCAACCTCTCCTGAAGATGAATATTTTAACATGAAGTGGAGGTGGGTAATAGTATCTGCTTCATGTCTTTTGTTTCAACCAGACTGGTGTTCAGATAACTGGTTTAGAGCCTGTGTTGGTAACAATATCACACTGAAGAAAAATGAATGAAATTCATAAAACAACAACTACACTGCAGTGACCACATGGCTTCACAGTACTACTTTACTACTGACTGTACATCAGGACCTGGGAGGATTAGATGTATACACAACACAGAGACGCAGTGGCTCAACAATGATAAACATTGAAATAAAAAAAATGAATATCCAGTCATAAAATCAGTAATTAACACTATTTTGTAAGCAGGATAGTCAGATTTAAGCTCATGACAGGAAACCACAAAACAAGTGTCTGTTTTCTTCTAGCGCACAGTTTCATAACATTTAATGTGAACAAAAATTAGCCTTTCCTGCAAAATTGCAATGTGCATGCTGAATAAGATGCATAAGCTGAATGAGCTATTAAAGAAGCTGAAGCTCAGTGAAAATATTTAAAGAACTGAACTAACAATTTTAGTTGAGCATTTTGAAGATTTGAGGTTTTAACACAGAAAAACTGCTGAAATTAGCTGAAATTTTTTGAAAGTGATTTCAACATTCACCAAGCTTTCCATGTAAGGCACATTTAACACAAGATGTACAGAAAAGGCTAAATTAGAAAAGCAAAAGGTATAAAAATGCAAAAGTATGAACGATAAAAAGGATGCATAATAAAACATTTTGGAAAATGAAACAACAAAAGACTCAAAAAGAATATTTAAAAAAATATACAAAAACAATACAGAATGCAAACAGTAACAAAAAAGTGAAATAAAGTCAATTTTTTTCAGAAGTATGAACATTACAAAAAATAAAGTCCTGAATGAGGTAAAGATTTTGATAATAGTTGAAAGTATGCTGAAATAGTCTCAGCTGGAAAATGTACAGAACAAACAACAATCAGGAAAACAATAATGTGAATGCTGATTCAGTATCGTATGATAATTTAAATCTGAAATCTGCAGAGCGTCTTCCCACTGTGTAAGGTCAATAATTTAGAGGAAGGGTCTCCAAACCATGGTCCTCACTGTCCTGCATGTTTTAAAAGTTGTCCTGTTCCAACACTCCTGATTAAAACTATTGAATTACGTCCTCAGCAGGTCATCAGGTTTATAGAAAGCTGTCAATGAGCCATTCATTTGTCAGATGTGCTGAAGCTGGAACACCCTCAGAACATGCAGGACTGTGGGCCCAGAGGACAACATCTAGATTATTTGCTGGATTGAAATGAGTTTAAATTAAAAACAAAATAATTATTCAGAATGACAACAACCTCAAAGATTCAACTGTAGAAGTATATATGCTACATCTAATTTGTTAAATAATCTGAGGTCAAAAAAGTCTGAATTCGCTCTTTCCTGTCACACAGAAGGTTTTAGCGATGAACATTGTGCGCATGATGGTGGAGGATGGGTGTCGGCACTTGACAGCACAAACTGACAGCTCAGGTTGATGCTTCCTGTTTAACATAAGCTGTTTTTGATTTACATGACTGATTGTGTTGCATTTGCTCTAATTAGATGCCATCTCATCCATGGGTCTTGAAAATATTTTTACTTAACTGACAATAAGTTTTACATTATTTGAAAGGCATTTAAAAGCTAAGAACAGTGATTCTTTGTCCACGGTGTAAAGAGTGTCATGAAGTAGGATGTATACTTTTTGACGCAAACTTGTTTTGTACATCAGGTGAACAGTAATCGACAACAGGAATATTTACTTGACGCAACCCTGGTTGCAGCCATGATGCCCATATACAGATGGTGTTCGTGTCTTCCTGTTATTATGTTTGATAGTGCAATAATGTTATGTCAGCGTGATGTGGAGAGTCAATGGGAGATTTTCCCTCTCTCTAAGGACCTGAGCAGTGGGACAGAGCTCATTACAGTGAATCACATGAGCTGAGGAAACAGTGAGCACACATACCTTTATATAGCTAAGGTGGGTCCCTGGTGGGAGCCAGCATCTGTCATTTACCATCAACTCCAGCTGTGTTAATTCCTCATAAAGCTCTGACGGCAGGGGCTGCAGTGTCTCCTGAGCCTGAGATGTTACAACCATCAGTCAGATCTAAAATGGGGCATATTATGGATAGAGTTAATCCACCACATCCTGAAGAAGTGCCAGCAAGCCTGTTGTCGTAGATACTGAAAGCCCCTTCAGAAAATGGGCAATTTTTCACATAGTATTGAACAATACCAATAAAAATATGGGATAAGTCATCAGTAAAATTAAATTAGTTAAAATTAATTTGATGTAATGTTTTGCAGAGCACGGTGGCTCAGTTGACAGAGCTGCTGCATCTCAGCAAGCAAGTTACCCTGGTTCAAATCCCAGTCCAAGGGCCTTTCTGGGTAGAGTTTGCATGTTATCTTTGTGCATGCATGGGTTTTCTCCAGGTACTCCAGTTTTCTCCCAGAGACCAAAAACATGCATGTTAGACTGATTGGTAAATCTAAATTGTCTCTAGGTGTGAGTGTGAAAGTGAATGATTTTCTTGTTTGTCTCTATGTGCCTCTGTGATGGACTGGAGACCTGTCCAGAGTGTCCCCCGCCTCTTGCACAGTGATGGCTGGACATGGGCATCAGTGACCCCCGTGACCCCAAAAGGAAGAAGTGGATAAAGGTAGTGGATGAATGAATGGATGGATGTATTTCAGACCCCTGTTCTACTGGACCCCCCATTACATGCAGTAGAGCATGATAGGTCATGGAGGGTTTGAGTGGACAAAAAACATTCATAGTTACGTTATGCAAGTTTATTATTTTTGCCTTCTGGGATCCTGCATGGAACATGGGGGAGCATGGTGGCTACATAATTTTGATGTGGGGTCCACATACCTGTATATGTATGTACCTTAATCAATGAAATTTAAACTAGCCATGCTGGCCTCATACCGAAGCTACCAGACTAACACCGTTTTGCTGGCAGCACTCCTAGTGAAATTCTGAAATATGTTTGGTCCAGAAAACCCAGTACATCACAACACTGTGCATTTTGTGGTAAGTTTGTATAAATAACATTGAGTAATGAATGAAAGCCATGTATAAGAGAGGATACAAACAGGTGAGCATATAGCAGCATCATGATTGTCTTCACACTGAAGCAGGTGTTCTAAATGTGCTGTGTACCAACTATGTTAGTGTGTTGTTTGGGTCATAGAGTTCATAGCAGAGTTATCCTGAATGGAGGGACCCTATGAAGCCAGTTTCAGGTTGAGTGACATCATTGCTGGTGTACTTACAGTTTAAAACAACATACTGGAAATGTTTTACATGATTTCCCCTGCCATGAGTAGGGTTGGGCATCGTTTGAATTTGAGCGATTCCGGTTCCGATTCCGATTCTTCGGTTCGATTCCGATTCTTTTCAATTCTCGGGTTTGATTCTTTTTGTAGGCAGGGTTAAAAAGACATGTCAGTTCAATTCAGTTCAGTTTATTTATACTGTATAGCGCC
>JARVGS010000127.1:5505125-5517135 GCA_031762315.1 Hypsolebias antenori
ACGTGAGCCGATCCGAACTGAACAAATCTGATCCGACCCGCACTGAGCCGCACCGAGCAGTGGAAAAGAGCCATAAAGCTGAACCCAGCCACCCTGCAGAAGAAGCTCATTGCAGCTGCTTGTATCTGTGATCTTGTTCTTTTGCTCATAGTCCATGTCTTATGACCACTGATGAGTGTTAGATTGTAAACAAACCAGTAAAGAGGCAGCTTTACCTTTCAACTTGCTAATTCAACTCTGTCTTTACCATGACCGACCCTGCCAATGTGTCATTCCATCTAGCTAAGATGACAATGTTTAGTGGGAGGTCCTACATAGTGGCTTAGGATGACTTCTGAATGACTGCCAAATGTATGCAGATTAAAAGGAGTTCAGATTACCGCCAAAGGTGGTCATAGTTAAAATGTATTCAGCTCTATTTGAATACTCAGCATGAAATTAGGCAACAAGCATTTTCTGAACTGGGCCTAAGTGATATTACAATCTGATCTTTCAAAAAATGAAGAATTTAGAGTTTTAAAAATGAAGAATGAAAAGTAAACCTTAATATACAGTATGTTTATGGTCATTTTTAGTTTTGTCCAGTCCTCTTCTGAATACAACTGATTTGATAAAATAAAAAGCATTTAATTTCACTATACTTTGACCAAAGAAATTCTGTCAACTGTTTGATTTCTGAAAAGTTTTTGTTCTTGTGTTTTCTATGATCACATCTGCTATTACTGAGCTATGCTCTGACATATTATATGCTATATTTTTTTAACAAGCCAGTGATGGTTGCAAGTTGATGAATCTGAAAAGCCTTTGTTTCGTTTTATCTGTAAGAAGCTCCAATGGAAAGAAACAACCGAAGGAAATCTAATGTTTCAATGCACATTTGCCTGTTTGTCAGTATCACTAATACATGAAAGAAACATAATTTTATATCCACAAACATTTGTGTTTAAGATGTTTTCCAAGTATCCTACTGTGTTATTACTCAGTTAATATTAAAATGGTAAAGACTTTAAATTGTTTATCTCACTCTATGTAAAATTAAAACAAGGTCCTGCATGGCCACCTTTCATGCCAGTTTTAAACTAAAATAATTGTATGTTTAATAATAAGTTGTAGCCAGTTTAGTCAAAACTTCTAAAATGCAGTTTGTACATATATCTGCAATGTTGTCATCCCAATATCATGTGATCTGCTAGCACTCAAAATATGTCTTATGAATGACTCTCACATCAAATTTTAGCTTAATATCCGTCAAATGGACCAGTTATAACAAAGTTTGTGTTAGGTAAAACTGGTTAGCTGTGGTGGCCAGCTTAAATAGGACTGACACCAAACATTACTCAGTTGTAGATGTACATCTAATAAACACATTGTTGAGTTTTATTCAGATTTGTCCAGTGGTTTATGAAATGTTTTGCTGACAGACAGTTAGGGATGATTCAAATCATTTAATGCCCAAGTTACAAGTAAATGTTTTTGTAATAATATGGTATATGTTGCAATATGGTCACTTCAGATTATTATTAAATTCTGTGGTAAACTGAACACTGGGTGCAGATAGACATGAGGGACTCACGGGCAAAATGAAGAAAGATGGATTTATTTGCAAAAAAAAAAGCTACAAAAACAAAAGCTGATAGATGTGGCAGCAAAACGTACATAAACTTGGGAGACATAGAGGAACAGAACAAGACTGGCTGTGGGAAGCATAATGAAAGAAGCAAGAAAAGCTGAAGAAATGCACTGATGCTGAACTTAAAGAGAAACTAATGACAGATAATGAAAAATGCCTGAGGAGAGACAATCAGGTGAGAGTGAGAGGAGAAAGCGCTTAATACATGAAGGAAAAACACTAGAAAGAGTGAACAGATGACACATTAAATAAAACAAAAGTGAACAGAACTCAAACACTGATATTTAAACAACACAGAGGGAATTAAAACAAATAACGAACAGCAAATGCAGACTATGACAAGTATATCTTTGGGGTAACTCCTAGCTACTACTACAGTCATTTTTTACTAAAATATTTGCAAAAACTGAATGAGTTGTGGCTAATTTTAAAATAAATATCAGTTGACTTTGGTTGCCATCTTTAGCTGGGTTTACATTAAAGGTTAATAATTTGTAGTATATCCAGTAATTGCTTCTTATCCAGCCAGGACATCTGCGGGACTGGAGTTATCAGGAGTGGATCACCACATGTCCCAGTAGATACTGGATTACCTAACTGGACGCCCAAAGTATGTGAGGACACAGGGCTGTGTCTCTGACAGGCTGGTCTACAGTATGGGGTTCCTACAAGGAACTGTGCTGGCACCGTTCCTCTTCACCCTCTACACTGCAGACTTCACTATCAACTCCCCACACTGCCATCTGCAAAAGTTCTCTGATGACTCTGCCATAGTCGGCCTCATCACAGGTGAGGATGACTCAGAGTACAGACAGAAGACTCAAGACTTTGTGGACTGGTACCAGCAGAACCACCTCCTGATCAATGCTGCTAAAACTAAGGAGCTGGTGGTGGATTTCCGCAGACACAGACCCACCTCACTGACCCCGGTGAACATCCAGGGAGTGGACATTAAGATAGTGGACTCTTATAAGTACCTGGGTGTTCACCTGACCAATAAACTGGATTGGTCTCACAACACTGACACACTTTACAAGAAGGGTCAGAGCAGACTCTACCTGCTGAGGAGACTGAGGTCTATTGGAGTGCAGGGGGTGCTCCTGAAGACCTTCTTTGACTCGGTAGTGACATCAGCCATCTTCCATGGTGTTGTCTGTTGGAGCAGCAGCTTATCATCAGCTGAGAAGCAGCAGCTAGATAAAATCATCAAGAAGACCAGCTCTGTGCTTGGATGCCCCCTCGACCCAGTGCAGATGGTGGGAGACAGAAGGACTCGAGCTAAAATAACATCCTTGCTGGACAACGTCTCCCACCCCATGCACGAAGCTGTTGCTGAACTGGAGAGCTCCTTCAGTGACAGATCACTGCATCCTACATGCACAAATGAGCGTCACCGCAGGTCCTTCCTCCAGCAGCTGTTAGACTCTACAACCATCACTGCTCCCAGCAAACTCAATAAGGATTAAATACATGCTGACCTCTGATAAAACACACACTCTGCCTGTTAAATAGTCTGTCCTGATCAATGTTCCAATACATATTGAACATTATTATATATCTTGTTTATTGTATTTCTTCATATATTGTTCTTAACATTTAGGAATTTTTGTGTGAATCTTATATTTGTATCTGTTGCTGCTGTTACACTTGAATTTCCCATCCATGAGACAGTAATGGCTGTTTCTATTCTATTCAATAGTTAGTGTTGGCTTGTTCTGCTGCTATAGACTTAGACTACTAGAGGACAAGCTGACCTCATTTCCTTTAATGAATTGTTAAAATTGAATAGTTTTCATTTGATGCTATTTCTATCTTAACATGTGATTCTTGACCTGCCATTGTGTATCTGTTCCTCCTTCCTGTTCCTCTCAAACCAGCCGGTTGAAGCAGATGGCCACTTGTCCTGAGTCTGGTTCCGCTAAATGTTTCTTCCTCATGCAGGAGTTTTTTTTCTTTTCACTGTCACCTTTATACTTGCTCAAGATGACAGTTCTGCAATGGAGTTAAACTCACAGCAGTCTGCTCCTCAGATAAATAATGTTAAATTAGTATTTTTATTTATGAATGTTTCTTTTCAGTGTCCTGAAATGACTCCTGTTGTGACTTGGAGCTTTATACATAAACTGAATTTATTTTAAAGCATTTTTATGCAGAAGTGCTGCTGAGCAAACATTTGGATTGAAGAGGTCTTGACAACTGTCAATGAAGTGCACCAGCTATCAAATGATGATTTTGTAATAACACTCACACCAACCCTGATGACACATTGCAAAGCATCATGGGACTTCTCCCCATGCTGGCGGTGTTCTAATGAGTTCCCCCAGCATTGCACCACACTGCGTTGTTTTTCATTGTCTTGTGTAATTTCCCTGTTGATGCTGAACAGCTCAATGAGGAGCCGGTCCCTGCAGATATTGCTTCCTGTCTTTCTATCCATCAAGAAGACAGGAGTGCAAACAGTATCTCTCACTCTGATGTGCTGAAGGAGTGATAACACACCTCACTTTCTCACAGAAACGCTGCAGTTTCTTTGTCCTGATGTGAAATTTCAAATTTAACTCCTCACCCAAGTTTTCTGCTGGTTCAGCTTCACTTTATTGTTTCATGCTGATTAATACTTTTAGAGATAATTAACACAGAATAAATTTAATTCAATCATGACAGAATGTGTTAGATTTATGAAAATTGTGAGTTACCAAAAAGACAAATCCCAAAATGGCAAGCAGAATGGACCGCGTGCTCCATCAGACATGGGGTTGTGGTTTATGTCAGCTATAAATAATTAACCACCCCCCAATGAACGAGTCAGATACAAACATTTCACGCCTCGATAATTCATGTGAGCATGTTCTATTGTTGGTGCACTTAATTGCCACCGAGCTACAAGAGAGAGACAATGCAGCGCATTAATTAATACCAGCTATCAGTGGTCAGATTTGCTTCCAGCGACTCTGTAAACAAACCCCGTCCAAAGAGATTTTGCTGACGTTACACAATCAAGATTTATGGTTTCCTGGCTGAAAACCAGTTGGTAATGAAGCAGAATATAGCTGCCCCCCCACCCCACCCACCAAATGCAGGTCTGTAAAAAAGCATGTGCAAAGCACTAAACACTGTCGCTTGATCAATGTCAAAGCCTCCATTATTTAAACCTCTGGGGTGTTTTGCTGTTTGCCCTGTCATCCTCATTGTCTCAAATAAATCTTGCAAGCCCAAAGTCATTTCAGCTCCACTCTCTTAATGAAACAAGCCTCACTGACTTTTTATTAATAGGCCTCCATTTGTAATTTTATTTCCCAAAGGTCAGAACTAAATATTTTCTCTTCGAGTGCTAAGCGACAAGGTCCAGTGACTAAATGAAGAGATCCCCTCTGACGTCCAGCAATTAGTCCCAACAGTGTCAAACCACCAGGCGTATAAACAAATTTAATATAAAAATCTCTCAGTCTCCAGTTCTCTTTAAAGGTGTTTTGTTAATTAAACCATCTTGGTCAGTGGTTGTGCAAAGGAGGTAAAACTCATTTTTACCTGAACTTGCAGAACAGGAAGGGAACACAACTGCAAAATAAAAGCATTTCATTTAAAGATGGATTTGCCTCGAAGTGTTTCATAATTCAGTGTTTTCATCATGTGACTTCTGGGCAGTTAGTTATTTTTCTACAGCCGCAGAGATAAGACTTATTGTATGGCAGAATATCAAGAGGCTCAAGCTAATAGGAATTAAAAATAGGTCAAAGCTTGTTTCAAATATTATTTAATGAAAAAGAAAATGAGTCAAGGTTATGCATAAATATGGTAACGCCACAGAGGAGGAGCACCGCTGTGCAACATCCTGCATGTTTGTATTAGAGCCAATGACCAGCTGACTTTTACTTTACCAATGCATACAATTTTTTGAATGTCCAGAGGACCAGACATAGCTATTTAGATTTTTCTACCCGGATTATTGAGCATGCATCAGGATATTTACCGATGTAGTTTTTCCACACATCACAGATACAATTTAACTGAGATAATATTTGTGTTTCACAATTTATTTAATTCACATAGTGCATGTCAGGGCTACAAAAAAAAAACCTCCCTACTCAATCTGTGACATCAAAAAGTACCCGGATAGCAGTAAAACAACTTCGAGAATGATATAACAGTACTATAGTTGTTTGAACCAATTAAAAACAGCAGGGAAAAAAAATATCTATGGGGGTGCTTGAATGTTTAATTTTCTATATTTCTGCATAAATATGAGCTAAAACATCATTAGATTTTCACACAAGTCCTAAAAGTAGATAAAGAGAACCCAGTTAAACGAATGAGACAAAAATATTATACTTCATTTGTTTATTGAGGAAATGTATCCAATATTACATATTTGTAAGTGGTAAAAGTATGTGAACCTTAAAGATTATCTGTTAATTTGAAGGTGAAATTAGAGTCAGGTGTTTTCAACCAGTGTGATGATGATCAGGTGTGAGTGGGCACCCTGTTTGATTTAAAGAACGGTGTAGCATTTAAGACGTGAGATGGAGGAAGAAGGGTGACACTTTCTCCCCTCCATTTGTTTTTATGTATTTTTTCTACTGTTAAGACCAGGATTAACACTTTCCTGTTTGATAAATCCTAGTTGGCTTGTGTTTACTGAGCTATCTCTTAGTTCTGCTGCTATAGGTTTAGAGGGCAAGAAGGCAAACTTACTACATTCCCTCACTGTACTGGTGCTGGTGGCTTTGCTTGTTCAGAATCAGAATCAGATCAATTGTGCTGTTCATGTTTGTATTTTTCACAATTTCTACATCTGCATTTGGTTTGTTATTATTATTATTGTTGTTGTTGTTGTTGTTGTTGTTGTTGTTGTTGGTGTCTTTCTTACTATAGAAAACTCCACCCGGACTAGGTGTCTGTGTTTCTGTCCTATCCTCTCCAACCCCAGTCAGTCCAAGTAGATGGCTGCCCATTTTATTTATTTATTTTTCGTTTATTTCTACATTCGGTTTCCTGTTATGTAGTTTGTTGCCGTGTGCTTGGTCTGTCTGTCCCTGTACAGCACTTTGGTGTGCACTGTCACTGTTTAAAGTGCTTTATAAATAAAGTGATATGGTATGGTAGCCCTTTAGACTAGGCTGGCAATCTAACAGCTGGTTACAGTGAAGCCAGGACATAAGTAGATTACACCAACTAACAGTTAGCTCATCAATCTGGTCAGAATTATATTATTTCTCCAAACTAAGGCCACTCAAAGAACTATCTACAACAGTGAGGATAATGATTGTAACATTTCTGCACACCACTACACAAACAACTGGTACAAAAATTCAACAAAAGGGGATGTCCTATTTATCGAGAAATAATTTAACCTATTGCGGCTTCAAAATAAGGAAATGAAAACTGGGATTAGGCTTTGATGTATTGTTTCTGCCTAGCATCACACGCTAACATCTAATTTCCCTTTAAGAAGAAGATGATCAGATTTTTCAGAGACATTTTTCTAGGTTCAACTCTTCTATAAACTACAAATCTTTTCAGTTTTAGGTTAAACAAATACCATAAGCATCTTTAGCATTATACCCCATATAAAACCGTCACTTGAATGCAGTGGTTTGACGTTGCTGTAAAAAGCTCCAGCAGGTCAGTGTCACCCTATAACGAAGGAGTCAGAGGGTCAGTGAGCCACTGGAGTGTCAGCTGTCATTTTACTGAGTCCTTTCCTTTAAAGGTGCCTAGATTGGATTGTGAGGAGTGTGTGGTTAGCTGGCAGGTCAGCGGTGGGAGTAGAGTGGTCCACCATGGAGCTCTCAGGCAGCAGTGGCTGCCCAAAGTACAGACAGATAGTGGGCATTATCATTTGTTAAGTGCCCCCTTAGCCTCTGGTCAGGAACACTTAACATTGCCTGTGGTCACTAAATGCTGCTGGACTGCCGGTAGCAAGGTAAAATATTCATTGTCGTGAAGTGGTGGTTTTCCTTTGCACCATCCCTAAAAGCTTAGCTTGGTTTTGCGTTTTTAACCAGAGCCCTAAAACCAGTAGCCTTTTACTGGACAGTGTAATGGACCTCAATAGGATCTGCTGACTTTACCACAAAATCCTGGCCAGCAAAGAGATTTGGCCGCAATACGAGGCGGAAATCTCGACAACGTCAAACAGATTTCAAGACAACTGTAATTTATAGTCACATTTTTTCTCCTTCAAATAAAATGATTACCATATTTTCCGGAATATAAGTTGCATTGGTCAAAAAAAAAGGATCAGGAAAAGGAAAAAACCAACACATATACAAGTCGCATTTATTATGAGTCACCGCTGACCTGTAACGTTTATTATGCATTTATTTAATGGTCAAAACAGCTTTCATTGTCACCATCCATCCATCCTTCCTCCATCCATCCACTGTGGCCGTAGCCACTAGCTCTTCAGCGTTCCTCCGCCTGCACCAGCTAAGCGAAGCAGCTGCGCACAGGAGCACTTGCTGTTACAGTTCTTCAAAAGTTAAAGCATCAGTCAAAAATTGTATTATAAATATGAAGAAAAAAACATGTATAAGTTGCGTTGTAGGACTGACATCTATGTAAATAAACTGCAACTTATGCGTTGGAAAATACGGTATTTAAGATTGAATGGGACAAACTGTAGTATGTAAGTTGAAAGAAGACAGTTAAATAGATGAACATTTTGAGGGGGATTTTTTTATTTATTTTTAATTTCAGTAGTCCATTAAAAAGAAATTCTCATGTACTTTGTAGATCAGCAGCGTTTGATTTTATAAGTGAATCACCATCGCCGCTTCACATACATTTAGAAGATGTTACCACTGGTAAACTTTCATACATGCAGTCATATCCATAATAGAGGGGACTTCCAAAAGACCCCAGCAGCTTGTCCCCCACACAACCAAACCACATGACATTTGCAAGTGTGTCAACACGCTGTAAAAGAATCATCAAGTGTGCTTTCTAGCTGCTGAACTGTTGTTCTGCATGTGCCGTGACCGCTGCCTGCAGCATTGTTGAATGTCACGTCACAAAGTGGTTGAGCAGACCCTCCATGTTGCTTTCTCTTAATGGGGTCACCAGAGGAGCTTCCACCTGCGGTCAGTCTGGCATTTAGCAGCCCGTAAACTCCCGCCTTCTTCTTTCAGCTCCTCACGTCTCACTCATCCCCACTCCACTTAGCCTCAGGTGCTTGTTTCTACATTATCTTTTTCTGGTTTTATCCCAGTTCGGCTCTCGGAGCACCACAAAATCATGTCAGAGGCGAGAGTGGTTTTTCCCCCTGTTGCCTCAAACCAACTCCCTTCTTGGGTTTCGAGGTGTGGGGTTCAGGCTGAGGGGATCCCTTCCCCGGACGGTGCTTGGTGGCATCCTTGGTCAACCTAGATGCAGCTCAGAAGAGGCTTGAGGCAGAGCAAAAGCCAGGCTGTGGCAGGTGTGGCCATGGGAAACAAACACATGCATGGCCACACTTTGCTTCTGCAAGATGAATCATCTCATGTGTGCTGTAATTGAATCTGGTTAAACATTAAAACAATTAATTCTGGAAGTCGAGGGGCAGCAATTCATTACCATAGATGAATTTAGCAGAAGTAACTAAACTCCAAACGTTTATTTCATACACCGCAGCAAATGTTTCAGCTTTGCCTCAGCTGAGTGTGATTTCTGTTGTGCAAAATTGCATTATACAAAAAAAAAAAAAAAAAAAAAAATAGTGGGTGGAAAGCATGACTTGCAAATGTATTGGTTAAGCACCAAGAAAATATAGATTTCTTTAAATATCCTGATGCATGCTCAATAATCCAGGTAATGTCCAGAGGACCAGACTTAACTGTAGGATTTTTTTTCCAAACAGGCAGGAAGACATGATAAACATTAAATGTGTTTGGACAAAAATAAAATAAATAAATAAGCTGAAGACAAAATTTCCCCTCTGCTGAGATGACCCACAAAACATGCAGGATCGAGTTTGTAATTTTAGTATTAATGCAACTTTAGATAATTTCTCCAAAAAATAAATAAATAAATAAAAACAAACAAGGATGATACATAAAATAATAAAAAAAAAAACTCAGTATAAGTCCTACAGGGAAGCTGCTGCATTGGGTTACTCGACTTCAGCGCCTCTGCAATTTAGCTTTTAATTAAAGAAATATTTCTGATGAGAACCTGTGGTTGGAGACTTATAAATGCTCTGAAAGTTTCCAAACAAAGAGCTTGCGTGACAGACAACAGGTTGTGGTACTTGTGCCATCATTTCCATGGTAGCAGACAGGTCATGGTGACAACACAGATGGTGGCTTTTTTAACATCAGCTGATAAGTTTACAGTTCAAGACAAACCTAAAATATTGCGTGAGCACTGAGCAGTTTATATAGATGCATTTTTTTTTTTTTAAATGACGCTGAGCTGCAGCTTTATCAGATGACATCTTTTAGCTGCCCACCTGCTGATCCTCGTCAGCCCTGCATGGCCGTTTCCAAATTCACATGTCTGAGGATGGGCCCAGCATGGATGAGCGATGTCATCACTGTCATCAGTCTGAAGATTACATTTCCATGCCAGCTGACCATTGATCCAGCACAATGGTTTTTCTCACGAAACCACGCCGATAGCCATCAAAAAACCAACAACTTCCTCTGCACGTTGGCTCACTTCCGCCTTCTTCATGTGGGGGCCTACTGTTGCCATGGTTCCCGAGCTGCCTTTTGCGTGCGAGCAGCTTAGACAGCCGTCTGAGGTTTTACGCACACATAACAGGAAGAAGCTAGACATACGTCTCAACCGTTTCTCACTTCTGCCTTCTCGATATAGGGAAGGCCGGGGAGACGCTCAGACACAACATGCAGGGGCTGAACAGCCGATCTTCCCACAGTGACACCCCCCTCCCCCACACCTTCAAAAAAAAAAAAAAAAAAAAAAAAAAAAAAATCTGCAAAAACATGGTAATTACGCTGATGCAGCAACTAGGATGCGCCATCACGATGAGTCATCTTCCTCTGCATTGTTGATCAAACTGAAACCACCATGTAGGAATGAACACAAGAATTAAAATGCCTTAAAATGCACATAATTATGAAATGCATTATTTTACAGGCATTACTTAGAAAATAAAACCGCTGGGATGTTAGTGAAACGGGCCCTTGTCTTGATTGTTCAGGTTTGAACTGTTTGTAAACTCCTTTGTTCATTGACAAAAATGGAAATACCCAGCTAACAATTTTAATTTTAACTTTTCTTAATACAGGTCATTGAGTCATGATGACTCTCTCAAGAGGGACCTGTTTGGGAGCAGATGATGGGGGGTTAAAGGCATTTCTGGATGTTCCACCTTTTCTACATTTTGATGATGTTGGTCCAGGGAGTTAACCGGCGACCTTATGATCACAGACCCACCTTCTCTAGCCCCTGCGCCACCACGCTCCAAAAATGTTTAACACAACTACAGGTAGTCCTCGGGTTACGGCGGTCTCGTCTTACGACGTTTCGACGCATCTCCCTTTTTCCCATTAAGCGGTTACGTCGGTTTTACGCCATTTTTACGTCAGTTTTTACATCGACTTTACAACAGTTGTACGACGTTATACGTCGTAACGCGGCGGCGCAGCGGCAGAAGAATACAGTACGCGGTGTAGCGGCGGAGAAATACAGTACTGTACGGAGGAGGACAGCGTCACTAGCATCCCAGTAGGCCATTAGCCCTTTGTTAGCCCTTCATTATGGCTTCCAAAACGCAAGGAGGACTCTTCAGATGGCAGTGCATCGAGGAAAAGGAAGGCCATCACCATGGACTTACGTCGAAAATTGGTTTACGCGTCTGGTAAAACAGGTACGTCACATTTATTTACGTACGTTCCGACTTACGTCAAATTCGGTTTAGGACGCCGCATGAGAACGGATCTACGTCGTAAGTCGAGGACTACCTGTAGTTTTATTTGCATTTCCCCATATTTCTGAGCAATATAACAAATAGGGCATAATCAAGGAAGCGTATATAATATGCAAGCCTTTTACATGTATTAAATCATTTATTTTAAACAATATTCCAATAGTTTTTGCTATTTTAATTCTAATATATTCAATATGAGGCTTCCAACTAAGTTTGCTATCCAGAATGACACCTAAAAATTTTGTCTCATAAACTCTGTCGATTTCAACTACATTTATATGTAACTTTACATTATTGTAAATCCGATTACCTGAAAATACCATAAATTTAGTTATATTTTTCATTTAAAGATAGCTTATTATAATCAAACTACTTTTTTTAACTCAGCCCAGCCCAGTCCAGATGACCTGATTGAGAGTTATCAGATTTGATACCTGGATTACTGAGTATGAACTTTCTTTGTCTTGAACCACTTTGGCTGTGGCTGCCTGCCTGGGAGGAGTCGACGA
>JARVGS010000127.1:5720605-5731008 GCA_031762315.1 Hypsolebias antenori
GTAGTAGAAAGTACAGATACTTCATGTAAAATGTAGTGGAGTAAAAGTAAAAGTACCCACATTTAATTCTACTTAAATAAAGTACAGATACATGAAAAATGTACTTAAGTACAGTAACAAAGTACTTGTATTTAGTTACATCCCACCACTGCTTTCAGAGTCTCTGTACTAAAAACTGTGTCAAACTGTTACACTTTTTTGTAAAAATAGTTTTGTTTTTCCATTATATAAAAAAATAGTTTGTGCCCATTCATTCTGTAAAGCACTTCTGAGGTCAGGCAGTGATGACAGAAGGTCTGACGTGCGTTCTCTGTCGTTGTTCATCCCAAAGGTACTCAGTGGGTTGAGGTCAGGACTCTGAGCGGGTCAGTCAAGTTCTTCCACACCAAACTCATTAAACCGTGGTTTCATCATTTTCCATCATTCAATGGGTTATGTTGTGGTAAAAATGGTCATCCACAAAGTTGTACGCATTACTTTGTCCAAAATGTCTTGAAAGTGCTGAAGCATTAGAGATCAGTGCTCCAGCCAAACCTGGACAGAAACACCTGACTTCAACAGGTAACACGTGTGGCCACGCACTTTGGTCCATGTAGTTTTTCCTGGGAGATGAATGTCCTTTGTACACTGTCTATATTGATAAACTAAAATTCAGACAAGACCATACGTGTTCATTTCACTACATACCAGCTATGTATAGGAAATGTATAAAAAGCTAAAGATATTGTACCCGTGTTTAATTTTAAGTATTAACATCTGCCAACAGTTTGCACAGGTACAAAATGTCCATCGTACAAATCGACTCCAGCTCAGTTGGGCCATCATGGTGCAGTTCAAGTATTACAGAAATGTAATTATGGTGATTAATACAGTTAATGGACTATTCTCGTCCTCTGAGAAGTTAAAATGGACTCATTTAAATTTGTTAGTGTTTGTTCTCATCACAAAACTGAGCTGTTGTCTAAAACATTTAACGAAGTTCAGACTAGCGGTAGTCTTTAATATATTTTGACCTGTAGCAGCAGGAACGTGCGTGTTGGAGACCTTATCAACAAATCTGCTATATTCAAGATTCATAGACATCAAAGCAGCACCGTCAGGATAAACATCTGTCCCCTCTGCTCCAATCTATAAACCTGTCCTCACTAAGACTAATGAAAAGCTCTCCTACGTGACAGTTTATAAAAATGACTAAGAACTCCATGTGTTCCTCAGCGCAGCGTGCACCCAGTGAGCAGGTCTTACCTGGCACTTAATTCCAGCCTGGCTGCAGCCACAGTGGCGAGGGTCACAGTACAAGCGACAATCGCAGCCACATTCCTCCCGGGAGAGGCGGATGGCTCTGAGCTCGGCTTTCTCACGTGCATCTATGCGGGCGATGCCCGAGGCTCGCAGCAGGGCCCGGCGGCGCTTCGTGGGCAGCGGCTGGAGAAAGAAACAGTCGTCCACCTCCACAGCGTCCACGTCCAGGTCCTCGTCTGAGACGTCGTCCAGAGTCAGCAGGTCAGCCTGAGCGCAGTCCACCGTGCCGTTCCTCGTCAGCTGTTGATGACAACATGAAACTATGAGCCGAGTTCCTGATTAAATACCAAGATCTAAAAGATCCCAGGGTCAGCAGCAGGGAGGTCACATGACCCCAGAAACAGCTTCGTTTGCAGATGGTTTTCATATTTAGACACAAATTGTATATTGTTAGCTGAATGAAAATTTACTCTAATACAAGAAAAATCTGACAAATTAAATTTTAAGTTGTTTTACATTTAAACTTGAAGCCAACAGTTTAATAAGCACAATTTATCAAATGTAAAAAGAGGGATTGGTAAATAATCATACAAGAATTATTTAATAAAGTCTAAAGTCTAATAGGTTTTGCAGACACTATGAAGCCAAGATACTTCACGTTTCCTTCATCCTGTTTTATTTCCTGCATTTTGCACCTGCATCAGATTCTAGAGAAAACTTTGATGACACTAACATGTTGAAACAATAAAGATATTATTGGATGTTATCCCAAACGTCTGACTGAGATGAATAATCCTTCAATACTCTTTAAACAGAAATAATGTTTTCAATATGATTGAAGAATAAAGCCGATGAAAGTGGAAGCGTGACAGAGAGGTACGCTGTGATGGAGGTCTGCAGAGATTACCATGAATGCACGGAGGTGTCGTGTTTGTAGCCTGGCAACAACTGAGCCGAGAACATCACGCACAGCATCAGCAGGTAACACAGCTGAACTCAGCTGTCTCCATGTCATGTTTCCTCATCAGAGCAGGAGGGAAAATGGAGATGGAGAAACAAAGATGCAAAGTGATATTTTCCACTCAAACAGAGACAAACGGGCTGCTGAGAATTTGGGCACCGAGTAAATGATGCAGCCTGTGAGAGCGAGGATGAACACAGGCGCTTGAGATTTTCTGCTGAAAATCCCCAAAAGATAAAATACATCTCAGCAAGAGACTGGATATAATGGCACATTTGTAATGTCATGAAATCATTGGGTGAACTTGTAGAAGCTGACGTGAATAAGAGTGCCAGTGTGTTGTTGTGGAGACTGCATCAAGGTGAAATAAATTAACATTCCAGACCAGGAGGTTCAACACGACGTCTGCATCAAGACCAGAGCCAGGCTTCGTGATGGTGTCGGCTCGTTTCCACTTCTGTGATGCACTGAGATTTTAGAGGAACATACATGAAACTTTCATCAAGTAAATGTAAATGATCTTCTGCAGGCCAATCAAAGGAATGTCTGAAGGAAGAGGAGGGCACAGATCCTGCCTCACCCATCTGTCCTCAGAAGATGTGAAGAACTTTAAAACTGAAAAATGTGACAACACAACCTAGTACTTGTATATATTGTTGTATACTTGATGATATGAAGTGTTGTGAGAAGGAATGGTGACAAAAAGAGGAGAAAAGCTTTACCTGGTCAATCATTTTTGACATGAACTGGAAGCAGGAATGATTTTTATCTAAACTTCACAAATGAAAAGCCTCTGATGGACCAACACTAAACATTCTGCGTTCATGCAGTGACTGCACGTGATTCAAGCAGTACAAAAACTGATTCATTTGTCTCCAACAACAACAAGCCTCTAACATCTTATTGGCGCCCTGCTGTACAGTAGTCCGTTGCTACTTCACGGTTCGACTTTCGCCGATTCGCTCTTTTGTGGTTTTTCAAAATAAGATTGCACACGAGGAAACGACAAAATAAAATTGTACACGACATATGATTGTCAACTTTAATATTACTCACGTGACTGAGACAGTACTGGAAACTGTACGGTAAGAAGTTCATGAAAAAATTAAATACTTCTGGCAGGTGCCGCCACTTTGTAGTTTTCTCTCAATAAGCCTACACTGTATCCCTGCTCATAATGACTACATTTCCCAGACTCCAACAGTGCTCTGCCCAGAAACCCCATTTCCTTCAGCTGAACTACTAGAGGGAAAGTTCGGTTTTTTACAGCGACTTCGGCACCCAGCGGATTCAGAGAGCCACACAGAAATGGACCAGAACCAGACCCCAGACCCATCGGCAAACCCAAGAGCTGGAAGCCGGCCCACGTAGTAGGTGCAGCTTCTCTTTGGAGCCCACCGGGACCTTTTTCATCAGACCACCCATCTCACGCCGGCCACCCGAATGTCCCCCCACCCCCACCCCCACTGCACAAAAAAAGTGCTTCAGCACTCAAGGGCTGCACAGAACCTGAGCAGAACTGGACCTCCTGACCAATCATCAAATCCGAGAGCTGGTAGATGGTCCACGAGGACCTCCGAGCAGGGACGTGCCACTGTTGGTCCAGCTTCTCTCCGAAGCCCACCGCCACTACCCCGAGCCAGAGAGGCGACCAGAACTAGCAGGGTAGGTCCGCCGAAACAGAACCAAGTCAGAGCAGAACCAAGCTGCTGCTGTTCTGCAGAGCTGGTGAGAAAAATGTAATAGTTACATACAAATATGTTGTTAAAATGAGACAGGTTTAAGAGTTCAGAACATTGCAAATGTGTGGGAAGAGTTTCTAAAGCCTTAATAAATAGAAATACTAAAATATAACTTTGCTACTTCACGAATTTTCACTTGCAGGGGGGTCCAGAACGTAATCTCCGCAATAAACGAAGGACTACTGTAACAAATACTGTACAAATATTTTGATGTAAACAAAATGAACAAGTGAAACACGACAATTTATTCCTCCTTAGTTTGAAATTTGTTGTGTCTGTATCTTTGCAACTTTTAGAGCTTTATGATGGACTTCATCATTTAAGTAAGACTTTTAGTTTTAAACTCACTGTACCTGCAAAATAAAATAAAGTTTATTACATTATGTTTAATAAGAGTCACTTATAATTTAAAGCATCCATTGTTAACCTTGTGAAAGTGATGCTGCCTCAGACGCAGACAGCTGTGTATATTTCAGGTAAGCTGGGCCCAGTGTGCTTGGTGGTCCTCTACAGGGGGTCCCATAGAAACCAGACTGGCAGTACCTAATTGGTAATGGCAAAAAAATTACGTAATAATCTGATGGATTTATTTCTTGTAATGTTATCTGAAAGACTATTTTCTTTCTTCGGGTGACATTTTTTAAAACAACGAGCTAGCAGATCTTTAAACAGATCACAGGTTTTGGGACGAAAAAGGTCCACAGGGACATTTTTAGGTCAAAAAGTCACAGAACTAAAACAATTTGTGTAAAGTCTTCAAAGAGAGCACTTCAAGAAAGGTTTAGTTTTTACTAAAAGTGTCAAAGCAATCTGCTTTTTAGGAGCTGCATCTGAACACTGAAGTAGATTTGAAGTAAGTGAAGGTGGAGGACCCTCTGGTTGGTTCATCAGTATTTTTAGGTGGAGGACCCTCTGTTGGTTTGTCAGTATTTTTAGGTGGAGGACCCTCTGGCTGGTTCGTCAGTGTTTTTAGGTGGAGGACCCTCTGGTTGGTTTGTCAGTATTTTTAGGTGGAGGACCCTCTGGTTGGTTCGTCAGTATTTTTAGGTGGAGGATCCTCTGGTTGGTTCGTCAGTATTTTTAGGTGGAGGACCCTCTGTTGATTTGTCAGTATTTTTAGGTGGAGGACCCTCTGTAATTTTAGGTGGAGGACCCTCTGCAGGTTCCTCAGTAGTTTTAGGTGGAGGACCCTCTGTTGGTTCGTCAGTATTTTTAGGTGGAGGACCCTCTGTTGGTTCGTCAGTATTTTTAGGTGGAGGACCCCCTGTTGGTTTGTCAGTATTTCTAATGTTTGTAAAGAAGTGATTCAACGGCGTGACGGCCTCAGATCCAGCTGACCTTCATCCTGCGGGTGTTGAGCTTCTCCTGGCGCAGGTGCTGGTGTAAGGTGTGCCGGTGGCTGCTCTCCTGCTCGCGTGCGAACTCGCCCAGCGTGTAGTGTCTGATAGAGGAGTGGTGGCGGGCCATGCCCAGCGAGCTGCCCCCCTGACTGGGCACACTGGTGAAGCCCTGCCTCCGGGGGAAGTAATACACCGTTACCACGTCGAAACGCACCCGCTTCCCCCCCAGTGCCGGCTTCTTCTGTCTGAGGATGGAGGTGGCTGTTGGAGGGATTCAGAGTTACACAGGAGTAATTCAATGATGTGACTAATGTGATGGACTGGGCGTGTTGCATTTCCTCGAGTCTCCTCAGGTCCGACTTACGTGTAAATGTGGCGCTGGACGGAGGGTTGAGGCTGTCGCAGCTGTCAGCGCTGTCGCTGCTGGAGATGTCATCGTCAGAGTCCTTGGGCGTGGAGAACAGAGAGCCGCCGTCCACCTCTTCATATCTTCGTTTGAGGCTTAAGGACGAACTTGCCTCCATGGAAACCTGAAGTCTGAGAACATGCAGCAGCACAGGTCTGAAAACACTCTCTGTGCTTTAATGAGAGGAAGGAGAACTGTAAAGTTTGTGGTACAGTTTCTTCACTACCTTAGAGGCTAAATGTTCTTCTGACAACAGGTCATTCAAATCGAGTGCTCCTGTTAGGTCAGTCCTCCATCACCATAGAAACTAAAAAAAATATGGTGACATCTGTGTAGTCCTGCCTCCTTTCATCTGTATTCCACCTCCATCATTTTCTCTGTCTGCACCCCCACAACACACACACACACATCCTCCAACCTGAGCATCTGAGATGCACTTTTGAAATGATCAAGTCTAAAAACGTAACCATGGCAACTGAGCAAGCATGGTTTCTGCAAACAGCCTTGAAGAGATTAACTGCTCCTGGTGAGTTCACGCCGACACGTCAAATACTGACCCACACATTAAACTTAAATACACAGAACCACATGAAGTACTTCAAATGGTGACTTGTTGTACACACTTACCTTCATTCTAAACACAAAGCAGTCCCACATGAGCATGTATTATTAAACTTACATCATCTATAAGGAAGGAATAAACTGAAATAACATAAAACAGTTTTTAAACAGGTTTACCCTTAAAATGTGGTTTAGAAAAAAGAAGCAAGTGGACAATAAAAAATATAGATGTGTCGCCATGTTTTTGGTTATAGCTTACAATGAAGAGCAGTATTACTTAAATGAAAGCTTAAAATGAAAGTCATCTCTTTGATAATAGCCCTGATGCTAAATATTTCTGCACAGATGTTCATGTGGACCAGATGTAATCCCATGATGAGAAGACCAGCCCAGCAGAGATGGGTTGAACACAAATGACTTCTTCTAGTCTTATAGTATATTTGCAGCTAACTGGTTAGGGACCTGCATCCTGGATGAGGTGTTTGAGCACATGATGGTCACGGCCTGTGCGTGTTGGGGTAGGTTTACCATCATCAGGCAAATGCTGGCTCACCCTGTCTCCATTCAGACAGCTCTCCCATCTTCTCCTCTGAGCCACACAAAGGTTAAAGAGACGCTTCTTACCTGAGGCAGGAGCAGGGACCTTTAATCCAACAGGCTCGGAGGTCGCTCCTCTCTCCAACACGAGCTGCACATCAATTTTCCTTTTCACAACCTGCGACACGCTTTTTGTCTCCTGACCAGACCGAGCTGGATTCTTGGTGACTGTCTGTTTCTCTGCTGTTTTGTGAGGCTGTCTGGTCACAAGCTTTTTGTTCTGCTCGGCGGAGTTAAAGCGCGACTCGGAGCTGCCTGTCAGACCCGCGGCGTTCATTTAAACGCTGCATACCTCTCTATTTAAAGGGCAGGCGAGCGACAGACAGGACAGGCGTCATATGGTCGGTGTTCATGGAGTAAAATGTTCACAGCCGACTGTATCATCCGCCTAAGATGAGAGGCTTGAGAGGACTGTAATGGAGGAATCCGCTGACATTTGTTGGTTTTGTCCTGTTTTTCTCTCTCGCCGGGGCGGGCTCGGTCGGCTGGGCTCGCGTCGCTGTCTTCTCGCTATTACCGGTACTTAAAAAAACAAAAACAAATAAAGAGAAAGAAAGAAAAGAGCCGCGGGCCGGTTCGTGTCGTTTGTTGCTGAATTTCAAACGAGACGACGCTTTTCCTCCGCGGTCCGCCCCGGCCCCGTTTGTTACAATGTAACAATGGAGGAAGAAATTCTTCCCTGCTTACGTTTATATACTCGTCGTGATATCACGCGCATGCGCAGCGTTAAGGCATGCTGGGAAATGACGTTTTAAGTGAGTTCTCTTTGTTTCTTTAGTGTTTTTGTCAAAAAATTAAAAATAAAAAAGGGCAGATAAAGCAACTATAACAAGGACAGTTGTTACAAGGGTGATAATGTCAGTCTGTCACTGGTACTGACTGACATTACCACCAGTTGTTAGTTTCCATGGCAACTAAATGACAGCTCATTAACAACCATGGGGCTGGTGTGAAGGCCATTAAGGACCATAAAGCAGGGGTATATAAAAACATTTTAACAGGGCTCCTCACGATTTCCATTTTGAAAATCCATACTTTTCCAGACTTGAACTTTCACAGATTTCTGACAAAACATTTATAAATTTGCCATTATACAGTGGTAGTATTAGTGTTTCAAACACTGAAAAACTATAAACTGCACACAAAACGCTGACAGCAGGGGGGTAAAAATATCCATTTTTGTTAGTTTATTGCCTTAATACCAGTGTTTTCCCCCTATAAAAATATGTCAACTTCCATTTATAGTGAAATAAATAAATAAAAAACCTAAAATATTGTGAAGATTGTGCTACCTTGTGACTGAGAAGCTGCATGCTGCAAATGAAACATGTAGTTATTAATGTGCAGTTATACAGCCATTCATCATTCAAGGTGCTCTTACTGGAAACACTTTGGGAGTCAGTCTTGCCTAAATACATAAAAAAGAGCTCTGAACTGTAAGGCATGTCATTAAAGATCCAGTTATCTCCTGAGGCAGAGCTATAAGAAACATGTAAAACTGCACAAGTCCTCTGAATCTTCAATCTAAAACTCAAATATGTTGATGGATAAAAAAAATAAATTATGTTTGGTAAGATACTGTAGATCAAACTGTGCCTATTTTTTTATCCACAATTAGTGCTGAAAATCACTTTGCTACTTTTAACATTTTTTTAATAAAAGTTGCATTTAATCTGTCAGAAAACACAACAAGGAACAAAGTGTCAAAACACAAATATTTGTCCATACTTACTCTGTAACCATATTAGAAGAAAACAAACAAACATCTGTCAGTACATTGATAAGTATTTTAATAATGCTGATGAGATGGAGCGAAAACTGATGTCTAAAATATTAGGAATTTGCATGAACAGAAGGCTGAACATTAACTACTGGTAATTTTCACACAGATCAATGACAGTTATTGGTATCTGGATGTGTTAATGTCCAACTATGAAGAGATGCAAGATTTTAGAGAGATTATTAAAAAAAAATACTGGCAAACATGATTCGTTATGAAAAAAAAAAAACACACTTAAAAACAACAAATTAGCTAAAAGTGATGATGAGAAAAATGAGCACAAACATGACTGGTTACAACTAAATGAAACGGTGTGCTAAATGTGCTGACAGGTGTGGGAAGCACATCGATCAATCACTGAAACCACAAACATTTGTCATTTTTCAAGATGCTCCTTGAACAATCACACGTGCCAAGATCTTCTTTATACAAACTCCTAAGAGTGTTTTCTTTATCCCAACAATGAGTTTCAAGGGAACCACAAGTGATTTGAGGGACAGCTGGTTTCCAGCGAATCACTTCAATGTCCAGATGTGGACTCTTTTTTTTTGTGTGTGTGTGTGTGTGTGTGTTAGCCATGATGGGTTTCTTGCAGAATGCCTTTGTGTAAAGCAACCTAACATAAACACAGCAAACACATCATGCTGAACTGCAAACGCAGAGTTCGATGAAACCGTGTTTATGTTTTTGTTTGTTTGCATCATGACAAGAAACCAGTAGAAAAGCACATAGCTTTGGCACACCAGATGCTAAACTGACTACAGCAACATCCATCGTGCCAATTCCTTGTATTTGAGACACAAGCAACAGAGAAAGGGCGAAGGACCGTTGGCAGGACAAAAAGGAGACTGTAACTTCACTACGGTAGCACGGCCACTTCCTCTGAAGTAAAACATGGGATGTAGAGTGGAGAGAGCCACGGTGCATTAGTCCCATGTTCCTCCTAGCTGCCACAGGGGGTTACCGAGTGTCTCCACATGTTCCTAAGCCAGCAAGGAGTATGAAGCTCTACAGGGGGAGTCTGCAGCAGGTGGAAACAAGAAAACAAGGACTGGATACTCTTCTGCTGGGTTTTCACTTTAGGATGATATGATAGCCATCACTTGTGTCATCTGAAGAGAAAAATAACATCAAAAGCAAGAGTTGATGTCAAAACACAAGGTTGGCATAATAAACCATTAACAGATAAATCGTTTAAAACTGCTACGTATAAATACCTTTCATCGTGTCCAAAACGAAGCATACTTCATCCTGGAAGTTATGGATCATCTGTTAGAGAGAAAGTAAAGGGTAAAGATGGAACCACGCCTGCAATACATTAAAGATGAACCTTCTGCAGCCTTGTGTCAGTTCACAACAAGCGGCTGATCTTACCTCGTCACTGACCAGCACATGGATGCCTGTAGGACCCTGTTTAAAGATCCGATGGATCTGTCTGGGGGAGATGTTGAAGAGCTGAGCGAGTTTCTCTGTGAGCTCAACAGCTGTGAGCTCCTCCAGGTAAATAGCATGATACACTGCAGATAAAAATATTTAATGGAGTCACAAAAGCACAGGATGTCACTTTCTTACCAAGAGTGAAAACAGAAACTTTTCATGACTGGACAATAAATTTGAAGCTACAACAGTCTGCAGCCATCACCGTACCCACCACTGCACCCTGTATTCACTGGTTAACTGGACATCATTAGCTTCAAGCAGACTCTTCCACTGGTGCATTTTCATCTTTAAATCACTTCTTGGTCTGCTGCCTTCATACATCTCCTCCTACATG
>JARVGS010000127.1:6022466-6036607 GCA_031762315.1 Hypsolebias antenori
AGTTTAGTGATGTTTCCACAGTTGTGGTCTTGACTGGTCTTGAAATAAAATCCAGAGTCCTCAATGTCCGAGACCAAGACAAGACCAAGACCATCAAAAAGTGGTCTTGAGACCAGTCTCAAGTACTACAACACTAACTCCTGGTAAGCCCACCCACTGCAGCCCACGTCACAGAGACAGCGCAGTTTATTTTCAGTTGCTGATCGAGGAGTTAGAGGAGGATGATCTGATATTTCTGTTGTCATCTGAGGAAGAGCACTAATTTGTAAATTTGTCATGAAAAACCTGCCACCATTTCCCACTGCAATGAGAACATGTCCCTACGCTTATCAGCCAAGATGCCCTCTCTCCCAGTCACCACAGCTACAGAGATACCATCTGCACAAAATTGTCCTATCTCATTCCACACATTACTGTATTTGACTTTTTATCTTAATTTTTATTATCTTTAATGTATTTGACTATCTTTGTAAGTTTTTCTGGAACAGCCATATAAAAAGGGTTATGTTTTCTAACAGCCTTGGCCAGCTGCTCCTCAGTGGCTCTGCCTCTTTTCCATATAAACATGCCCACAAAGTTCTGACCAGTCACACACTACTTGGCGCACACGCCTGTGAGACAAACGTTCTGTCAGCCGCTTGTGCGCAGAACAAGTTCTTGTGGGCCGTGGAAGAACAAAGAACACGACTACGCCAGTAAAAACACATTTCAGCATGTGTGACAAAATATAACTCTTTAAGTCTTGTAGCAGTGAGAGACACACCCTGTGAAAAAAGACAAATCTACTTTTAAGGTCTGAGAGTACAGTTTAGAGTTGGTTAGCAAAATTTTGGAACGTTTAGACAGCTCAAAAGTTAGTCTGATCATTATCACCTGTTGAGTAAAAGCTATAAAATGTATCGTAACATCAGTTCAATTGTGTAAAATCCCACTTTCTTTGACCCATTTAAACTTTGAACGCTGTTTCTACTGTGAAGTCTGATCTGCAGAGCTCCAAACACAACTGGGTTTTCTCTATCTTTTTTTTTTTTTTTTAATCTTATTGTTGTGAACGGACAAACCTTTCACTGTTTTAGTGAAATTTGTCCAAGTCAAACACGCACCATTATAAACGGTCCCAGCAATCTATTCCAGACCGAGCTGCACATTTTGATGTAAAATTGATCCGTTTCTTTTCTTGTGCTGTGTGTCGTGAAAATGGTCTCAAGCTTTGGGTGTTTCAACGCTTTAGCATGAGCACCTTTAAGAAGTGATTTCTTTCTTTGTTTTAAGGTTCTGAGGCCAACAGAGATATTAAAAAAAAAAATCCCAGCAGCCTGTTAGTTGATGCTGATACCAATGCTGTGCTGAGTCTTTGTGCATTAAACCTCAAACTAAATCTAGACTGACGTTTTGTTTCCCAGTGAGCCACAAAATATCTCAGTGATGCACTCAGATACTACACCAAGAACAAGATAAACTACCTGTATTTTGATTCTGCTTACAGCATCAAGTTCGATCATCTACAAACTGGTCTCATCACGGATCATGTTCTGTTAGGAAGAAGCAGGATCTGTCTGGGATCTCTGAAGGTTCAGCTGAGAAACGTAGTGATCCGGTCTTGTTACGTCTATCAGCAATGAGAGAAGAGGAAGCGGGAAGGCCCAAACTGAGCCTCTGTGGCATAACAACTCAAACCCAAAGACTCTTTCTCAAGTCTTTTACGTGTCAGCGGTCACATCAGTCCCTCAGTGACTCCAGTTGAGACATTAGTCTAGCCTTGTGTTCTTGCTGCTTAAAAATAAGGAAGCAGTCAGTCACTCGGCACAACACTCACACAGATACATGTGTGCAAAGAACAGACACCTGACATAACCACAAATGTTCTTCTCCAACAAGAAATCAACCAGTCTGATACAAAGATGTCACCCAAAGGGGAACAGTTCTGCCATCATGGAGCGTGGGAGGTTGCTGCTCTGCGTCTGATGCAGGGAGTCTGTGTGGGCCGTCAAGACACAGGATGTGGGCGAGAAATGTGCAGGAAATCCACCATAAAGATAAGAGAATCCAACTGCCTGCAGGGCTCAAAGAGACAGCGTTGCGGGTACACAGATGTCTATATTTACACATCAGTTGGAGTGTGTGTTTAACACACACGAGAACTTGTCACATGCAATAAACTGGACCAAACGACTACTTCAGGACAATGAGTGTAAGACGCAAAAGACGACATTTTAAGAACATTAAAGGTCATTTCGTAAGGAAATGCAAACACCAGCCTTCTTTCATCCCAGAGTTTGAAAGATTTAAATAAATTATTTGTTAGCGCTTAGAATACAATTTGGAAGTCACTTTCAGCTACTACCACACCAAATCTTGTTAAGGTTGATTAGCTTGTGCAGCCATTCCTGCAAATCTCATTTAAATTCATCTTCTGGTGTTTGAAATACATTGCTAAAAAGACGGACAAATGAACACGTACACTCGAGCAAAAAAGGCAGGCAATGCATATCGAAGTATCAGAGTTTGCAGACATGAACAACAAACAAAGCCAGCCCAGTAGGATGACTCAGATCTTCTGCAGAACTGATCCGGCCGTAATGTTTAACATCTGAGCAGAGTACATGCAAAACCCCGTCTGATCCTCACAATCTGCATCTGAGCATCTAAACTGCCGGTTTACTGAGCAAACAGCCCTGAGTCGATGCCTTAGAGGTTATGTTGTCTCTTTGTGGCTTCAGCATCCTCTTTTCCCAACTGTGGCTCATTTTTTTCAACTGATATTTTGTTAATGAACAACACAGAACCTGCAGCCTTTCCAGCAGGAAGTCATTTATTCAGCCTTATGTGCTGAAAACTTTGGTCTAATAAATCCTATAACAAGTCACTTTTCCTGAACACATTTGCTCTTCGTCTAGTTGTGCTGAATAAAAGATTATTTTGTAATTCTTTGTGGTTTGCTTGCTGGTTTGCAGTGGGCGAGCCTCAGCACTACATGGGGACTTGTTTCCGTTCAACATTAAATGTGATGCAACACGTGACATGAAGTATGGTGGCAGTTGGGCCGTTGTTCCTTCGTGTTGTACCAATAAGTGACGGTACAACACCTGCAGCTGTCAGAGAAATCTGATCAAACAAACACACAGACCTGATGAAGCTGATTAGTTGAGCTTGATCGTACATCATTTATTTGCAGAAAAGTGGTGTGTTTTATTGGGTTATTGAAAACAACATATTTCTGACCACATGCAGATTTGTGTGTTGTCAAGAGTGACACCCAGATCTTTAACCTGCGCAGACAGAGAAATGGAGCACATGACACTTGTGAGGGTTTTGGCTAAGATGGAATAAGAATCTCTGTTTTCTCACTGTTCAATTTCTTAAAATTATTTGAGAACCATAGTTTTAATTTCTTGAATACAATCAGAAAGGGAAATACTGGGAGAGTGAAAGTTGGTTTTGTGGAGAGGTAGATCTAGGTGTCATCTGCATAGCAAACCGATACTGAACTTAAGGACAATATGAAAAATTATAAGGAGATAAATAATAAACATAAGCGGTCCAAGAATTGAACCCTGTAGAACACCAGAACTAACAGGGGTTGAATAGGACTTGAAGAATTTTCAGTTGATACAAGTGAGTGCAGTGTGAAAAAATAAGAGGTAAACTAATTAAGAAGAGTGTTGGTGGTTCCTATAGCTGGACTCTGTTCAGGAGAATGTTACGTGAGATGGATTCAAAGGCCACGCTCAGACTCAGGAGAATGAGGGTAGTCGACGGTCCAGAAGCAACTGCCATGAGCAGATCGCTGGTGACTTTTACGAGAACTGTCTCTGTGGAAAGAAGAGGACAGAAACCAGACTGGATGTACAAGGACAGACTGTTGTGATGTTCCTGGTAAAAAATAAATAAAAGTTGGGAATTTATGCCGTCATATCTTGTCTCTGTGTTCCTCAAAGTTTGTAGATTTCCTGGATCAAGCTGATGCTGATGCAGCAGTGAGAGCAGAGATTAACCCAGGGCTGAAGCACATCAGACGCATAAAGAAATCAATCCTCTTGGTTTGGTCAATGCTGAAACAGCTCAGTATAAAAAAAAGATAGTAAAACCAGAACTTTACTAAAAGCAAAACTTTTTAAATAATGAAAGATTAACTGGGGAGTCACTTGAGTTAAATGTTATTTTGAAGTGCATGTGGCATTGAGACAGACTAGATGACTAAAGGGAAACTGTTGACAGAAACAAACTAATGTCTGAGTACAGGTGCTGAACCAAACTTCCTATTACATTTTATTTATGTATTTATTTATTTGTTTTACAATTTTTAAAAACAAAGTAGGAAGTAAAATGCTTAGTCTCCACAAACATAATCATCATAAACTTGCTTCCTGTTTGAACGAGTCAAAGCAATAAGCCTGATGTCTGGTCATACGTTTTTTTATTTCTCTTTACGGCTCAAGTGTCAGACAGTCGTGATCATTTTGGGTCACCACCCATTCAGAACCCAACAGCTGCACGTCACTAACACTACTGTATGTGGGGAGGGGGCACGGGTGATTAACTTAAAATTTAAACACAACGAGAGGTCCAACAAGCCTGACCTAAGTTCAGCACATCTGTTTTTTCTTCCTGGTCTGTTTTCAAAAGTATTACTGCTGAGTAGATTAAATCTGAATTTAACCAGAATTATAATATGATTTAGTGAAATTGTCCCAGAGTGTTCAGGATGAGCCTCAGATTAAATACCTGTATTTGGTTGTTCAGCAGGTTCTTCTTTTCCGAGATGATTTTATAATGTTTGAGAACATGAAGTCAGATAAGGAACCAGCTGTTATTGTTGCGTTACTTCCACCCTGCATGCGCACACTTTTACAGACCCATCACTGAAACACCATCGAGTCAATATTAGACTAAGTCGCTGCCATTTATTGTGTTATTTCCCCTGATGGCAAACATTTGAAAAATCATTAAGAGTGGGTGGCGGTAGCGATGAATCACTGTAATTATTATTATTCAGTGGATAATGTTCCATTTTTGTCGCAATCTATTATGCTAGTTGTATAAAAAAGTAAAAAAAAAAAGTTTGTACACAACAATATGATTTGGTCCAAACAAGTGAAACAATTCTCAGCCCTCTTCAGAGCTCAGTGGTCATACTTCACAGTAGAAACACTATGAAGACTTGATTATGATGTTGGGTTTACAGGAACAGCTATAAAATGGTTTAAATCATATTTATTTGATGGATTCTAGTTTGTAAATATACATAATTAATCTTATTCATACACCAAATTTAGTCATGGAGTTCCTCAGGGCTCAGTGCTTGGACTTTTTTTTTCTTTCGGATGCTCCTTTCTTTAGCGGTAGCCACAACAAATTGTCACACAATGACTTGGCAATTGTTTTTACTGATTTTTTTTTACCAGCTGCCCTTCCTGACACAACCACAGACCACCAAGCTACCACAGTCCTCTGTGTGGAGCAGAGAGCTGCTATCTAGGACACCTGATGGAGTAGATGGTATGGGTTAAGGGCCTTGCTCAAAGGCCCAGAGTGGGACAAATGAGGGTGGAGACAGGTGTGGAAGTTTCACCTTTGCCACCCACATTTTGATGTTAACAGTCCAGGGAGTTGAACCGGCGACCTTCCCATCACTGGTCCACCTTGTCTATCCTCTAAACCACAATTCCCCCTGGACCTATACTCTTTACTTTTTATATGCTTCCATTAGGTAACGTTATTAAACAGCATGGGATGCATTTTCATTGTTATGCTGATGACAGACAATTATATTTGTTAGTTTGTCAGTTACTTAGACTACAAGCATGTTTTAAAGACATAAAAACTTGACCCTTCATTTTCTCCATTTGAACACAGACAAGACTGAGGTTTTGGTTTTTGGACCTGAGCATTTAAGGAATACGTTTTTCAGTCTTTTGCCCTCCTTGGATGGCATTAATCTGGCCTCCAGCTCTTACGTTAAAAACCTTGGTATTGTTTTTGATCAGGACAGGTCTTTTAACTTCGATATTAAAAGAGTTGCCAGGACTACTTTCCTCCACCTGTGTAATATCACTAAAACATCTTGTCCAAAAATGATGCAGAAAAACGGGTTCATGCATTTGTCACATCTAGACCAGACTATTGCAATGGTTTATTATCTGGGTGTCCAAAAACTGAGACAACTTATGTTGTAACTTGGAGATACATAAATAAACTGACTTGAATTGAAACATCATTCAAAGTTTAAACATGTCAAAAATAGTTGGACTTTACATGAGTGAGCTGACATTTTTTCTGTTTTGATCACAGTTTTGGATGTATCATTCTGAAGGTTTGATGTTCACTTTGGAATAAATGCCATGAAGTTAAAATTTCTAAACTTTAAAAAATTTTTCCAAATACTTTTTATTCTTAGAAACGTTATGCCTTTATTAGAATTTATTAAATGTGATGGACAGGAGACCTGTCCAAAGTGTCTTCTGTCTTTCACACAGTGACTGCTGGATATGAGCACCAGTGACCCCCATGACACAAAGGAAGAAGCGGGTAAAGATGATGGATGGATTTATGCAACAAGGTATTGTCCTCTTTCAATTTTTCTCAGAGTGCACTTTCAAGTTCATTAATTCCAATAGTATATCTGAGCTCAGATTTGTTTTCTTCAGAACCGTAAGTGATTAGTTCTTTTTTACTTTTCATGTCTCCAACACAGTGAAAACATTAAATTAAGATGTATGACCAGAGCGTTCTGCGGCTCACAGGTCAAGAGTGTTAAGACATGACTCACAGGTTTATCACAGCAACTTTTTGTTTGAGGCTTATTTTTTAGTCTGTTTTCTTGTAAGCATAAAAGTGTATGATACATATTTGTAAAATTGTACTTTTTAAATTATTTTAAATACATGTATTAAAGTTAAGTCAGGTTCTCTGGACAGTTTCTTTGTGTTGAAATGTTTCATCCCTCATCCAGAGGACTTCATCAACCTGAAGAGCCACAACAAACTAAGTTCCATAAGTTGCTTGCTCACATAGTGGGTCAAACAGTTTTATGGTAGTTGCTGGAGTCTGCCCTCTCCCCCGTCAACTCTACTGAGGTTGCCATGGCCAAGGTGGTTCAAAACATGAAAGTTCATGCTCAATAATCCAGGTTGGGAAAAAAAAATCAAATTTTTGAGATTATTGAGCATGAACTAGAATAGTTTACAAGGTTGTCATACTAACAATTTATTTATAGATTTAAATTTTCTGAAATTCCAAGATTTGCTAGAGCTTCAAACTGCACAATTTATGTATAAAGTTAGAAATAAACTATTACCAGAAAATATTCAAAAACCATTTACTGATAGAGTCGAGAGATATGACATAGAGAAAACCTGAATTCAAGAACTTTGAATGTGAGAACAACAATGAAAAGAATGTGTGTTTCTGTCATTGGTGTGAAAATCTGGAATAAACTCACCAAAGAATTGAAGCAAAGTCCAAGCATGAGGTAATTTAAGAGAAGACTCAAAATGGTTATTATTCAAAAGTATAAGGATGAACAGGGGTGAGAAATTGGATGGTAATGATAAAACTGAGGATGAATTGGGCAATTGGCTGCAGGTTTATGTATATGTATGTAAATACTGTACATGTGGGTGTGTAAACAGGTATATGTTATCTATGTACTGTATTTATGCAGGTAGATGCATAGGTATATTTATGAAACTGGTAACAGGAAGGCTATATATGCTATGAATTAAAGAATGGAAAAGGCGCGTTCTTCCTTTTGCTGCGCGTTTGCACCCGTCGGCCACCGTAGTATGATAATATAAGTTCAACTTCATCATACTCCTTTCCAGACTCACAGTCACCCAAAGGGGATATGAAAAAGAAAAAAAAAGTATAGCATATAAAAATTGGGTATGCATATTTGATAGTAACATACTGCATCTACATTTAGAAATATGAAAGTCTTTCTAATGTTTTGTTGGTGAAATGTCTGTCTGAAATAAAAAAAATTATCAAATCAAAATCAAACTTGGACACATATGCATGATTTTTTATGCAAAATGCAACATTTTTTGTTTTGATCATATTCTAAACATACAACGCTTTTCATTTGGTTCAATAACAAATTAAATATTTGAATTCTATTACATAATTATGAATAAAACAGAAAATTAGCGTCAGTCAGAGTCCAAGAAGAAAACAGATGAAGTCTTGCTTGTAGCTGACATGGCTGAAAAATGATGTCAGCAGTAAAAATAACTGAGGACGATCAGATGTTTCCTATAGACGGCCGCTGGAAAAGGAAGAAAGCCTTTTTGATCTACTTATGGCAAGTTCAGAAAACAACTGAAATTTTTGTTTTAGCTTGCATTAAATGAGTAATAAGTAATAAATGTTCCAATCCAGACCATATTTCTTTATTCCCAGCCTGTTCATGGAAGGGTTAAAGACCTCTGTTATATAAAATGGCTGTGAATGTTCACGTGAGCACAGAAAGGCCTGAAATACAATAACAGGAAGTTTCATGGAGTTGTTTCTTTAAACACACTGTAGTGACAGTTGGAAACTTCTCAGAAACTGTAATGCATTCATGTACATCATTATTCAGAGTCGCCAACAGTTTAATACCAATATCCTGCAGAGCTCCACACTCACTGAGCCCGACACAGGCCTCGGTTACGTCTTTCTGCCTCTGCAGACAGGAAGTGGCTGGGATCAGTTCGTTCAGTTCGTCACATTTTTCTTCCAGGAGGCGCTGAACGAACTTGGCCTCGGCGTGCTAATCGACAGGACGCCTCGGCAGCGCATTGTCCTGATGTGCTGCCATGTTTGAGAGCTCAGCGTCTGGGCTGCAGGAATGCTGGAAGCTGTGGTGTTTGTGGGACAGAGAGGATGTTGACTCACCATTTTTTTTTTTGTTCCTGGCGAAGTGTGGAGCCCGACGTACTGTGTTCTAAGAAAACAGTAAACTGGGAGTTGAGAGTCACTGGTCTTTATTATTGACACTGTAAGCGACGAACAGCCTCAGACGAAAACTTAAAAAAACTTTAAGATGAAAACTTAAAAAAAAAACAACCTCATAATTCCTGCTGAACGTTGAGCTCCCCGATGTTTCAAATTCACACAGTGTGGTTTTTACTGTACACAACCGTGTTCTTTTATCTATTCACAAACTTGAGTCTTCAAAACGTTCTCACTCATTGGGAGAGGGCAGAACTGACTCATCTGTGGTGATGAAACATGCAACACTTCTGCGTAAAACGACGTCTCTGTGAGGGGGATGTGAGAGCCTAATGACAACTATGAAAGGAGACACTCGACGTGTTGTAATATCACAACGCTCAAACCTACAACCGATTGTTTTAACACGGTGGAAAGAGGAAGTTAGTGCGTTTGCTTCGTCACGTTGTGGTTTCTGTGCCAGCTTCCTCTTTTTCTTCTTAGAGAGGACAGTCGTTTCAGACAAACACATTTCAGCTGTGGACATGTAAATTATCATAATTTTCAGCTTTATTTGACATAAATCTATAATCTCACTTTACTCACTAGTTCCACTTCACTTTGTTGTTCTGTTTTAGCATAATAAACATGTGAGTAACACACTGAATGTGGCCAGTGTAATGAAAGACACTGTTGTAGCAGATCCTGTGGTAGAGTTCCAGAAAACAAGACCGCAATGACTAAAAACACACAATTCTGTTTTTACTATAGGTACAAATACTGATGGTATTCATATTTGTATTAAAAAAGTAACAAGTTTGATTTAATTGATGATTTTCTTCAAGCCACATGGGGTCAAAATCATACAAACAAACTCAAATATAAATATACACTTACCTAAACTTTTAATTAATTAGTGGTGTTGAAAGTACCATATTTTTCTCCCTGTAAGTTGCAGGTTTTTTTTGCCTAATTTACATATATGACCTGTGACTTATGGGCCAAATCGATGTATTTATGGATTTTTGGGGGACGACTTTAAATTTGACAGGGTCAAAGCATTTCAACTTCTTGTTGGTGACCACGATTGACTTCAACTTGTAGTTTTTCTATGTCCGCCTAAAAAAATATTTCTTTGACATCACTTTTAGGACTGACCAATACTCATTTGTCAGCCTTGAATGAAAGGAGGTTGGTTCAGATGCTCAGAAACGACTCGGGAACCACAGAGAACCAAGTCTGTCATGACTAACATGAAAACCAGTCTCTGTCCACAGTGAAGCCATCATGAACTGAGAAGGTGCTGACCAAGAAAAGAGCTGCTGCTCCAACAACACCTTCAGGATCAACTGAAGGTTGCAGCTGCCCACCTGGATGAACCTGCAGGAAGCTTCATGTCCTGATGCATGCTCAGTAATCTAACCAGGTTCAGTCAGGTCCTCTGGACGGGTCCTTCTTTGCTGAAACGTTTCGTCTTTTGTCCAAAAGACTTTTCATTGTGACTGAAGAAGTCTAGAAGAACAAGATGTCTCAAACCTGTCTGAACCGTGTTCAAGAAATTGGAAAATAATTTCATGATCAACCGTATCAAAAGTTGTGTTCAGATCAAGAGCACACGTTAAGTTTTCTCTGCTCGTCTTCTTCATGATTTAATTTGTCCCGTTCATCACAGATTCAATCATCTGAGATGAAGGGAACTCCTTGTGACCTAAAAGAAACTGAACACACGCTCAGTGGGGCAGACGTGTTCTAGCTGAAAGGAAACTGTGGTTCTTGCAGGTTTCTCCTCCACCACCCGCCCACCCCCGTTGGTGGCTTCAGTCTCAGTTATAGCGAGTGATACCAAGAAGCAAGGCTTTGTGTAACTTGGGGATTTCACCTGCGTCAGTGCAATGAACCGTGCTGACTCTCCACAGAGTCCCCGTGCTCACTGTTCAACAACTGACCCCTGACCTCGGACACATCCAGGAAACTCTGAGACAATAACACACTATTTCATCCAGCTCCAGGATCTGGAAAAAAACAGGAGGAAACTGGGAAGAAAAAATAAAAAGTTGTAGATGAAAAGGGGCCAAAGGCAGGAGCCAGTCTGAGTGAGTCACTGGTGGCCAGGGTCCAGACCTGGAGAGGAATCCTGGGACCTGAGACCTGAGACCTAGGACCGGTCTGAGCGAGCCTGAGAGGAGCTGCTGGGTTTGGGGAGTTCCTGGAGGGCTGAAACACCTCCTCCCTGCTCTTGAAGGTTTGGGGCCTCGTGCAACACTTCTTGGCTGTTGTCCTGCGGGACCTGTGAAAACATTCCCCACCCTCGTGCACGCCTTCACCAAGATACAGTGACAACACACCCAACCACCACAAAGTGCCCCGAAGACCAGCGGAGAGGAGACTCCTGCAGGAGGCGTGGAGACAGCAGAGCTGCTTCCTGTGAGGCTGTGACCTCATTAATGCACTGGAAGCAGAAAGTTACTTCACTTCAGGATTTCCTCCACAAATACAATTACTGCAGGCTGTAAACAACGTTCTGACACAGAGCAGCGGGTGGAAAAGTTTTATTTTGTGATTTCTGGTTCTTTTATTGCTTTTGATTCCCTCATCATCACCTTTTTAAAGAGAGAGAGAGAGAGACGTGTTTATAGCACAGATGTATTTTACTGGTGCCATTAAACATAAAACAGTTTAATTAAAACAAATGTTCGAAGGCATTCTTTATAAAATCCCACCAAAATTAAAAAATAGAATAAAACAGCTTCAAACCTTTCTTCTTCTTGTCTCAAATTTTAAGATTTTTTTTTTTTTTTTGTGAACCTTTAAAGGAGCTCAATTAATGTGATAAAACAAAAACTGGACTCAACTTTCTAACACTTAAGGACTGGATGATTGAACTCAGAAAGATAAATAATAATAATAATAATTTATTTGATTTAGAAATAAATGATTCTGAATGCCAGCTCTGGTCATCTTTTGACCCTCAGGCTTTTTGGATTTGTTGTTGCAGGATCTAAAGATGCAGATTCCCATGAGGATTTAAAGACATCACTTCATCAAACAAAACAAAAAGTTGACATGGCAACAAGCACGAACATGACACAGAGCGCATGCAGGTGAAACAACAGGCCGGTCTGATCAGGCCAAGTTTACTCCACACTGTTTTCAGGCGAAGCCAGAACATTTCTATTATAGTTCAGCTGTTTGTGTACAACAGGGATCAATTATTTATAAAGGTCCAGGTGAGGAAGTTTTTGTCAACTCCCAGCATTGTTTCAAGGGAAAACACAGTTTGCATGAAATGGCACACGTGCACTACAAGAGGCAGAAATAATTGCTGCTAAATAGATTTTCTGCTGTGGATGATCTGCTGCTCACCTTTTCAGTAGACCAGAGCTTCTGACGCAGAACTCAAACTCATCCTTGGCCCAAACAAACATGTTTATTCAACATGTTGGTCCTGACTGTCTTCATGCTCAAGACTGAAGTGTTAGCATGCCTTGCATGTTGTGGAAATACAAAACTCACAGCAGCAGCACGTGGCATAGAGAGTACAGAGGATGCAACGTTTCTTTTGGTCTAATCCAAACAGGGATTGTAATCAGTGTTATGTTTTCATCTATTCATGATCTTTACCTGCTTCTTCCTTTTTTGGTGGGGTCACAGGGGTCATGTGATGCCCATGACCAGCCATCACTGGGTGAGAGGCGGGAGACACCATGGACAGGTCTCCAGTCCATCACAGGGACACATAGAGACAAACAACCATTCAGTCTCTCACTCTCACCTAGAGACAATTTAGAGTCACCAATCAGACTAACATGCATGTTTTTGTTCTGTGGGAGGAAACTGGAGTACCCGGAGAAAACCCACACCTGCACAGAGAGAACATGCAAACTCCACCCAGAAAGGCCCCCGGACCAGGATTTGAACCAAGGTAACCCGTTCACTGAGAGGCAGCAGCTCTACCAACTGAGCCACCGTTATATTTTCAATATCAGAAAATCTATAATGTTTTCAGGAACTCATTTAATGTGTCAACAGGATCCAAAAGGACTGGGAGGAGCGATTACAAAAAACTTCATGAAGGCAGCTGAGAGGGATGAATATAGAAAGCAGGTGTGAATGGTTACCAGAGGGGCTGGACTGTGGAACAAGGACGGTCGAGCAAATGAAGTGAAGAGGAAAAACACGAGGAATAAACTTCATAACAATAAAAGAGCAACATAATCAAATAATGACCAAAACGACAACAATAAGTTAATAAAAACAAAACTATATGCACCAGAATCAGGCTTTACTCTGAGAACAATCAGCCAAGGATTGTTTGGGTTTATTTAGACTGAAAACAGGTTGTGACTCACAGGATCAATAACTTCTGAAGAAACTTGTAAATTCACAAACGTCACCTCCCTTCAGGGGGTGTTCATGATGCCACATCTACAAAGTACATTTTATATATAGTATAGCCAATAAATAAAAAAAGTTAAACAAATGTTTTTGCAGAAACAGTTGTGAAATGAGAGCGACTGTTTGTAAATGAACACAAAGATTAAAAAAATGCTCACAATTGCACAAATGTTTTCAATTAGCTTTTGTGATGATTTAAATGTCTGATGAATAAATGTCAGATGTGGTTTTGACACCACAGTTATCAATAATTATATTAAAAAAATATATTTTAAACAAGATTTTCAATTTGTTGAACGTCCATCAGCTCAGCCACTGCACATAATGACGGTCGTATTTAGGAATAAAAGATGCAGTACAGGTTGTCCTCGGTTTACGAATGAGATCCGTTCCAACGGGCCAAACGTAACCCAATTTGAACATAAACCGGAGATCACACAAGCCACCACTTATACACGCACATGTACAATACTGTACAGTTACCAAGCACTCCGCCTATCCTAACACAGTACCCTACAAAATGTTCAAAAAAACACATACATGTACAGTAATGTACATTTTGATAAATAAAATACATTTCATTGAAAAATAAAAAGTATTTATTTCTTACTTTGAGTTGGCTGGTCAAGCCTGTCCGCGTTGCACGTCCGACCTCTGCAGCTTCCGCGGTCCAAACTGTTTACAGGAAGGACTGTTTATATTAACTCCATACATTTGAGCCGGAAAAGGGTAGAGTGCCCTCTCCGGGTCGGGGAAGAGGTCCTGCCCCAAGTGGAGGAGTTTAAGTATCTCGGGGTCTTGTTCACGAATGAGGGAAAATTGGAGCGTGAGAT
>JARVGS010000127.1:6058543-6071141 GCA_031762315.1 Hypsolebias antenori
CAAATCACTCCTGAAACTTTTCTCCATCCACTCCATCCTGCCTGGACTCTCTTCTTCACCTCTTTCCCACATTCCCCTTTTTCCTGGACAGTGGACCCCAAGTACTTGAAGTCCTGCACCTGCACATGACCCGATGGGGTTTGAAAAAAAAAAAGTCAGGCTTTCTTTGTTAGGTGGCCGCTGGGTATGTTGTACACTCCCAGTCTGCCCAATCACAACTGTGGCAAAGTTATTCTCTCACTGGATGCTGAGAAGGTATTTGACCAGGTGAAGTGGAGTTATATCTTCAATACTTTAAAGCTATTTAAATTTGTTCCCAAATTCATGTCATGGGTGAGGTTGATATATATCTCCCCAATGGCCACAATTCGCACTAACTGTAACACATCCAGTTACTTAGAATTGTAACGCAGTACAAAACAGTGGTGCCTGCTCTCACTGCTTCTGTTTGGGTTAGCATTATAGAACCACTAGCTGTAGGTTTTAGGGCAAAACTCTATCATTAAAGGGATAAATCAATTAGGCACTGAGCACAAAGTTTCTTTATATGTTGATGACATGCTTTTGTACACATTAGATCTTCTTACTAACATTCCTGAGTTACTTGCTTTGTGTCAAAAATTTGGGAAAATATCTAGCTATGAGGTTAATTTTCAAAAGAGCGAGCTGATGCCCGTAACTTCTTTAGAAAAGAAGATCTTAGACACTTTAACTTTTATAATTAGTTCAAAATTTTTCAAAAACCTTGGCATTTGGGTAACTCAAAATCATAAGAACCTCTACAAAACTAATTACAGTATATACCGCTCATGGCAAACCTTAAACAAGACATTGCTAGATGGCAATCCCTACCTCACACCTTGAGGGGTAGAAAAATTGTCAAAATGAATACTCTACCTAAATTTCTGTATTTGTTTCAGAACCTGCCAATCTTCTTCACTAAATCATTCTTCTCCAATCTGAACAGCCAGCTATCAGTGTTTATTTAGAATTAAAAGCATCCATGAATTGCCAGAAGGGTCTTGCATCTGCCCCGCAGGCTTGGAGGCATGTCGCTCCCTAACTTCATGCACTATTACTGGGCAGCTAATATCAGAGTTCTTCTATTCTGGTTGGGTAAGGATCCTTCTCCCAGGTGAGTGGATTTGGAGAGAGTCTCAGTTAGATCCAATTTCCCCTCTGTGTTAATTTGCACTCAGCTGCCATTCAAACAGTCAGTACCAACCTAAACTTTTAATCCAATTGTGATCTGGGGAGTTAAGATCTGGAATCAGTTCAGAAAGGCATTTAACTCTACAGAAGTACTGATTGTGGCTCCAGTGTCAAATAATCACATGTTTACATCCTCAGTAGCTGATACAACTTTTGACAGCTGGGTCTTGAGGGGAATACATTCACTATATGTGCTCTATGTTGATGATAAATTTGCCTTTTTTTGAACAGCTGGTACAGAGGTTTAATATTCACAAGTGACAGTTTTCAGATATCTGCAACTGAGGCATTTTGACGTCTAACTCTGACTGTTTTCATTTGTACCCTCTAAACATTTTGTGGTTCTGATATTAAGGGGGCACTCAGCAAGGTCTATACACTGCTCAGTTCATACCATGAGACCAGTTACTCTCTTAAACTTACCGGTAAATGGGAAACAGACTTGGGGGAATCCATATCAGACTCAATTGGGAAAAGGATTATTAAGAACAAGAAAGTTCGTGCTCAATCATCCAGGTACCAAATCTAATAATTCTCAGTCGGGTCATCTGGACAGTTTCAGTTTTTATAGAAATGTTTTGCCCTCGATCTAGAGGGCTTCATCAGTCAGAGGAGTTCCAGTAAACTGCTTCTCCACCAAGGATTATTAACAACATTTATTAAGAACATTTATTCATCCTAAATCTGTCCGAGACATGATGTACTTCAATTCAAGGTGGTGCACAGGCTGCATTAGTCCAAAGACAAGTTGTCCGAGATCAAAGCCGACCTGGACCCCACATGTAATTGTTGTAAACAAACTCCAGCTACGCTCTTGCACACATTCTGGACTTGTCCCAAACTGCGGACCTAGACAATCTATTTTTGACACCTTCTCTGGGATATGTGGAAAAACTGTGCACCTATCATCATTTATCACTGTTTGGGGTGGCCCATGTGGATATGTCCTTCAGCAAATATGAAAAGGATGTGATTGCTTTTGGCTCTCTTCTGACCAGGAGACTTGTTTTGTGCAAATGGAAGGACCCACACCCCCAGCATATGAACAATGGATAAGAGAAGTCACACGTATCATATTCATCTGGAAAAATATGCACATGGTTTGAATGTTGAAAACATGTCAACATCTGTACAAAAACATGTGGCTGATCTGGTGTGGGTGGGGAGGGACGGGAGGAGATTTTGTTCTGTTCTTTTTTGGTTGTATTTTTAAAAAAATATATAAAAATACTTTGATTAAAAAAATCAGTTATAGCATCTTTACCCTTCCATGTGCACAGCATGTGTGTGAAATGCTTTTCCTTCCATGACTGTATGCGTTTGCATTCAGAAACTTATGTCGCTCAAAACATAAATGTGCAAATGTTAGAGGAGAGTTTTCATTCAACCTTTATTTATACAGGCTAGTCTCATTGAGCCACGAGGACTCATTTACAAGAGGGACCAGTTGACTAAACTCTAAGACACAATGTTTCTGTTATATCCTGACCCACAGTAAAAGCATGCCCCAGAGGCAGATTCAGATTATGGCATAAGCCTTTGTAGATGGGTTAAGTACAAAGTAGCTATTTCTTTCAACAGCCTCAGTTTTGAGAAGTTGATGTTTAAATTGGACCAAATTGACAAGCTAACAGATATTTTAAGTCTGGCTAAGACACAAGTAGATTGTTCTCGTCTTATAATTGCTCCAATCTCAAAAACTTCTAAGCCAGGGCTATTCAAATGGCGGCCCAGCGGCCAATTCAGGCCCATGGATGAACTCAGTTCCCACCAATTGGTTCATCTGAAGTAAAACTAGATTTTAAATCATAAAACAAATTTACTTAATGAGAATAACTGCTGGATGTCTGGCCCCTGAGCTCTTGGCTTTCAGTAACTGTGGCCCCTGAGCAATTTAGTTGAATAGCTCTGTTAAGCGGTTAAAGCAAATGCATTTTTATGAACATAACCCATCGATGATGTCATCTTAACCAATTATTTTGGCAGAAATACTATGATATTCCTGTTTGAAGTCCCTCAGGCTGCACTGGAAGTCCTGTAGCTTGCTGCTGCTGCTATTTGCAATTGTAACCCCAAAAAAAGGTAAACAAGCTGCTGTCTCTGGACTTTCTCCGCAACAGACCATAATACGCATGACCTCGCCTCCTCTGGCATCATCCTCAATACTGGCACCCCTCAAAGCTGCGTTTTCAGTCCACTCCTGTTGTCACTGTTCACCCATGACTGCTCTCATGTGCAACACAAGTTATATGGGGCAGCTGTGGTACAGTGGTAGTGGCAGCCGACCCCCGATCGGAAGGTTGGAGGTTTGAATCCCAAGTTCCCACACCATGTGTCGTTGTGTCCCATGGGCAAGACACTTAACCCCAAGTTGCTCCCGGTGGGACAGGCTGGCGCCTTGCATGGCAGACTACCGCCACCAGTGTATGAATGCGTGTGTGAATGGGTGGATGGCTGGTGCTGTAAAGCGCTTTGGGGCCCTTCTTAGGGGGCTGGAAAGCACTATATAAGTAAGCCCCGTTTACCATTTACCATATGCATATGTTGGTTTGTAGATGACAGAGCTGTGGTGGGGAGGAGGTCCATCCCTGGAACACATATTTTTTCTCCCAGGTTGAGAAGCAGAGCTAAGATCCGGTCTGTCTTTACACCCTGATTAATGTCGTTTTGAAATGTCCACTCTGGCAGGTTCAGTGTGATGAGGACATGGACAGAAAGACTGAAAAACTGCTTCTTTCCCCAATAAATGAGAGCTCTTCTGAAAACCTGAGCTGAACTATACTAAAGTTTCAGTTTTTACATTTTATATTTAAGACATTCTGTTGTTTGCATTTGTTGCTTCAAAAGAAATTAACAACATTTTTATAATTACAATTATTTTTTCTTGTCTTTTCAATTGTTTCTACATGCTGCTATGAAAGGGACTGCCATTTGTTGTGCAGAAATATATAATGATAATAAAGGCTTCCTTATTTGAACACATTTCTATGTTAATAACTGTGAAACAGCCATGTAAAGGTCTTAGCATTTGTGTGAACGTTCATGAAACATTCAATATTTATGATGGCAAGCTATCTGCTTGGGTGTCAGCCCCATTCAGCCTAGCCATTAAGAAATACTCTTTTTTTAAATAACGTTCAGAGAGTTGTCTACAACCAGAATTGTTCTATAATTGTGCCGCTCAAGGTGGCTGCATGTTGGAGTAGCTCTCTTAAACTCATTCTGAGATTTAGCTTTTGAAAACTTTAATTCCTTTTTTTTTGGATGTAAATTCACTTTTTTTTTCGGATGATTACTTCCTCTGGTATTGGATGCTGTACAGCGGGAAGGATTTTTACTGAAAACTTTTTTTTTTTTTTTTTTTACTTTTGGACATTTGTAATGATGTATAACCATGACAACAAGGTGTTTTTTTTATGACTGGGAGCTGCTGGTTAACATCTCAAAGCTCAAATATTACCTCAAATACAGCCGCAAATCCAAAATGATTTGAAAAGGAGGCGCTGTGGATGCATTCCCATCTACCTAGGGGAGGTGCTAGAGTGCCTGACCACCAAGATCTTGGAGGTAGCGGGAAACGTGGCTCGTGACAACGGGAGGCCCGAGATTATCCCCCGGCGCCTGCAGTTAAGTCCATGGCGACAAGGAGCTCGGCAGGCTGCTGGGTGAAAGAGCCATAACTCGGGGAGGAGTTCTGCCCAGGAGGACCGAGAGGTCTGCTGGGTCTGAACAGAAAGATCGGCATCTGCAACCAGTTTCTTTGGATCTGCTATGGGACGGACTTCCATAAATGATCCTTCCTGCCCACAGCCATCAGCATCTATGACTGAAACCAGGATGATGAGCTACATTATTTTCCCTTTGGGATTAATAAAGTATTTTTGAATTGAATTGAACAAGTTCGATAACTGCTCAGAAATATTTCCTCAAAACCTCACTTCAAAGTAGCTGAATCATCCCTTCAGTGTTAATTTTAATAAAAGTAATGGATAGTGACCAGTTTTTGCATGTTTACAGCTCGGCTCCACATTTGCTGCACAGTGACGTGGATACTTTTAGGGAATATTTAACACTGATTGAAGCATAAAATTCAGACAACTGTCCCCCCCAGAACAAAACCTTAAGACCCCAAAGCTGTTCATGGTTGCTCTGCAGTTGGTGCACGTGACATTGATCGAGCAGGATGTGTGGTGTCATGGTGGTTGGCACTGGACCCCCTCCCTGTCTGAAAGTCAACCCCTCTGCTCTTTGCACGGTTCTATAAATACATCAGTAAGTCATAAACGATGAGGTGTCTTGAAGTTTAAACCAAATTGACAACTCAGCCCCTTGTGAGACAACTTCCCACCTTCCCTTTAACTCGCGACCATCATCTGTCCACGGTGATCTAATCATTTCACATTTAAACAGAATGACTTGTTGTTCCGAGCTGCCATAACCAGCATGTGGCTTCACCTGCGCCATTTCAGATCTGTACCATTTCTCATCAAAACAGGAACTAAATCTATTACTTCCTGGTTATAATCACCTTTTAGTTTCCATCATGTCCAGCATGCGCGCACTGAACACACGAAGCGCGTGTGAGACGCGAGGTAAAGCCATGTGGACGGTATCATGTCTGGTTCAGGTTGACTGGGTTGGATCAGGTCTGTGTGGGTCTGGGTTGGATCAGGTCTGTGTGTCAGGACAATGCTGCGGTTCTTCGCTCTGCGCGCGTCAACGGAATCCCGGAGTGCGTCATCGCGCACAGCACGCGCTGTGATTGGCCGCGGCGTGGAAACCTCTCTGGCGTCATGGGCATGAAAGAGCAAAGAATAAAGCGAGTAGAGGAGAGGAGAGCAGAGGGAGTGCGTGTCAGCTGAGGCTTGGAGGATGACAGGTGGTCGCTGGTAGAAGCAGTCAGCTCCTCTCCGACAGGTAAGAACCGGCTCTCACATGCATGCGCCACTTGTAAAAGCTTGAAAGAGTTCCTGCTTTTAGTTGATGTGATCTGGGTGTTAAAAGGCTTTAGTTGTAAAATGACTTCTCTGCTGAGCTCCTGCATGTGTTGGTTGGAGACAACCCCTCTGAGGTTTGTTCTATATTTACTGTGCAGTGACAGGAGTAGCAGCATTTGACTCTCCAGGTTTTCTCTGAACTGACACTCTGGTGTTGCAACAACTAAAGCCTCACAGAGCCAGAGGTCCCCCAACACTCCAGTCCACATAGTAGATCATCTAGAACAGAACAGAACAGTCTTAAAAAGTGCATTACTAATGCAATATGGTTCTGAACTGTGTCGGTCTTTTTGTTCGTTTCTTTTGATAAATGGGATGTGGGTTCATGTGTGTTGAACTTTGGAAACTGTTAGCTCACTGATGTCCACAGAGCTGAAACAGACATGACATTCAGTTCAGGACATTAAATGTTCTTCCTATGCCTGGTTTAAAGCCTGACAAATGAAGCCTTTTGACATTTTGTTTTTACATTTTTCTCAGTTTTGCAGCAATGACGTGCGTCCAACCCCAGTTTGGATCTCAGTTCTATGAGAACAGCATCAACGGCTCTGAGCTCCAGACTGTGGACTTCTACTCTAGACTGACTGTGGACCAGAACAGCAGCCCGCGGGAGCACCTCTCAGCACCGTCCCTGCCCAGCATCAGCTCCCTGGTGGGCACGCCTGCAGGAGACTTCGAAGCATACTCGTGCCAGTTCACGACAGCTCCTGCTCACATAACCCCGGCCTCAGGCCAGGACAGCCCCTTCCCACTGGATGAACCTCAAGTTTATGGCTGTTACACGGGACCGTTTATGTTGAGTTATCTTGACGAGACCAGTGGGTCGGACTATTTTGGCAGCCCGGCTTCAGCCTCATCTCCTTCAACGCCCGGGTACCAGACTCAGCATGTGTCTAACTGGGATTCAGCTTATGGGACATACTCTACCAGTCCTGGATTCTGGATGCCCGAGGACACCTCTGCACCATACACACCGCCTTTTTTCACGTTCGGATCAGGATCTGTGCAGGATGTACCTCATTTGGGTCAACCACTTTTGCGAGAGCAGGAATCTTTTGCTGTGGCTCGTCCTCACGTCTCTGCCTTAACCGTCCCCTCCATGGCAATGGAGCAAGCATGTGGTCTTGATGGCTCCAAACAGCTGGACAGAAGCTCATCGCCCAAGTTAAAGAGTGGAAGTGAGGGCAGCTGTGCGGTGTGTGGAGACCATGCCTCCTGTCAGCACTATGGGGTTCGCACCTGTGAGGGCTGCAAAGGATTTTTCAAGGTAATGAGACGTGACCTGTCTGTAAACATATTTGTACCACGTTTCCAGTAAGGTTTACCCTCACTCCTCATATGTTTTTTTTTTTTTACAGCGCACAGTCCAGAAAAATTCCAAGTATGTCTGCCTCGCTAACAAAGACTGCCCTGTAGATAAGAAGAGACGAAACCGATGCCAGTTCTGCCGCTTCCAGAAGTGTCTCACAGTGGGGATGGTCAAAGAAGGTGAGCAAAGTGTGAGGAAAAACCAGCAGGGACAGAGTGGGACCAGTAATCAGCTTGATCTGAGACCAGTCAGCTTTTTAAAATCTGAAACAGTGTGGTTCTTCTCATTCTATTGCACCAGTTGTCATAAAAATGCTTACATTTCTGTTCTGGTGTGAAAAATCCCTCACTTGAAACATTTATTTGGAGCACTTTAATAACGCTGACTCCAAAAGCTCAACAGCACCATTTTTTTGTTTCCAGTTGTGAGAACGGATAGTCTGAAAGGACGAAGGGGTCGTCTACCTTCAAAGCCTAAAATCGCCCGCGATCTGACGACCACTGCATCTCCGGTGAGCCTGGTCTCTTCTCTTGTGAGGGCCAACACTGAGTCAAACCCCGACGATGTGTCGCTGGATTATTCTAAGGTGAACAGAAACAGAGCTCCATAAATATCTGTTTTTACAGCGTTGCTTGACCAAAGCAGAGTAAAGTGAGACTTAACACCTGTTTGGTTTGTCGTTTCAGTATTTTGAAAAGGAAGTCAGCTTAGACCAGAAGGAGGATGTTGCTGACATCAGACAGTTTTACGACCTCCTCACAGCCTCGTTTGAGGTCATCAGGAAGTGGGCCAAAGATGTCCCAGGTTTCTCTGATTTCTGCTCAGAGGATCAGGAGCTCCTGCTGGAATCTGCATTAGTTGAACTCTTCATCCTGCGTCTTGCACATCGGTGAGTGAAGCTTGACTTTGTTTTTTAAGTTATTATTATCATTATAGAAAGATTGTAGGTATAATTTGTTCTTTAAGACGGAACCAACAACCTGTATTTTCTTTTTCTTTTTTGTAGGTCTGATCCTGAGATGAAGAAGCTCATCTTCTGCGACGGGACTGTACTTCACAGATCTCAGTGTGTCCGAGGCTTCGGGGACTGGATCGACTCCATCTTGGAATTTTCTCGAAGTCTTCATCGTATGAAGCTGAGTGACTCCTCCTTCGTCTGTCTCACAGCTCTGGTCACGATCACTGGTGAGATCATCCTACTCATGTCAAGTTTAATCTTTTTAATTCAAGCAAACTTTGGGATCTTCTTTAGGCTTTATTACAGTCATTACACAACACAGGACTGGAACAACAGGTGCATGTGGCAAAGTGTAACAGGATCTCGTCTATAATGAGATGTCGTATATCACTGCAGACACAGTGAAGGTTAACGTGCAGACCCAGCAGACTGTTCCAGTGTTTAGCACAGCTACAGGTTTTATTTTGATAAACTTTATTTTAGCTTAGTATGTCAACTTTCCAAATAATTCAGGTAAACCTTGTGAATCATTTACCTCACCGCAATTGTTTCAAACCAAACACATTATTCTTTTATTTTAAAGAGTGAACACTTGAGCATGTTTTTCATTTCTCTCTGCAGACAGGCATGGTCTTAAAGAGCCGAGGCGTGTGGAGGACTTGCAGAGCCAGCTCATCACCTGCCTTAAAGAGCAGGTTTCTGCCTGTGGCTCTGAGTTCCTGCAGCCCAATTACCTGTCCAGACTTCTGGGGAAGCTGCCTGAGCTCAGGACTCTGTGCACACAAGGCCTGCAGCGCCTCTTTTACCTGAAACTGGAGGACCTTTTACCCCAGCCTCCAATTGTGGAGAAAATCCTAATGGACACGCTACCGTTTTAAAGACGGACGATGTGGGGAATCTGTGAATTTAAAAATCTGGAGTTTCTTTGGGAGCCAAAGAGAAAACAATTGGTGCTTGTTCTCCAGATGAACAAAATGAAACTGCAAAGTGGTGAAGAGTTCAAATCCTGAGGGATACTGCAGCATGAAAAATGCTACTTCTGTGTAAGAAGGTGAATCATATTGTTAATGACATAAAGTATCTGGATCCAGTACACAAAGCTCAATTTGGTTGACGTTCTGGAAAACTGTGGTCAAGATGAAATTAGAAAGACCCACTGAAGGGCCACACAGTGACTGTTTACACTGAACAACACATCATGAATGAAGGGACAATGACGCCTGTCATTTAATTTGACTCCAAATAACATCTGAACCTTGCTTTGGGTAGAAGTACATAATACAGTCTAGTACTTACACTGGTAGGTACCATGTACGTATGCATACCTGGTACTTATCTGATCATAATCGGGTATATGCCTGGTACTTGCAGGTACCCAGTAATTACCCTGTTCTTGCAATAGGTAGGTAGGTAAATCTGATAAGTGCCAGGTACCATATTTTTTTCCATCTTAAACATGATTAAAGCATTATTGTAATCATGTGAAGCTCAAATATTAAAAATCTTTCAGCTCAGGTTAGATTAAATTAAATTGAAGTCAGTGCGTCATTTGACAGAACCAAGCTGTGAGGTAGCCTGTCCCTTCACCTTGATGCTGGACAAAAGTCACTTAAAACTCATGTACACTTTATATTTCATGCCACCATCAAAGTTTGGTGATAAGGAAGTAGGTTAAATGGCATCATTCATGTATCATGAATCAGCATTGAGCAGCTAATATACTGTGTATTATCCAGTACATTCTTACACTGACTGTTCGTGCTTGTAAATAACAATAAATCTGTATTAAAACTCGAAGGTGCTTTGACACGTGAACTGTGTAGTGTAGGAACATTTTATTGCGTGATTATTATGTTTACATACTATGATGAACGTTTATCACTGAACTTAAAATAAAATACAAAAGTGCACATTCTAAATGCATTTGTTGTTCTTAATTTTTTTTTTCTGTTAGGGTGGGGGCGGGGTTCTTGAGTGATGAATTCAGGAAGTTTGGTCATTGTTTTAAGTAAATAAAGGCCTAATAGTCCTTGAAGGAGTCCATATCACTTATCCACCTTTAACGCCAGAATTTTTAACTACCGGTATTAAAAATGACGGATTTTTTTTTTAGCTCTTTTAGTCAAATCTTGAGAGCCAGTGAGTAGTGCTGATGTCTTCATTGGCTTATGAGCTTGGAAACAGAGCAGAGAATTGTCCTGTTCTAACAGCTTGTAAACCTTAGTCAAGTACAGCTTCTTCTTTTGGCAACACATCAAAACACACACACACACACACACACACACACACACCCTCCCACCATCCTAGTTATGTGCTGGTCTCTTTTTAGAAGGCGATGGAACTCCCTGCCCAGTCTCAAGTAACCCAGACCACTCACATGAACGTGTGCATGCATGGCATCACATGAATGCACACCGCATGGTGCTTGGAGTATTGTTTGGGAGAATAGCCAATAGTTTACGATAAAGAAAGGCTATTTCTCATGGTGACTGATGACATGGTGTAATGATCCCAACCAGACAAAGTATGTAGGGTCCAGAAACTCAATCATTAGTGATTAGCAAGGACTAATCAGCACAGAGAGGTCGACACGGAAGCAGAAAGGGGCAACATATGATGAAAATGTGGATTTCTTTTCGATACAAAGATGAACCAGCATGCAGAACACAAAGGTTAATAAAATAGCTAGTTTAATGTGGTCTAGTGTGATTTAGTGATCAGAATTTAACTGTCACATACAGATGACTTGTAAAACTGTATTTGTTGTGTATTGATTAATTTGCATGTTTGATTTGGCCAAGATTTTTTGGTGAATGTCCTTACTGATGCGTCCTTCCCCATTATCCGAGCTTAGGACTGGTACTGGGCCAGTGAACCCTCTTGGCTGGGTAACCCCGTTTATTTCTTTGGGCGTGTCGATGGAGAAACATCAAGAAGGTCTGAAGGAGTGACACCGTGTCTTTGTGGATTATGATATGGTAAGATGATAAGATGCACAAAGAGGAACTTTGTTACTGTATAAGGAAGTCGGGTGTGATGGCAAAGTTTGAGAGGTTAATGCAGGACATGTGTAAGGACAGTGAAGGTGTGGTGCGACGACCAGTAGAAGTGACAGACGAGTTCAAGATGGATTACACCAGGGATAAGCTCTGCGCTTCTTCTCAGTTCCAGTTGTGATGGACAGGTTAACAGATGGGGTCAAGCAGGAAGTTCTTGAACCATGGTGTTTGCAGATGACACTGTGATCTGTGGAGAGAGTTGGGAACAGGTGGAAGAGAGCCTGGAGAGGTGGAAATGTGCTCTGGAGAGAAGAGGAATGAAAGTCAGTATAAAACATCATACATGTGTGAATGGAGCAGTGAAGCTGCGAGGAGTGGAGATGCTGAAGGGGATGGCTTTAAGTACCTCATGGATGATCATCCAAAGCCAGACAGAAGAGGCAGGCAGGGAGGAGAAGAGTGCCAGAGTTGATTTGTGACAGAAGGAAAGCTGCAAGAGGGAAAAGGAAGGTTTACAAGATGGTTGTGCAATCTGCTTTATATGATGGTGGGTTTGGAGATGGTGGCACACATACACAAAAATGACTGGAGGTAGAGGTATAAGAGGCAGAGAGGAAAATGTTAAGATTTTAACTAGGAGTGACCAAAATGGATAGGTTTAAAAACAAGTTTATTGGAGGGCCAGCTCAGGTTGAGTGGTCTGAAGACAAAGACTGAGATGGTGTGGACAGATGTATCGGAGGGACATTAAAATATTGGACAAAGCATGTTGAATATTGAGCTACCAGGAAAGATGGAAAGAGGAAGAGCAGAGAAGCAAGAGAAGGTTCATGGATGTAGTGCCAGAGGATCTACAGAGGGTTGGTGTGACAGAGGAGCATGATGGAAATAAAGGTAGATGGATCTTCAGCCAACCCAATCATACATGGAAACTCAATTTTAAGCAAAATAAAAACTAGAAAGCATAGTTCCCTCACATGATAGGGTTGAAGGTTTGATTTGGCCAAGATTTTTTTGGTTACTGATGCGTCCTTCCCCATTGAAGGTTCACAATCTACATAGGTAATGTAGGTCAGAGCATCCCTGATGCATCCTTACATTTCTATGCTGATGACACAGTTGT
>JARVGS010000127.1:6184548-6198011 GCA_031762315.1 Hypsolebias antenori
GTATGCTGGCGGTGTTTTAGGTTGTAAATAAGGCATTTAAAAAGACGTGACGGCCGCCATGTTGGTTTTTAGTTTCGCTTTCGGCAGCACCGGGAGCCGGTTCCGGTGACCGGCTTTTTCGGTATCCGGCCGGGCCGGTGTAACGGGACTACGCCGGAAACCAGGGGTTACCTGTATTCTTGAGGCAGCCATTTTGGATTTCCAGGTCAAAGTTTATTAGGAATTTTGGACTTTATAGTGAAAATGTACAACTTTTGATGGGGGTGTTCCAGTTGACTTTTCCAACCTAAAACTTTAAAGTACAGACGTGACGAAACCAAATCTCAAGAGTGTTGTAATTTAAACATTGAACTTACGCAATATATAACACAATGCCTTTTGTTGTCCCCATATGTTTTTTTTTTTTTTTACAGGGAGACAGAGAAAATGGTAATGGTCATTGTGGAACAGATGGAAATGTTTAGCATAGTTACAAGCATGTACGCACTTAAATTCAATCCACAGTCTATTGAATTTTGGAAATGGCATCAATGCCTATATTTGAAAGGCTGAACGTCCTGAAATAGGTATAGAAAGACAAAATAGCTCAGTGGGTTGATATGGCATGCCAAACAGTGCTGCTTTGTGTATTGTTCAGTGTTTTACAAAATAACCAATCACACAGAGTTTGTTGTCATATTTTGTTCATTTAATTTTGTTCACATGTATACCAATAAAGGGTTTGAAAAAGGTTTTGAGTTCATTTATCTGCTCCTGTGGATTCCTGGGTTTTCCTTTCTCCACGGTAAATCTTTCCTTTGTAGCTTGACATCTGGAAAATTACCCGAGTGATCTTAAACGTTCTCAAATTTATCACATTTATGGAAGCTAATGATGTTGGCTGCTGCGTTTCATTCCGACTGGCTTCTGTTGATGTTTGCAAAACCTCCAGCAAACCCAAATACTGCTGTAAGCCCTCATTAAGGTGATGGCTGTTTTGTGTGTGTTTTGGATTTTCGTTTTTAATGCCTCTAACCCCTTTGGGACACGCGCAAACCAGCTGTTTCCACACCGCTCCCGTCACTTTAAATGGAGTTTGTGGGAAACAAATATTAGTTTCTGTGCTTTGATCAACATCTATTAAGATGTTGGCTTGTTTTCCTGCGGCTGACGGCCAAACTCGTCCCTCGTTCGAGGGGGTTGCGTCGTTTCTGAGCGGCTCAGGGAACTCGAGTCCAGACTCTTATTTGTCATTGACGGTCTTCTAGTGAAATTGTCTAGGTCATGTACATATATGACATAAAATATGGCGCAGCAGCCTGACTTAGCCGAGTTTGGAAAAGAAATGCAAGTCTTTGCCAAACAGAAAATAAAGTCAACTTTTTTTTTTTTATTTTGTTTTATGATAATTCCATTGAAGGTGCTAATTCCAAGTAATAAAACAAAACATACAAATGGTGCAGGTTGAAAAAGTTTTCTGCAGCACTTTTACAGTTTCCCGAAACCATTATACAAGCAGGGCGCCACGCCCTGTCAACAGAACCGAGTGCCCTGCCTACCGAAACCCCCCACCCCACCCCAACGTCGACCACTGACATAGCGCTAAGCTAGCAGTGCGCAATACAGATGTGCTAGCTAAAAACAGAGGTAGCATTCAGTTTCCCTCATGTTGCCTTCTCCACCCCAACCACTATCCCCTCGCTCAAAAACTATACTACCAGCGTGCAACACAGATGTGTCCCCCCATCCCCCCATTGACAAAAATCATGGAAGATATTAGCGACCTGCCAAGGCAAGTAAACTATGGGAAACGCTGAACTGTGAAATGTGGGTATGAACTCAATGCAAACAAGGCGCTCAGCTTAATCTGCCGAAAATCACGTGGAAGCTACATGATGGACCAACGTTAGGCTAGCTATAGACTGCACACAAACAAATATGGTGGAATCAAACAAGCATAGGATCTCAAAGACATTTAGGGGGAAATATACACTGCCTGGCCAACAAAAACATCGCCACCTGGATTTAACTAAGCAAGTTATTTAACCCCAACTGGTGCAATGAGTTGCTTCTCATTTCTTAAACAACCATGTTGAAAGACACATGGCATGGTCATGGAAAAGATGTCCGTCTGTTTGAGAAGGGTCACATCATCGACATCAAGCAGAGAAAACATCTAAGGAGATGTAGAAACTACTAAAATTGAAGTTAAGAACTGTCCAACGCATTATTTAAAACTGGAAGATAGTGGGGACCCATCGTCTTCCAGGAAGAAATGTGGCCGGAAAAAAATCCTGAACGATCGTGATCGGTGATCACTTAAACGTTTGGTGGAATCAAATGGAAGAAAAACAACAGTAGCACTCAGGGCTAAAGTAAGAGCATTTCCACATGCACAATGTGAGGGAACTCAAGGGACTGGGACTGAACAGCTGTGTAGCCTGAAGAAAACTACTAACCAGTGAGGCTAACTTGGGGGGAAAGGCTTCAATTTGATAGGGAGCATAAAGATTGGTCTCAGGAGCAATGGAAGAAGGTCACGTGGTCTGATGAGTCCAGACTGAGCCTGTTCCAGAGTGATGGGCGCATCAGGGTAAGAAGAGAGGCAGGTGAAGTGATGCACCCATCATGTCTAGTGTCTAGTCATCAGTGCAAGATCTTGGTGAAAAATGAATGCAACACTGGATGGAAATAGATTTTGTGACATTGCAGAAGCTTATCTAAACAATGCCACAGTGAATGCATGATGTAATCAAAACTAAATGTGGTCCAATGAAATATTAGTGTGTGACCTTTTGTTTTGGTCAGGCAGTGTATATATACATATAGGCTGCAGTAGCTCAGTGGTCAGTGCCGTGGTCCTGCAAGCCTGAGGTTGCAGATCAGAGCCCAAGTGTGTCAGAAAGGGCATCTGGTGTAAAATAATTGACAAATCTTTCATGTGAGTTTGCTCAATGTGGCAAACCAGTTTTGATAGAGACCGTTTTTTTATGTTTAAATGCAGCCTCACACCAAAATTGAGCCAGTACTTTGTGTTTTAAATGATCATGTTTACAACACAGACAGAGGGTATTTCCAATTCCCCCTTATCGCTCCACGACGGGGGACAAACATCTCCCTGATCCTGCTCGTATCTAGTACCGATGGGTCTTTTCCACTGACTGCTTGATGGACCAGAAACTGATATCATTCCACTTGGAGATCTTGACGAAGTCCTGAAAAGAAGAATTTACATCACAACAAATCTTGTCCGTGCACAGAAAAGGAGCTAAGAGAAGAAGAATTTGTGAAGTTAAGAGAAAGTTTCTGTGTTCAAACCTTAAGTTCCTTCTCAACAGGCTGTCTGAGCTGAGTGACCTTGGCCTGAATGCTTTCAGAGAACTGGCTGTAGTATTTATGGAGATTCCAGAGGAGACTGGACAGAGACTCTGTAAAATAAAATACAATTTCAGCTTGCCTCACTAAGCAAAAACAAACAATACCCCCCCACCACCACACACACACACACACTCAAAATAAAATAAAATAAAATACCCCACAAAGGTACCCAGTTCCACATAATGACTTGTGACGTCTGACTCTTGTGGGCCAAAGTAATTTCCTGGATTAGCCGTGTATTTATTGATGAACATGAATGATGGGATGATCAAAGTAATCATCTTATTATCTTGTTATAATTCTGAAATAGTTTTATTGAAACACTGAAAAGTGTCCTCTATCTGGGAGCTTGAGGGTTTTGTGCAGCATCTTAGCTGTTCCTAGGACTGAGTTCTCCTGAACTGAGGTTGTTACTGGGATCTCTGGGAACCACTTTAACAGCATGGGAGCCATAGTATTAAATGCGCCGATGACTACTGGGACCACTGAGGCCTTGACTGGGGATCTGAACCCCTGATATTTAGCAGACAGCAGCATCACTGCACTGGTTTATCAAGCATGATAGATGTAACAATCCCAAGTGACTAAGATCAAGCAGGAGGAACACAAAATAGTTTAAAAAATAAAAAACAACTGGACTTTTATTCTGAAGCTGAAGACGTTTTGCTTCCCACCCAGGAGGATGTATCAATTCAAATATGTCTGGAGTGTGTGGAGCTTTATAGAACTGAATGAGAGACATGGCTATGTTCAGAGATTCAGATCCATATTACACTGGAACAACCTGTCTTGCACATTGGAGGCTCGGTAGGCTCTTCGTCAGTCTGGCTCACAGAGACATGATTTGGTCGCCTGCATGAAGGTGGAGTGGACATGGATAAATTCTGAAATCTGTTCAAAGTTGTTTTTCTTGTTTGACGTCAATGTCTTCCTGCACCCCCTCTCAAACCATCTGTCTTCCGTCTAAAACATGAACATGTCAGTTCTCAGCAGAGTGTCCTTGAGGTGTAGGTGGACCGCTGAGTCTGGTCCTGAAGAGCTGCTCTCAGGTGTTGAGCCATGCGTCTGTGCAGAGGTTGATTAGTTTCTCTGAACGTTCACTGACCTGCAGACACACTGCTCTGTTTGGAGGTTCTGTCCTTGGGATGGACCAGCCTCTGTCTGAGGGTCTTGTTGGGCATCAGGATGTTGTGCTTGGAGAAAATCCTTCTGAGTTTTCAGATTCTCCAGCAACATATAGGACGACAATGTTTTTGTGTTTGTTCTTCTCTCTGCTCTGTTCTTCAGTGGGTTTTTTTTTTCTTCTGATTTGACAAAGGCCCAATTAGGACAACAACATGCTTGGAGAGTTTCTTGGACGTGTTTCTGATCTTTGTCCTTCCCTTCTGTCCCTGTGGGGACATGTGTGTCCCGGTGGTGTAAAGTTCTAACAACAGAAATTTGTGTTCCAGTGTGAGGTGAGTCCAACAGAAGGTTCTGATCTGTGTGAGCAGGTTTTCTGTAAATGTCAATGTTGGAGCCTCCATCTCTTCCCACGTTCACCAAACAGTCCAGAAAAGGCAGATGTTGTTGACACCCTCTCTGGTAAACTTGATGTTGTTGTCCACAGAGATGATGTGTCTGGTGAATGGATCTACTTCTTTTACATGGATTTTGACCCAAGTGTCATTCACACATCTGAACCAGTGGCTCGGTGGTGGCCCCTTGAAAGGGTCCAGGACTCCTCCATTCCTCCGTGGAGAGACTGGTTAGTCGGTGACACTGGACATCCCATGACACAACCATGCTTCTGTCTGCAAAAGCTTCTGAACTTGAAATAAGTTGTGGAAAGACAAAGTTCCATTAAGGTACAGATCTGGTCCAGGGTGAAACTTGTCCTGATGCCAAGATGATTAACTTGTTGAAGATGTTTTCTGATGGTTTCTACTGCCTCTGATGTGGGTGTGCAGATGAAAAGTGACATCAAAATACAAAAGTTTATCCTGGCACCATCTTCAAATTGTTTTAGTTTAACCTTTTTTTTTTTTTTTGATTGATCATGACCTGGACAACTGAGAACCTTCACCAGCAGAAGCAGAAGGAACATGAGAAGCTCAAGAAATACCAAGGACAGAAAGAAATAGGTAAGTTGTGGAGAACCAAGCCCTCAGTAGAGCCAGTGGTCATTGTGAAGAAAATGGATTAATTGTCAGTAAAAAGAGAGACGTTATCAAGAGGTTTTTGTTGGAAGACTAGGGATGATTCTGTGTAAAACCAAATGCTTTAGGCAAAAACCAGATGTTCAGATATATATATTATATAACATATATTACAATGTCATATAACATATATTAAACAAACTAGACTTTATGTAACATAAACTTGTTTGATGATTAAATACAAAAAACTGCAAACTTCAGTTTAGTCAGTTGACAGTGGACATAGTGGGTTAGGGTTTGTAATGAAGTCCCACGTGACAGGAGACAGTGGTGGTTACTGACCTCGTCCAGGTTGGTTGGGGGCCAGCAGGAGGTGACAGTGGAAGCTGAGCAGCATTCTCAGGCGGGTGCTGAACTCTCCCACAGTAGAGCCCTCCATGAAGGCTTGGAGAGTAGAGGACACTGAAGACAGAGAGAGACCCACATCCTCACCTGGGGAGGTGAGTGATGGGAAAAGAAAAAACAAGGTTTACAACATGGGAGATCAACTCGATTAACTTGATTCTGGGTCACCAGATAAACCAGTCAGTTTAGGTTTGGAAAGATTCGGTACCTGGATTTGCCTCCTCCCTCGCTTCTTCTAGATACTTCTCTAACAACTGGTAGATGGAGAACCAGTGTTTGGTGGATCTCTCAGTGTGTCGCTTCATTATGTTGTCCAGACTGTTGGACCAGCAGCTACAAAAAGACAGCAGCAGTGTTCACACGCTTCATTAGCAGAACAGGAGTCTTCATCACAAGCCTATCCAATATCCCCATCAAAATGAGGACAGCTCACAGGCAGTTTACCAAAATCAAAAAGTTTACCAAAAAAAAAAAACCCAACAAATGAGCAGAATCCCACTTTGTCTTACTTCAGCTCCAGTTTGCGCCACTGGATAATTGTCTGTGTGACTGGTTCCAGTTCTTTCCGTAGAGAGACTGATCGGCTGGCGTTATTTTCCCAGTCCTGCGAAAACACAGCAACACACGCCTAAAGTAAAAACCTCTTCCTTACAAGTATTTTAATTAAAAAAATTTAAAAAAAGCACAATTTACTTTAGAGTTAAATGTATAAACACTATACAAGCTGCGATCATGATGCTTCACCAGTATACTGCTGACAAAGCTTACCTGTGCTTTACTGAGCAGGACCTCCAAACCATTCAGAAACTTTGCAAGTGGACTGTCCAGACTAAAAGCCAGGATCATCTCGATGACTTTAGTCAGCTGAAAACCACACACACACACACACACACACACACACACATATACATACACAAATACACACACAAATATAGATATATTAATAGATAGAGAAAAAGAGCATTTTAAATAAAAAACTAATCTTTTAAACTCATTTCCTGAGAGAGGTTGTTTGTAATACATGCTCTGTGCAAGACGAGCCATAAAGAGTCTTCATATTCTGTCTGGAAATGACAGTGTTCATGTTAACTGGCTGTCAGATTATTCATGTTGCAAAGTGTGACTTTGACAGCTGAGCTGCAGAAAGTTTTAAATGATGGTTCACATCATTTCAACATCTCCAGGTTATGTAAAGTGCAACATTTCTCACTCACTCATTCGGACACACACTCAAGTTTTCTATTCTACACATACAGTCGTCCCTCACTATCAGCATTCACTTCTTGTGGCTTCACTGTATCACTGGTTTTTATACAGTCTACTTTACATGTTGTGCAGTACTACACATTAATCTCACCATCATCATCTTCAGCACCATCTCCAAAGTGTTTAAGAGCATTAAGTGTTTATGAGAGCGTGGGAATGTCATGATTCCTGCCTGTCTGTTCACCACGCCCACCTGCTCTGATGTGATCAGCATTGTTCTTCTCAGCTGGTGGTTGTAGCATTTGAGTGCTCCCATTCTCAATCTGGCACCAGATTATTGAAATCCTTGCCCAAGTAACTGTCCAGTGATTCATCTCATGATCCTGACTGGCCTCATCCTGATCAAGTTTCTGTGCCCTGGAGTTTCCTGTTTCGTCTTGCAAAACTGTCCAGTGCGTTTCCACAGACGTGCTGACTTAGAGCTGTCATTTCTAACTTAACCTGGAGCCCGACCCTGATTAGGGCCAGGCCGGTCCATAAAAATGTGCTTAATGTGCGGGCCAGGTGTCAGGCTTTTGATTGCATCACGCGGCTGACAATACAATTATATGGCAACATGGCTTGCCATACCATCACTAGCCACACGTGGCCATTTGACTGTGCGCTGACCGGCAGGTTGAAAGAAGTTAAAAAAAAAAGTTCAGTTAAGCTTCAGATGGACTCATGCCAGCGATCCATTATCCAAATGGACTTTCATTCAGCCGCTGCACTCAGCGGACGTGTGCGGCAAACTACCTAAACAGGTGAGATCACTAAATATCAGACATGTCAGAGCAGGGTCCATGTCTGAATAATGCAGAATGCAGCAGAAGCAGGAATTTTAATGTGCTTAAACAGCCATAAAAGGACAAACACTCCCTCAGCTCTGATCTTCTGTCCACTTTACTCAGCTGCGCGTGTCCGACGACCATTAATAACTATATAAGCAGTCAAAGCTTAATTAAAAATGCAATTACTGTTAATTTGTCGGACCAGGTGGGGTTCGGAAATGATGGCTACGAGCTGGGGGCGGGTTGGGTCGGATTTTTTGGACCCGAATGCAACTCTATGCTGACTCCCAACTGTCTTTTCAAAATAAAACTTACTGAACACGCTCTGTGTCTGGTTGAACTTTCGGGTCCTCCGCTAAAATTATTACAGAGAAAAGTTTAATAAGAGAGTTGGAACAGTTTGTAGGACTGTGAGAAGGGTAGTGTATATAAAGCCTGAAAATATATACCGGTAAATGATAAAATAAATACTTTGCGGAGTTTTAACTATTGTGGAGGTCTCTGGAACATAACCCCCATGATAGGTGAGGGATCTCTGTAGTTATTTTATATCTCACACACCAATAAGCATATCAGGGGCAACGGGTGGTTTAGTGTCTTGTCTGAAGACACTTCAGCATGATGCAGATGCAGGAGGCTGAACCTCCGACCCTCTGATTGGAAGAGGACCACTCTACCCACTGCTTACACAGCTGGTTTTACTGTTTATTAATACAGTTTGTATATTAAAGTACCAGACCAACAACATATTTCAATCAAATGCTCAATACACCAGATTATATGAAGAAAAGTTCTGTAAACACAGATGATCTTATCTAAGTTATAAAATCCCTATGATGTAAACATTTGAGGAACATGGTTCCACTGACTCGAACACAGAGCACCACCGTCCCTCGGTGCTGACTCGGAGGTTACAGACCTGTACGAGGGCAGGGTGCTCAGGCCAGTCCTCCAGTCTCTGCCCCACTGCCTCACTCAGCTGTTCCAGAACCGGCAGGCAGAGTCTGGCCTCAGACATGTTGGGCTGCTGATAGAAGTCGTACGGTCCTTCAGAAGAGACCACCAGCTCTTCAGCTCCTCTTGAGCCTTGCACAATGTTCTGCAGGACAGCAGAAAGCAGCAGACCGCTGCCTGCCAGCTGCTGGTCCAACTCCGAATCTAGGCAGGAAATGGAATGATTGGAACCAGAAAGTGATTTATAGATCAGTGACATCAAAGATACTAACCAATCAGATGATAGAAGTGAGACATCACAGGGGATAAAATCTGATAAGACGACATCAGGGCTTGAAGGTGTTCTTGAATTTGAATTGCTGGTGCTGTGCTCCGGTACCACAGTGATTGGGCGTACCCCAGGCATATGTGCTGATGGACCTGGACCAGTGTGTTTATGGCAGACTGAGACACAGAGCCCACCACAGCAGCCTCCTCTGGGGCTCTGTCCTCGGGTTTTAGTTGGGCGTCTGCAGGACCTTCCAAACTATTTTGGGACAGGATATCTGCAAAGTCCTGAATAAAACAGTACAAGTTATAAATCTGGAAATATTTTCACATGAAAAACAACAAGTACAGCAAAACCATCACATTATACGCCCACCAACAATCTATTATACAGCAATATAATACAGCAATGGTCCCAACAAGCTGCTGATAACATTTGACCTTGATTTATCACCTTGACCTTAGAGCTGGGTCAAAAAAAAAAAAAGATTTTTAAAACATTGGGCGTTTCAGGGGCAACACTGATAAAAGAACCACCAGCACCGTGTTGAACTGAGGGAACTGGAGCCTGAAGTCCTTCTCCTCCTGTTCGTCCTCCGTCAGGCCAGAGCCGTGCGTTTGGCTGCGGTGACGGTACAAACTGGCCTCCAGCTGCTCCTTCTCTCTCTTCTGCCTCTCTTGTTCATCCCACTCGTTTACCAGAGCCTGAGCAGAGTCACAACGGTCAGCATGTAATTTAGAAAGAAATGCAGTGTAAACGCCGAGTGTTGAATAACTGCTGAAATGTGTTGAAGAAGATGAAGCTGCCATGTTGAAAATAAAAAGAACACAACACTTAATGCTAAGAAAAAGCAAAACATTGGCTAATAATCAAAATGATCAAATGGCTAGACAAAAACTAAAGCTAGATCTTAAAGCCAAAAATACAACAGTAGCTAAAAGTGGAGAAACACTAGCTTAATGTTAAAAATGCTAAATGTTAGCTAATAAGTAAAAAGAACAAAACCCTACCAAAGCCCTTAATTTAAAAAAAGTAGCTAAATGCTAGATAAAAAGTAAAAGTGGCAAATGGCTAACTAAAAGCTAAAAGCATCATAAGGCTAGACAATAGCTAAAAGTAAAAAAGCGATATGTTAAAGCCAAAAAATAAAACCATAATTAAAAGTAGAAAAACACTAGCTTGATGCTAAAAATGCTAAATGCTAGCTAATAAGTAAAAAGAACAAAACACTATCAAAGCCCTTAATTAAAAAAAAAAAGTAGTTACCGTAAATGCTAGCTAAAAAGTAAAAGTAGCAAATGGCTAACTAAAAGCTACAAGTATCAAAAGGCTAGACAGTAGCTAAAAGTAGAAAAGTGATATGTTAAAGCCAAAAAAAATAAAACCGTAGCCAAAAGTAGTGAAACACTAGCTTAATGCTAAAAAATCTAAATGCTAGCTAAAAAAATATAGTAGTCAAAAACTGGCTAAAGGGCAAACAGCAAAGGACTATTTAAACGTATCAAATGGCAAAATAAGAGCTAAAAGTCAGTGGCAGAGCAGTGGCCTAAAGCTAAATGAGCTGACTGTTCAGATAAATAACTAAAATACTGTAGTGCTAAGTGTGCAAAGAAAGTCTCAGAACTCTGACCTGACAGATGTGTCTGAAGAGGCTGCACGTCTCAGGACCCAACTCTCCAACTGACAGGACGTGGCACTGGACATACAGCAGTCCATTTACTAACAGAGCAGAGGACTGAGGGAGGACGACGTCAGAGCTCTGATGAGGTAGAAGCTCCGCGAGTCTGTGCAGAACATCAATACAAGCCCTGGAGCACAAAAAGTCCGCTCGAGCGAGATAGGAGGGAAGGCTGGGGGACACTGAGGGGTAGGACAGTAGGCAGGACACCAGCTTGGACAGATCTGGTAGAGGTGTCAGAGAGGTAGCCACCTGAGAGGCCACCAGCCTCATGCCATGCCGCAGCTGGAGGATGCCGGTTCTGACTGGGTCCACCACATCAGGATACATCGAGTAGTCCTCCATCAGTTTTTGGCAGAAGCGCTGCTGGGAGTTCTGCCACACAGCCTCCTCTTTCAGGAGGGCCTGGACTGCTGACTTGGATTTGGAAGATTGGGGCGAGGCCTGCAGGACCTTCAGCAGGTGGGACAGCAGCTCCTGGATGGCTGCCTTCTGTCCAACACTGCACAGGTAATGCTGGAGATCCTGAAAGAGTCGGCCATATTGTGGTGCTTGTGGACGATAGGCCTGCTTCCTGGAGAGCTCGTCTATCTGCTCCTTCACCAGCTGCATTCGGACCCACAGGTACCTACAAACACACACATGCACGCACACACACAGTATCAACTGACTGGTGACAGATATACTGACCAATAGAAAACACAGCATTCCTTGGAGGAGTGCAGGTAAACCACCACTGCCTTTGACAGTTTTAGACTGAGAATATTTTGTGTTGATAAATGACAGCTGCAGCTTCAAAAGAGTCATTTTGTGGGATCTCATGCTGAACTGCAGGACAGAGCGTGTTGTGGATGATTTTCAGCTACTACCACAATTTGAGCTCTACAGCTATTAAAATTGGGGACATTAGTCATTTTTATGTTGGCTGAAGTGAATTAAGTCGTAGTGGCGACCTTGAATTGACCCACAAAGTTAAGTCAGTTGTAAAAGTGAATCCTACAATTATTTTATAAAATTTCAATAAAATCCATCCAGTGGTGTATGAGATATTTTGTGGACATACTGGTGAAATTATTATTACTATTTTATTTTATTTATTTTCAAACAGTACAGGGCTTTATTTTGGGTGTAAATACACACTGCAATATTAAGAAAAAATTAATAGAATGAAGGAAAATATTATTTCTCAATTATGGCAAGAACTTGAAACTTATCTTTACAAACTTGCAGTCAGTGCAAAAAATAAAAAAAAATAAAAAAAATAAAAAAAATAATGAAGAGCTGAAAGCAGCTTTGCTCTTGACAAAACCATGAGTTTTGATTCAACATCAGGAATATTAGTTTGATAACACAAAGTTTCTCTGCTCTGTACAACACTCCACGCTCGTCTCATCTTTGAAACAGAAAACAGTCCAGCAGGAACACGAAACGAGAAGTCCAGTGTTTTCAGGTCCAGTTCATATTTGCTGATGCCAAACAGCCGTACTCTGTGAAACTGAGACAGTGTTGGCAGGAGGATGGTGAGGAGGGAGCAAGTGTTGATGAAGAAGTGTGTCGGATCGTACTTCATATAGAAACAGATGAAAATATACAGAACAATGGGAGATATATTGAGGAACTTGCGTGATGAGGTGAACTGGACACTCTAGTCCATCTGTTCCCAGTGTGTGAGCAGGCGAGCTTTGCCTTGGTCTGGAGTTTCAAAAGGAGTTCCCTTCACTGTGTGTAGAAACACATACATGGCCTGCAGAGGAGACAACCGTCAGACACAAACATTGTGGCTTCAGTTCAGCTGGTCTATGAAACCAGTAAGACAAGGTTCTGCTGGATCCTGCTGAATTACAGTAGACTGCACTTATACAGCTCCTTTCTATCATATCAAGGCACAAAGCTCTTTAAAACACAATCTGTGTCCTCATTTACCCATCCGTACAGCACTCTACTAGATCTCTACAAAGATTAATCAGAGCTTTCTCACATTCAAACACTGATGGGACACACACCAGAGGCAATGAGGGGTTCAGTGTCTTGTCCAGGGACACTTTGGCATGTGACTGTTTGTGAAATCAAACCCCCAACTCTTGCACAGGAGGACGACCGCTCTAACCACTCAGCCACAGCCGCCCCATAGTCACAGTTCACCTGGCTGAGTGTTTTAATAAATTGTGATATTTAAATGTTCTTAACCCACACGTCATTTTCTTTGTTGCAATGCTGTTTTTTATTATTAAGGTAGTTTTATTATTTTGGAGGGGCCCTATCATTCTTCTTTCTTCTTCCATCTTGAGGGATCTACACAGCAGGTCCTCCATCTCACACTGTCCTCACTCCAACTACCTTCATGTCCTCTCTAACTACATCCATACATCTCCTCTTTGTCTTTTTCCTGCAGCTGCTTTTCTAACATCCTTCTGCTAATATACCCACTGTCCCTCCTCTGGACATGTCCAGACCACTGTCCGTCCTCTGGACATGTCCAAACCACTGTTCCCCCTCTGGACATGTCCAGACCACTGTCCGTCCTCTGGACATGTCCAAACCACTGTCCCCCCTCTGGACATGTCCAAACCACTGTCCCTCCTCTGGACATGTCCAAACCACTGTCCCTCCTCTGGACATGTCCAAAC
>JARVGS010000127.1:6233980-6244050 GCA_031762315.1 Hypsolebias antenori
AAAATACATTTTTAAGGTACAGAATGTACGCTGGTGTTGTGTTACGTTGAAAAAAACGTGTTTAAAATGCTGTTTACATGCGCGGTCCGACTTACGGCAAAAAATCCAGACTTACAACGCCACGTGCTACGGGTCCCGACTTACGTCAAAATCGAGTTACGAACGGTCCGTAGGAACGGAACCTGTTCGTAAGTCGAGGACTGCCTGTATATTGGGATGGTTTTCAGGCTCTGAGCAGTTTCCACGGCCAGCAGCAGACAGAGGAGCTGCAAGGAGACGAGAGGAAGAAGCTGCCTGACGCTCTCTGAAGTTCTGCTCTCTGTATGCTATGATTTTAAAGAAACGTTTACAGCAAAATGTGGGGCACATGTGCGATGACGCTGTGCCACCGTCATGTTTTGTTCCTCCATCTGATCATCATCTAACGTCACCCGTTTTCCTCTTATTATGGGACTTTAAGCAACGATATTTAAAGTGAAGCTACAAGCGAGCATCCTTTATTCTTACAACCTGATATAATCTGACTCTGTTCCTCACAGGAAATACCCCGACGGTTCAAATATGCTTAAGTCAGGATGGAACAGATACACTCGAGTGTTTCTGGACCCATCGGACCTCTGCATCACAAGTTCTCATAGAATCCATTAATAAAATGTGAGAAGTGAAGGTTAAACTAAACTAATGTTAGTCTTTTTTATAACCTTTTATACAGCTGGGTTGGTTTTGATTTCTCTCTTTCTGACGGGCAGACGTGACTGAAGGTCACTTAATATTTCTCAGCAGTTTTATTTTTACAATTTGCAGAAAATCCAGACTTTAGATTTTAATATATAAATAAGAGCTTCAAGCCATTTGTCGTTCTGTTTATTTCTATAGCGCCAAGTCACAAGAGGTCACCTCAGGGCACTGAACAGAAACATTCATATATAAAATAATAATTTTACATTCTATATCTGAGGAGCAGACTGCTTTAACTCCATCACAGAACCCTCATCTTGAGCTGGTACTTTAAACTAAATTTTGTACTTTTTTAATTCAAGTCGGTCTTTGTCAACATTTTAATTTGTGGTGAATTCAAAATAAAATAACTAAAATAATAATACCCTGATGCATGCTCAATAAAATCTGATAATAATAATGCTGATTTTTGGAGAAAATGGTTTAAATAAAATGAACTAGTGACTAGATGCATCAAAATAAAAGCACTGGAAAGAAGGATTATAAAGGCCGTTGACTCATTTTGAAAACAGGTTTTGAGACGCTCACCTTCTTTTTGCCGGTGACATTCCACTCCTTGAGGATCTCGTCTGCGCTCCCTGCAGCAGAAAGCACACACACACACACATGACGACAGGTATGCTCAGGCCACGTCCCAGGTGCAAGCTTCGCAAATACCTCCACAATAAAAGAATGCCGCGTGGCGGTTTTTGGATGCCTCAAAAACGAGGAACAAAGCAGCGTGACGCGCGAGGACAACCCTCTTCTATAATTAAACCTGTGAAACTGCACGCACGCAGAGCATGACGTGCACAGTGAGAAAGATGAAAGGGCTTCTCAGGGTGCACAACACAAGCGTGACATGTGACAACTAGTGCACAGAAACAGCACGAAGCTTCAGGACTGCACGTGGAGTCAGAGTGGAAGCGTGCTGAGCTGAAGATGAACGATGCACTAGAATTCAAAGTTCAGCTGCTGGGGGGTGAACATGGCCGCTCAGGCGGACGTCCTCATACCTTCCAGGAAAGCCTGCACCGTCTTGTCCACGCTGTTCTCAAAGTGCTGCAGCACCAGCACAATCTCGTTGTTGCTCTTGTTGGGGACAACCGCCCTCACGGCGCTGATCTGTGATGGGAAAAATAAGATCAAGTCAACGACGTTGACACTGCAGGCAGGACAGTGAGGTCACGTTAGGTTTACACACAGCAGTGCTCGTCTTTAGTGAACGTGCAGCAACGTCCAACTTCCAGCCTTCTGTAACTCATTTTAGAACCAAACCAAAGGCCTATGCGTTCATTTTATCCTACTTGTATTCTTGTATCTGATGAAACTGTTTTGTATTGATCTTTTAAAATGAATAAACATCAAATCAAACTCATCTTAAATAAACTCGACCCAAGTTTCTCCTCATTTCTTTGAAGAGCAGGCACAAAACGTGCCCCCACCAAAGTAAAACCATTAGCCGCCTTATGTTTTGATCCGTCCTAGAGAAACGGCTCTCAGGAGGCCTCTCTGTTGACTCTCAAGCAAATGCTCTTTTCTAGGAGGTTCAGGTATATTTGTTGTTTATGGCAGTTACAGTTATTCAGCAACACAATTAATGCACTCATTGCAAAAGATTAACACTTAAAGAATGAAACTTGCTCTTACGTTACCCCCTCCCCCCCACACCTCCATATTTACTGCTGCCAAAGTGCAGCTCTGTCAGTGAAGCTGAATAATAATAATGTTAGCAGCAGCTAACCCAGTGTTGTCACTTCCTGTTTCAGATTCCACCCGTCTCACCTTCTCCTTCATCCTCTCAGCTGTTCCTCCCTGGGACATGACCATCTTGGAGCGGGTGTCAAACACCACGCCGGCTCCATCTGTAGATAAAATACACAAAAACACAATCACTCGTCTCCGCCGCCGAGGCTGAGAGCTGGATTTGCAAGCCGCCGCTGAACCTCGTTTGCAAAACAAAACAACAACCAGAGATATTCGCTGAGATTTGCTGGGAAGCTTTAAATCTTTACGCCTCACCCAAAACCAGAAAACAATCGGTTTTTGTTTGTCGTTTCTAAAACTATCCTTGTAATAATGCCAGTTTTTAAAACCATTTTCATTTACCGGTACATGGAAATGTAAAAGCATCTCAAACGCTGCAGTAAATATGCCAGGCCTGTATGTGGCGCTGTAACGTTGCCACATAAATATACCAAAAACATGAAACAAGGTGTAGAGCATGCCCAGAGGAATCACAGGTAAAGGAACCATACAGCCCACGATTCAAACTGGAAACACCCCAAGAAGAAAAAGACAAACAAGCAGGACGCCGACGTCCCCCGTCGCTGAGGGATTTGAACGGTGAATGTTTGTGGGTTTTCAAGATGAGTGTTTTTCTAGACTGGAACTGAACAGGGAACCAGTAAACCAGAATGTGTTTGCTGTAAGATATTCAAGTGGAGAAGAGCAGAGGTCGTTTCTTTGTGTTTACTGCTTTGAATTGTCCGAGGCAGCGCAGTGTCGGACCCTGGGGGGTGGAGGGACAAATTTATCCACAACCAGTACAGTGGTGGAGCCAGGAGGTGGCTAATGGTGGCCACTGCCCCTATAGATTGATCGTAAGCTACCAATCCTTTTAAGAAACTATACTTTAAAGCAATATAAAAACTAGGAAGCATTTTCCTCAAATGACTGTGGCCATGCAGCTACACACCAAAATGGATGTCGCCCAACTCACAAAGTTTACATTACACACACATATGGTGGCAGCCATCTTGGATTTAGATGAGGTCACCCAATTTTTGATGGTGACCTGTGTTAAGCCTAGAAAGGAATTTAAATGTGTCATCGTTTAAAGCTGTTCTCATGACCCACATGTTTGATGTAAAGTGCAGTGTTTTTCTGTTTATTGATCTGTGGAGAGAAATATTCAATAAAATGATACAACTCTTTTTGGCCTTAATGCATTTGGTGTAATGTTATTTTAATGTTATTGTTGATCAGCCTCGTCAGTTCACTGCAGTAAAAACATGAAGCACATGAAGGTTTAGTTGCAGCTGATAAAGTAACAATCTGTCATTGTGTTGCTGCTGTCGATGAATCGGTCACGCTCGGGGTCGTAGGTTAGGGTCAGAGGTGCGCCTGTGATGTCAGTTTTTAAAATGCTGTTTTAGGTGTCCACATGAAAACAACAACGTCGTCACTCTGGAATCTGTTTTTGAAAAATACAGTTTAGTGGATCCCAAAACAGTTTCAGTGTGGACTGAAAAAAAAAAAAAAACTGGGCAGGGCCTAGAATACGTCAGACAGATTTGTGCTGACAGACTTAAAATAGTTTTGTTTCATGCATGTGCGCAGACACACTGAACATGAAGATGCAGCATCAGTGAAGCGTGGGTGGGGGTGGCTGTTGTCAGTCTGCAACTGATTCAAACAAACAAATAAATAAATAATTAATAAATAATAAGGCACCCTGAAGAAGGTCAACCTCATTATTTTATTTTTATTTTTAATCACAACTGGTAAGAAACGTCTGATGAAGCAGCTGGTCCATCCAGGTCTCCACAACGCTGAGTGACAAAGTTCAGAACAGTCCAAAGTTCATCTACTGCCATTCAGAGACGCACAATGTGCTGAGTCTTTGGAAAAGTTGTTTTCCTTCACGCAGGGAGGACAGTTATTGTCTCTGGAAACATCTAAAGATCAAATTCTCTGTCCAGATGTGCATCCTTATTAAAACTACCGTACATTAAATATAAACAAGGCCAACACACAGCAGTAACAGTTCTTTACATTTAGTTCAAGGAAAGTGGATGAAGTTTTTCAATCACCTGCTGGCTGTGGGGTTTTATTGCTTTTGTTAGCAAAATATCTCCAAAACAACTGAAGACATTTTAATGAAACTTTCAGAGTAAAAACTGAATGAACCCATTAATGTTTGGAGTCAGCCTGATTCAAGATGGCTGCCACATCCAAGCGAACTCAAAAACCCTAAAGTGACTCAAGGTCGTCAGATTTACAGACAAGACGTGAAACTTGGTGTGGTAGTAGACCAGAGGTGCTTACAAAACATCATCTGAGTGCTAACAGTCAACACCTCATCAAACACTTGTTTGTTTGTTTAGTTTACAGAAATAGCAGCACGGTGGTGCAGTTGGTAGAGCTGCTGCCTCTCAGCGAGCAGGTCGCCCCAGTTCAACTCCCAGCTGGGGGCTTTTCTATGTGGAGTTTACATGTTCTCTCCGTGCATGCGTGGGTTTTCTGCAGGTACTCCAGTTTCCTCCCACAGACTAAAAACATGCATGTTAGACTGATTGGTGACTCTGAACTGTCCCTAGGTGAGTGAGAGAGTGAATGGTTGTTTGTCTCCAGGTGTCCCTGTGATGGACTGAGACCTGTCCAGGGTGTCCCCTGCCTCTCGTGACCCGAATCAAGACTGCACCACAGTTAAACTGACCCGAGATTAAAAGACACCAAAATATTCCAAGTATTTAACAGATACTGCAGTAACTTTTGCTGTGGGAGTAGCTGAGAGGCATCATATCACACTCATGATAAAAATGTGTCTGAGCTGCACCAGAACAACTCAAACTAAAAGTCTTCTAATAAAACAGACAGACAAATACCTTTCTGACTGTTTTTCTTCGCCATGTTGTTCCCAGAAGAATCCAGGCAAGACGGCTCTGTAATCTGGAATATAATCCTTTAAATTTAACAGTCTTCAAATAAGGGCTCCGATGTGAGGGAACTGGAAGTTCTTGGTAAGACAAGGCTCAAAACCGACAGGTGAACAGACAGACGGAGGTTCAGGTCCGGTTTTTCCTTCTTCACTCGATGAGAGGAATCAACCCTGCGGAGGAGAAAAACAGAAAAGATCTTTAAAAATACAACAAAGTAAAACTCACCAGGAGGAAAGTGAAGTAGTGATGTGCACACCAACACTAGACAATCATCAAAACTTTAGATGTGGAGGGTAAAAGCAGAAAACATTTCCTCTGGCAGTGAAACTAAATGAAAACAGACGCTCCAGCTTTCTTCAGTAAAATCTGCTTTTAATAAAGTCCTGGGCAGAAACGCTGCGTCGGCTTCACAGGGTGACGGTGTGTTGTCGCGTTCTTCAGTTCGCAGCAGGAGGGATAATGAGAGGAGATGGACCAGAACGTTCATCTCACCTTCAGCACCGCGGCTCTTTGACTGGGTCGGCTTCACGCGTTAGAAAAGTTTGACAAACTTTAAAAAAACAACTTTTAACGTTTAGGTTTTTTTTCTGCTGTTTGATAATGTCAGCACTGCGTGTGGAGAAAAAAAAAATTTCTGACCCTTGGACAGTTTTACAACTCTTTTTTTTTTCTTTTCCGTACGGTAAACGAAACAGAAACGCTGACTGTCAGAATAATAAAAAGGAAAAGACGCCGGACTAAAGAAAAAAGGCAAAAACAAGATGAATCCTGCAACTCTTCATCACTGTCATGGTGGCCTTAAAGAAAATTTAATTAATAAAAATAAATAAATAAAATTAATTCAACCTTTAAAAAAAAAAAAAAAAAAAAACATTAACATAATAAATAATGATTAACATGATCAGACTTCCAGAGCAGCTGTAAGTTTCCTTTTCCATTCCTACTTTTCTGGAAAGAGAAACTTAGTGGCTGTGCTCTGCAAACCAACACCCTCTTGATTGATTAGGACCTGGCATGTCACAGTCCCGGTTCCACCACACCTTCACAGACGTCACACCACCATCCACACAAACAACTACATGACGGTGCAGAAGCAGCTCAGCCAACACTAGGATGCTCCATATTTATCAAGAGGGATGGTGCTCGAACACTCAGGAGCAGTCGAGTTGAATCAACGAGACGTTCGCTTGAACCAAACTAAACTAAATTCAACTAAACTAACAGGGCGCACGCCGCCCGCTGCCTTTAGTGCAAAGTCTTATGCTGATGAGAGAGGTCGCCGACATGGTTAAACCTTAAAATAATGTAAACAAATCAAAAATAAATGCTAGTATCACTCAGCCCTCTGTGAACAGCAAGTGGCCATCAGAACAATGGTCCTGCTTTATCATGTGAACCGCTAGTTCTGGATGTCAACAACAAACTGGTTGATCCACTATGAGAAGGTGCTGCTTATAAGACTGAGTTTGTTGCAGCTCCTCAGACTGAAGAAGTCCTTTGGATAAAAGATGAAACATTTCAACAAGAAGAATCCATCCAGAGGACCTGCTTTTATTAGAATTAGAAGAATGAGGTAAATTAAACTTCTCAGATTTGCTTTAATAACTCATGCAATATTGCAAGATGATGCATTCAGGGTACGTGTTGTGAGTGAGTCTCAGCTACAAACATCAAATTGTAGATTAAAAGCTGTAAAATTATCAGAAACAAAACAGCTGGTTCAGCACATCAGCAGCTGGAGACGAGATTTCATCAGAGATCAGGCACAGGGCCATGACACTCAGGACATTTATCATTTTAACCTGCAAACCAAAGCGTGTGTTACTTAGACAAGAACCTTTCTGTGTCAGATTACAGACTCTAGGCTGGATTAAAACTTTGTTCACCTGAATTTAACTTTATCAAAGAGACTGCTTTGTCTAATCTGGCTACTTCATGGACACACCAGACTGTAGGAAAAACCAACACCTAGTCCTGCTGCAGGCTGGACTCCCACCACCATCAGTCCGGTTCGGTCCACTCGAACCTGAGGACATGCTGGGGCAGCTGGAGGATCTTGGAGGATCCATTTAATCTGCTGGAGTTCATAGTTGACTGCGAGCCGAGGCCGACGTGGCGTCCAGACCTCAGAGCAGCACAGATGGAGACAGGAAGCCTCATCTGTCTGACTAAAACTATCCAACACTGTTAGCAGCTACACAAGCCGACAGCTGAGCTCTTCTTTCTGCAAGACTCACACATGTTGCGGGATTTTTACAGAAATGAGACAAATGTAGTCTTCATGTGGGAGCAGCTCATCATTCAGGTCACCGCTAGCATCATGCTAACACCTCACACGTTACGTGATTCAGTCCAGCCATGTTCCCCTCCACACACCGCGATTATTCAACGTTTAGCTCCAAGAAACTGACAAAAATAGAGAATAGGAGTACATCTGAGCACGCAGCACAAACGCTTTCTTTCGAGGTGGACCCTTCAGCTTTAGCCATGATTAGCCCGCAGCTAGCTGCCTCAACTCTGGCGTTAAAAAAAAGCCAAACTTCAGTTTAATATCCTCGGATTTAATCCCAGATGAAGCCCGCTGAGCTCCTGGCTGATCTTCGTTAAATACCTTCTGGAAGATGGCAGCAACGTGGACGGTAGGATCTGGAAGCAGCTCCCCACAGCTCGTCGTCTTTATGCCGAGCTTCGCTGCTGATATTTTCCTCCAGCAGTCTCCTTCACGGGTTGCCAGGTAGGAACCAAAGACGCCCTTTTAACACGTCCCGACTCTGACGGACAGTGTGGGCTTTCAATTTAGTGATATTCAGTTTCAAACCAGCAACTCAAAATCAGTTTCTGATGCCATAAGTTTCAGTCGATAGGACAGTCCCACAGCAAAACGTATTCAAACAGATATCAGATACAGTATATCAGCTCGTTAGACAAGCCTGTAAATCAGAGGCGTCCAAAGTGTGGCCAGGGGGCCATTTGAGGCCCTTGGAGTAATTTTGTGTGGCCCACGACTGCAGTTTGAGAATTGCTTCATTTTAATCAGCAGGCTACGTGTGTAATTTTCTCTTTCTCCAAGGTACATGGGATTAGTAGGACCTAAGTTAAATACCTCTGTCATGTAACAGGAAGTGGTTTTAGAAAAAAAAAGAAGTCCTCATCTGAGGACAGTAGGTTTGTTGTTGCAGTTTATATTTTTATTTGCAAATTGGGGTCAGAAGGTTCTGCTTACTGTAAAAACAAAATTTCAGCTTTCTGTGATAAGCAGTTCTCTAAATAAAATCAATGTCCTTATTTGAGGACCCAGGGTCGAGGTCGATACAGACTTTATGCAGTTTTGTTGGTAATCCTTTTTTTAAAATAACATTTAAGTTTAACAGCAAAACAGATGAAAAACATTTTTCTCAAAATGAGCAATATTGAGCACAAATCAGACCTTTGGCTATAATCGTTTTATTTTCACTTCATGGAACAAAGCACCAAAAACCTTCACTGATTTCTAGGAGACGTTTCAAGGGTTCAAGGTTCAAGGTTCTTTATTGTCATTCACATTGCATGTGGTACATGGGGTGGAACAAAATTGTAGACACAGAGTCCCAGTTAAATTTTTTTGGATAATGATTCATAAAACTTGGCTAAATATTGCAGTTGATAAACTAATCAAGAGGGAAGTTGGACATTTTTAGATGAATATAACGTAGTGTCATCTACATACAAGTTGATCAACTTGATCAAATCTGCTATTAATCTGTCATAGCGACTGACAGCTGGAGGGTTTTTCAAAACCTCAATCAGCCTTTTGGGCCGTCCATGGACCAAAAGACGGATTGACCCCCTTTTAAAAAGACACTTACTCAAATTACACTTTTGTTATTGAGAACAGACTAAAATGAACTTTCCAAATACAAGAAAACAAACATGGACCCAACAAATCAAATAAATCATTTTAATAAAACACATCAGCTTAGTCTTTAAGTGGTTTTAATGTTTTGGATCTACAATTTAAAACTTTCTTTCTCCACCAAAATTAGTCAACTTTGGTCCTTTCTCCAAAATATTGTTCACGTTGAGACTTAAGTTTACATTTTTGTGGCCACATGCACTCATTACTGTAGATCCTGATCCATGTCCTCCTCCATCTGGAGTCAAAGGCCCAACTCAGTATGGAGCCTTCTGGTTTAGAACCTTGGCCTTGGACTTGGAGGTGCTGGCTCTCATTCCAGGTGCTTCAGGTCAACATCGTCTGCAAACAGCAGAGAAGAGACCCCAAAGCTCCCAAACCCGACAACCTCCTCTCCAAACGGCACCTCGAGATCTTCTTCAGAGACTGGATCAGAGACCAGGAGCAGGTCTGGTGGAGTTCAGTCAACCCCAGGAATGAGACTGTGGACACAGACCTTGTTCTGGTTCCACAGGGACCAGTAAGAAGCACCTCCTGTACCCCAGACCTGCACATCACCACCACAACATATCTCATACAAATCCAACATCTCTTGCTTTCTACCAATGAAACAATAATACAAGTCTGTCAGACAAATGAAAAATACATCACTGAAAAAAAAAAACCTTTACTCATAACACACTCTGAGTGTGATGGATGGACGGACGGACGGACTGACGAACAGACAGACAGACAGACAGACAGACAGACAGACAGACAGACAGACAGACAGACAGACAGACAGACAGACAGATAGA
>JARVGS010000127.1:6266834-6278646 GCA_031762315.1 Hypsolebias antenori
CCCCCCCCCCCTCGTCCCGCTCTTCGGGGGGGGGGGGGTCCCAGGCATTCCCAGGCCACAGAGAGTCCTAGTCTCTCCAGCGTGAACTGAGTCTTCCCCAGGGTCTCCTCCCAGTCAGACATGCCTGAAGTACCTCCCTAGAGAGGAACCCAGGGAGCATCCTTACCAGATGCCCGAACCACCTCAACTGGCTCCTCTTGATGTGGAGGAGCAGCGGTTCTAGAACCTCACCCTCAACCCGAAGAGAACAATCCACCCTTTTCCGACTGAAGTCCATGGCCTGAGATTTGGAGGTGCTGAGTCTTATCCTAGCCACTTCACACTTGGTTGTGAACCACTCCAGTGGGAGCTGGAGATCATGGTACGATGACGCCAATAGAACCACATCATCTGCAAAGAGCAGATATGGAATCCTGAGGCCACCCAACCAGAATCCCTCCACCTCCTGGCCTCACTGAGAAATTCTGTCCATAAAAGTTATGAACAGAATCTGTGACAACGGGCAGCCCTGGTGGAGTCCAACTCCCACCTTGAAGGGGTCCGACTTACTGCCATCAATGTGAACCAAATTCTCGGACCGCTTGTATAAAGACTGAACAGCCCATTTCAATGGGCCTCCAATTCCATACTCACCGAGTATGTACAAAGTATGTTGTATGTTTGTATTTATTTTTAATTATGGCTTGTTTCATTCAGGAGGCCTTCAACAGATCAGAATTGTTTTTGAAAGATTTTTGCCCCGGATTGTTAGTTAGAAAATAGAGTAAGATCTGTGTGACCTCCTGACATCCACAAGCCACTCAGGATTAATGTTTAAAAGATAAAATTTCCTTCTTGCTCTCAGTCAAGGAGGGTGCTTTGTCATCCCACTCCTTCTCCCGTTTCTGCTCTTTATCCTGTGAAACTTTTGAAGCCTCTCTTTGCATATCTTCCAAATTGTAAATTATGGATCTGGTCAGCTGGTCTCTCAATGCAAATTATCAAATTTTCTCGACGAGAAGAGAGGGTGAAGGAGAGCCATCCTGCCCTGACGGGACACTTGCAGCCGGATACACAATGGATTCCTGTGGGTAGTGGAAGGTCGTGTGTCTGTCCATATTGTTGGTCAAGGATGTTGAAGATGCATTCATAATTGGATTTATGATAACAGGTTTTCGGCTTTTTGGAGTTGGTGGTTACCTGGCATATCAACAAATTTGAAAAACTTTGGCAGCTGTTGTGAGGGAATGTGCTGTGCTGTGAACACTCAGACTCAAATGCTGTGTGAGCTGAGCTGTAAGCTGGAGCGGTTCTTGCTGAAAATCGCAGGCTACTTCTGGCTCCTGGATCTCTCTGGCGGGAAGGAATTGATCTTGGAAAAGTTACAAGCTTGGCTCGGTGGAACTGACCACAAATTTGGCTGTTTGGAGTCACCATTGAGATGTACCAATGTGACTGTAAAGGTAGACGGAAATTAAGCAGTTGGCCTGACCCATAACAACTTTTGTTTTCTGAATCTGGCTCCCCCACGTCAGCCTTGGAAAGCTGTCTATCTCAAATAGTCCTGGATGTTATGTGAACAAGATGCTCTGTTCCCACTACCCATTCCCTTCCCCAAGGACATCTGTGGACCTGTGCCAGATCTCTACCGAGGCCGACTGATAAACATTGCACTAACACTTTCATGGACTATTCCTGGGATTGGGGGGGGACTATCTGGAACAGTGTTCCTGGACTTACTTACAAACGCACACTTGCATACACTCACTCGCACAGCTATAAACCTACTCCCCTCAACTCACTGTCTTCACTGACTTCCATTCTTTTGCACCCCTGGTGTGGTAACCTAGGTTAGATACGAGGCGCCAGGTGGCTGCGACGCTCTCTTGGGCAGCCTGTGCTGAGAGCCCCCCCCCACACACACACTTTACCCTCACCCACTCCACATGCATATGTCTAATGTCATCTGTATGTTGCTTTTTTGTGCTGAGGTTTTTATGCAACTCACATATGCAATTTATGAGATATGAGTGATTTTTTTAATCTCCCCCTTCCTCGTGTTCCTTTATCCTTATCTAACAAAAAAGGCAGCATTTCTCATGAGGCCGCAGCCTCAGGCCCCCATCTACCCATGATGTTGTTTGGTTGTTTGTGTTTCTTTGGACAGGCTGTACTGAAATGAAATTTTGTTGTGCTTCTGTGCAATGACAATAAAGGCTGATTCTGATTCTGATTCTAATAAATAAATGAAAAAGTGTCATTTTCAGAAATTACTGACATCAGCATGTCGCTGCTCATTGTTGCTTTCACTTAGGCATATCTAAAGAACTACGGCTACCTGCACGTCTCACTGGATGGACAAGGTCTCAACCATCCACCGGAGACATTCACAGAAGCGCTGAGGTGGCCACTTTGAACACATTTATTTGTTTCTTCTGATTCATTCGAGTCAGACAGTTAATTTTCTGTAAATTAGTATTTTTCAGCGAGCAGCCAACATCCAGATGTCAGGGAAACTGGATTCAGCGACTCTGATGATGATGAACAAACCTCGCTGCGGTCTGGAAGATTCTTTCAACAACCAGCTTCACAAATATCGAGTCATGGGTGGGTAGCTTTGCTACACAACCCATATACACCGAACAGTGCACTGTAAATATAACTCCGGCTTTCACTGAACAGGCTACTGGCGGAAGAAGATGCTGACATACCGCATCTACAACTACACACCTGACCTGGGTCAGGGAAAAACCCGTCAGGCCATCCAGAGTGCCTTCAAGTACTGGAGCGATGTGTCACCTTTAAGGTTCAGAGAGCTATATCATGGACGAGCAGACATCAAGATCTCCTTCCACAGAAGAGACAAGTCCTGCCCCGTGCCTTTCGATGGGCGAGGTGCGCGACAAACACAATCACTGCAAGCCTTGCAAGCTTGTGTTTCAAATGCTTTAAAGGCAAAACTAAGTCTTTTAAAGTGATTCTTATCAAATAGTTATTAGGAATTAGTACCTTATCATCTGTGACATCAGCCATAGGGTGTCAAGCTTGAAGAAAATGACAAAAGTCTTCATCCAGGCCAGACAGCCAGAGAGACAGAGAGACAGAGAGACAGAGAGACAGAGAGACAGACAGACAGACAGAGAGACAGACAGACAGACAGTCAGACAGACAGACAGACAGACAGACAGACAGACAGACAGACAGATAGATAGATAGATAGATAGATAGATAGATAGATAGATAGATAGATAGATAGATAGATAGATAGATAGATAGATACTTTATTAATCTCAGGGGAAAATTTGAGGCATCCAGTAGGATTAGGATTAGGATTAGGGTTAGCTACTCCATTGTTTGTTGCATGCCTAGGCTTATTAAACAACTCTTCCATAAAACAACAACATGCATGTGTGAGAGGATGCTGTATTGAAGTTTTACATTGTTGCAATACACCTTTTGTTTAGTTTGTTACCGTTTCCTCAGCCAAACAGCATGATGTTACAACACATGTTTGTGCTGAAGCATGGACCAGATGATGCCTTGGCTGCAAGCGCATCAGTCCCCCTTAGTCAGTCCAAAAGTTTGCTCAACTCCTTCATACTGCACGATCACAACCTCAGCACCATCAGCATGCAACAGTTTGTCTGTGCTCTACATTCAGGTGGTAACAGCTGATGGGGTGAGAATATGGTGACAAATGAAACAAACATTGCTAAAATGTGAAGGTTTTATGCAGCAACCTTCCACAACATTTGTTATTTTTAGAAAGACTTGTTTTAAAGCCTAACAGTTTATAAAAGGGGGCCCTTAGTAGTTTCACTGGTCATTACATTTGCCTCTTTATCCATGCTAATGATGATGTCACAGCTGATAAGGGACTATTGATAACTATTAGACAATCACTTTGAACCTAACCAGACCAACCCTTTAATCAAGAAAGTGACCAGTAAATAATCCTGAATCCTTGTTCCGGCCTGTAGGCCATGTTTTAGCCCATGCTGATGCCCCTGAGTCAGGGCTTGTGCACTTTGACGAGGACGAGTTGTGGACGGAAGGGAAGAACTCGGGCTCCAACCTGAGGATCGTGGCAGCGCATGAGATCGGCCACGCTCTAGGCCTCGGCCACTCCCAGTACTACAGTGCACTGATGGGACCCATATACGCTGGGTATCGCACAGACTTCAGGCTGCATCCAGATGACATTCGAGGGATCCAGGCTTTGTACGGTAAATAATACAGGAGTGTTTCACACGGGAAAAATAGTTCAGACTGAGGCACTATTCATGCAACATGTAGTAGTTGTTCCTTTTCAGGAATGCCAGAGAAGAATCTTCCACCCACAAATCCAAACCAGGTGGTTCCAAAAGGCGTTAAAACAGATCCATGCAGTGCCCGCCTGGACGCAGTAATGTTAGGTACAGAGACTCAAACATGGACAGACCGAGTTAAAACATGCTTCCCATAATGTTTTGCTTTACCTTTTGTCTTGCATTGTGTCTTTGCAGGCCCTTCAGATAAAACATACATGTTCAGTGGACAGTACGTGTGGACGATGTCCAGCTCTGGGTACAACTCCCCCACCGTGGTTTCAGTGCTGTGGAAGGAGCTGCCGGGGAGCATCGATGCAGCCGTTTACTCTCCGCGGACTGGCAAGTCCTACTTTCTGAAAGGTGCATCTTTTATTGATGCTGGCAAGTTTAACATAAATCTACATTTTTGCACAATTTATTGCAGCGTTTGTGTTACGCATCTCCCCTGCATGCGTCCTTTCACAGGAGACAAAGTGTGGAGATACACTGGCTTCAAACTTGACCAAGGCTTCCCCAAACGTTTGACCAGCATCCCTGCAAACGTTGACTCTGCCTTTTACCTTCCTAAAGTCAAAAAACTGATCTTTTTTAAAGTAAGAAACTGATTTCTTTCAACATAATTTAGTGTGACTGAAAATCTACCTTGTTTAAAATGTTTTCTCCTTCATTTCAGGGTTCAGGGTACTGGCCTTGGGATGAAATTAGTCCTACAGACCTTCGTTCTTACCCCAGACCCATCAGGGATCTGTTTAAGGGGGTCCCCAGTGGCGTTGATGCTGCCGTGACGTGGATCGATGGCCATACATATGTGTTTAAAGGCAGCCAGCACTGGCGTGTAAATCAGAAGCAGCAGGCGGTGGAGAAGAACTACCCCGTGGACACGGCCTCACACTGGCTGCAGTGTGATGACTGAGCCACCAGGCAGCAGAAGAGATCCAACACTGACCTGAGCCACACGATTCAGTTTTACCACAGAGACGTGTGGGTGTGAAGGTCAACATCTGCATTTGTTACCTGTTGACTCATAATTTGTCATGTTTCCGAGAGCAAATCACCTTGAAACTGTCACCTCCGGTTGTCGTTACCATAACAACAGTCACAGCAGTGGATCATTTCTACTCAAACATGTGACAAATAAAACTCATTGATCTCTTTATTAGAACATTTCTGTTACATTTATTTTGTGTGGACTGTAGAAGACTCCCATGTGTTACACTGAGGCAACTGCTGACTCTTTACTGTACCACTGTGTGCATTTTCATTTACGTGAACAACGTGAATAATATTTTTCTGGAAAACAAAAAAGTTACATCATGTCATCTGGACAGTTACTTTTTAGGAAGAAACATTTTGTCTTTCATTTAAAAGACTTCATCAGTCTGAGGCCTGCCACCAAGGGCCGTCTTATAAATAGCACCTTCTTGATGTGTTTCAAGCCAGACTGCTGTGAATTCCCAGAAACTGGCTTTACACGTGCAGGACCATCCGTCCAAAACAATCAATCATCAGTGCATAACAATCAAATGTTTTATTTATTAACCTTTATTTAACCAGGCGAATCCCACTGAGATCACAGATCTTTTTTGTAAGGGAGGCCTGGGCCTGAAGGCAGCCTAACATGCATGTTTATAATGTGTGCACGTTTTGGGCCTAATGGCCAACTTGCTACACACAGAAACAGCCTGAGCCGTTTCTTATAACCCTAACCACCTTTTTGCACATGAAAGACAAAACATTTCTTCCAAAAAAGAATCTGTCCAGATGATATGATTTGTGATTATGTACCTGGATGACTGAGTTTACAAACCTTTTTTCTGGATACTTTTGAAAACTTATCCAAACCTCAAATATATGGTGGTTTTAAATCAACGCAGCAAATGAAGAAAAAAAAAAAGAAGTCTGACACGGTCACACAGTTTCCTCTGAAGTCCACCCTACTTTCACTCAAGCATGTGTCTCTGTTGTTTGGATTAGCTGAAGTCCAGATTAGCTGAGGTGGATCCAGGATTAGAAGCTGAGAAAGTCTGCCTCACATACGCAAACAGACGGACCTGATGCAGGCAGATTGGTTCAGCCGGCAGGGTTCTCTGGATGAAAAATGACACTGTCAGAATAAACATCAGATTCCCAATCCTGTGCTCACTTTTGCTGTTTTTTTTAATCCACACAAAGAAAAACACCTGAAGTGTATTAACCTCTCTATTACTTAAAAGATGACCAAATTAATGAAAGAAAATCTAAACATGAGTCAGCATAAAAAAAAAAATCAATTATCAGTTCTCTTTCAAAATGGTTGAATTAGTTTTCTCGAGTTACAATAAAGTTAAGGTTTGGTCACAATTACTCATAAAAATTAATCATTCTTTTTAGTTCTTGAGTCCTTGAAAATATAATTGTACAAATTGGATTTATCCAAACATAAAGAGAGAAAAAGAACAGATAGATGTGCTAAGCTGCTGTTAGAGCAACAGACACAAAACAAATTGTTTCTAAAATGTGAGATTTCCATGGACTGGATCAGAACCTTTTTTTTATTTGTGACAGCCGTGACCGATTCAACCCTTAATTCATTTTTAAATAATTGTGTATTCTTTGCAATTTTGTATTTGCAAAGTAAAACACACCAAACAACAAAATAACCACACTGAGGGTTTTTCCTTGATGTTTAAAAAAAAAAAACAGTACTATGAACTGAAAAGGAATAAACAGATAAATATAAATATAAAGATGGATGGATGATAGATGGATAATAGATGATTGATGGATAGATGTACAGAAGATGGATAGATGATGATGATGGATGAATGTATAGGTGATGGATGTATGGATTATGGATGGATGAATGGATGGATGGACGATGGATGGATGATGGCTGTATGGATGATGGATGGATGTATAGATGGATGGAAGATTGGTTGATGTATGGATGATTGATGGATGGATGATGATGATGATTGATGGCTGGATGGATAGTGGATGGTTGATGGATGATTGATGGATGGATAGATGAATGGATGACAGATGGGTGATGATAGATGTGTGATGATGATGATGTGTAGATGATGGATGGATGATAGATGGATGGTGGCTGGACAATGGATGGATGATTGATGATAGATAGATGGATGATGGATGGATGATAGATGGATGATGGATGATTGGTCAATGGATATTCAATGGATGATGGATGAATGGATGATGGATGGATGGATAATGGATGGATGATGGATGGATGGATGGAAGTGAAACTCCTAAAAACAACTTCCAGAACAATAATCAAACATTTATAGACTTTTTGTTTTCTACAGGTTCATGCTGGTCCGTTCTCAGAGGGACATTTGATTCTAAACGGGGTTGTCTGACTGGACTGATGAGCCAATGGCTGGTCAGTAACCAACCACCTTCAAGCTCCAACCTCCAAAAGTCTACACTGGTTTGTGACAAAGCTATCTCTTAGAAACATCAGTTTTATAATACTGTATAAATATCAGTTTTATAATATAAATATCAGTTTTATAATATAAATATCAATTTTGTAATATAAATATCAGTTTCACACACACCGTCAGAGCATTTTGGAATACAATATTTACATAAAATTACAAATAGCAGCAGCAGCTAGCCATAGCACCAGTGCATCCTGGTGCTCTTCCTTCAGGAAATCACATTTCTGCCAGAAAAAAACAGTTTAATTCAAAAGTGATGGTGATGCAAAGCTTTAAATAACAGTTGTTGCTCGAACTGCTGAGGTTTGAAAGATTTGCATTTCCAACAAATAACCCTTCTCACAAAGCATTGACAAACAACTATTGGCTCGTTTGAGGGGATCCACTTTATGGCAGATTTCACCTCCTAAAACAAATCTTCAAAGTTTTAAAGTGAATCATACAAATTCAATTTTATAAACATTTACACCACCGTCAAACTGACATTATCTCATGAGTTTGCAAAAAGTTCTGCTGAAAATGACCTCAGGCTGCAGAGGAAATGTCACTCATTATTCCTGTTTGTATTCATGAAACCAAATAAATAAAAGCATGTCTTTAATCGTCGAAGTGAAAGAGTCCAGTGATGTGAACAGTTCACCTTCAAATGGACAGAATTTGAAGAACAAACAGGTTCAGTAACGTTGGATTCTCTTCATCTGGTTTGAAGACTCCATGAGGATGGAATGTTCAGTCCTTATACAAGTGGTGTGAGAGTTTGGTTCAGATTGCCAGCATCAAGTCGGACCCCTTCAGGGTGGGAGTTGAACTCTGCCCTTTGTCACTGATTCTGTTCATAACTTTTATGGACAGAATTTCTCGGTGAGGCCAGGAGGTAGAGGGATTCAGGTTCAGGTTCAGCTCTTTGCAGATGATGTGGTCCTGTTGGTGTCATTTTGACATGATCTTCAGCTCTCACTGGAGCAGTTCTCAGCTGAGTGTGAAGTTGCTGGGATGAGAATCAGCACCTCCAAATCTGAGGCCATGATCTTCGGTCTGAAAAGGGTGGACGGCTCTCTTTGGGTTGAGGGTGAGGTTCTGCCTCGAATGGAGGAGTTCATGTATCTCTGAGTTTTGTTCACAAGTGAGGGATGAACAGAGCGGGAGATTGGCAGATGGATTGGTGCAGCATATGCAGTACTGTGCTGGTCCGTTGTGGTGAAGAGAGAGCCGAACTGTAAGGCAAAGCTGTCTGTTTACCAGTCAGTCTATGCTCCTGCACTCACCTATGGTCAAGAACTCTGGGTAGACCAAAAGACTGAGATCATGGATACAGGCGGTTATTTTAAGTTTCCTCCATAAGAAAGCTGGACTCTCTCTTAGAGATAGGGTGAGAAATTCAGCTAACCAGGAGAGACACAGAGTAGAACCGCTGCTCCTCCACATCAAGAGGTGAGAGTTGAGGTGGTTCGGGCATGTCCAACTGAGAGGAGACCTCAGGAAAGCCCCAGAACACGCTGGAGAGACTATGTCTCTCGGTTGGCCTGTAAATGCCTTGGGGTCCTCCCAGAACAGATGGAAGAGTTAGCTGTGGTTGGAGATGTGTGGGCCTCCCTGCTCATGCTGTTGCCTCCATGACCCGACTTTGGATCAAGCAGAAGATAATGTGTGGCTGAATGGATGGATGGACAGTTTGAAGACAAATTGCTCAAAGGGAACTGCAGTCCTGAGTTTGATGGCTGCGGGACGCTGCATCATTTCATCTTGTAACAACTAATGAGGTAATGTCCACACATCTACAACAACAGGACTGGAGCCAGAAGTTGAAATGCTTGAAGTGCTTCTGTGAAACAGAACCACTGAAAATCAATATTTAATCAACAGGATCTCACAGCCGCTGTCCCAGATTTGTGTCGTTGCGAGTTTCTTGACACCGCTGTGTTTGTTCAGACTGTAAAGGTGGGGGAGGCAGCGGTCAGAGGCACCATGGAGCCTGTCTCAAAGTTCAGGTCCATCAGAGTGTGTGTGATGGTGCTGATACTGCTGGTGGAGGAGCCTGTTCCCATCTGATGCTGCTGGAGTCTGTGGAGGTAACTCTGGAAGATTGACAGGTGAGACAAACACCATCACCTTATTGAATATCTCCTGGAAAATACTCAAACATTAAACATAAATCAAAGCTTTCCACTACACTCACCGGAGCGAGGACGTCCCCAGCGTAACGCTTCAGAGGTGGAGGCCTGCGCTGTCGGTATGTTCTTCTCCTTGAGTCCCTACATTTGTGCTTCCGGTGTTTCTTCTGCTTCTCATGTGCAGCTGGGGAGCATCCAAAGGCATTTAATGATGAAAACGTCTCATAAAACAATCTGGAACTGAGGGACTGAAACTCACTTTCTGTGTGTGAAAAGTCCCTTGCAGTCACCCACCACTGCACCAGCCCACCTGTGATGCTCAGAGCAGGAGTGATCCCACAGATCGCCCAGTGAAACCAGCAGAGGGGTCGTGGAGCGACTTCACTAAACATGTCACGCACCTGATCAGGCAGCATGAACGTCCCCAGCAGGAAGTCCACACACAGCATCACGGTGGTTGCTCCGAACACAGATGAGTAGACAATGCTGAACAGCTTCTGCCACTGCAGCGACAACACAGCAGTAGAGATGCTGGCAGCCATGATGGCCCAGAGAGGCACCCACACTGGGGCCAGGCTGTAAAATTGTCCTACAGTTACCAGCATGGAGAGGGAGACCAGGCCTCCCAGCTGCAGGCCACTGAGGACCAGTCCCAGCGTGGACACCATCACTGTCACCAGTCCACTCAGCACGCCCACTCCCAGACCGATGCCCGCCTTGGTCTCTGCTTCCAGCTGGAGGTTCAGTTCGGGCTCTTTATGGTAGAACAAGAGCACGGCTGCAGAACCAAACATGAAGCCTGAGAAGAACATGACCACCTTAAAGCAGCGGTACCCTGGGGAGTGGAAGGAAAACATCTTAGATTCATCCTCATCTTCAACAGTTTCTGCAGATCCATTTGTACCAAAGGAAGTTGCCAAAGTGGCTAAAATTTTAACTTCAACCTAAAAAGTTCCTGGAGAAACTTTGATGGGGACTGTCATGTTGCGGCCATTTAAAATTTTGATTTGACAATATGTGTTGGGGTTCAATCTCAGCTACCACCACACCAAATTTCAGCTCAACATGGCCAAAGATCAACAAGTTATAGTCATGTTTTCTTTCAAGCCATGGTGACCATGTTGAATTTTTGATTTGGATTTAATATTTATTGGGCATTGCTCTCAGCTATCACTACACCAAATCTCAGCTTAATAAAATATCTGAGTTACTGTAATTTTTCCCTTTTAGCTAATACGGCCATCTTGGATTTTTGATTTGGATTCAGTAGGTGATGGGGAACATCCTCAGCTATAACCAAATTTCAGCTTAATATGTGTAAAAATACAGTAGTTGAGTTAAAGCCATTTAAATGTAGCTTTTGTGACCATCTTGAATGTTTAGATTTGAATTCAGTATTTAAAGGGCATTGCTCTCAGCTACCAACACACCAAATTTCAGCTGAATATCTCTAAAAACGACTGAGTTGTCATGTTTTTTCCCTTTTAGCTAAGTTAGCCATCTTGGATATTATATTTGCATTAGGACTATATAACAACTCACTCTGAGCTAAGACCAAGCCAAATTTCATCTCAATATCTCAAAGAAGGATTGAGTTATAGTCAATTTTGTGTTTGCTGAGGTAGCTGTGGCAGCCATCTTGAATCAAAATGGCTCCAAACATTAATCAGTTCCAGAGATACATCTGATGATTACTTTCTGTGAATTTCCAACAAATCCAACAAGCGAGATGTGTGACCTGGATGACCTGGATGACCCTAAACTTTCTGCTTTTGAACACAGACAAGACTGAAGTTTTGGTTTTTGGACCTGAGCACATTAGGAATAAATTGTTGAGTGTTTCGCTCTCCTTGGATGACATTAATCTGGCCTCCAGTTCTAATGTTAAAGATCTTGGTGTTATTTTTTTTATCAGGACATGTCTTTTATCCCCCACATTGAAAATTTCCAGAACTGTCTTCTTCCA
>JARVGS010000127.1:6345453-6357800 GCA_031762315.1 Hypsolebias antenori
CCATCCATCCATCCATCCATCCATCTAGCCTCTGCTTATTCTGAAGTCGGGTCGTGGGGGCAGCAGCTTGAGCAGGGAGGTCCAGACATCTTTTTCCACAGCCACCTCTTCCATTCCCAGGCCAACCAAGAACATTTGACTCTCCAGCATGTCCGGGGTCTTCCCCGGGGTCTCCTTCCAGTTGGACATGCCTGAAGAACTTCCCTAAGGAGGTGTCTACGAAGCCTCCTTACCAGATCCCTGAATCACCTCAACTGACTCCTCACTATGTGGCGGAACAGTGGTTTTACTCTGAGTCTCTCCCAGATGACTGAACTTCTCACCCTATCTCTAACGGAGAGTCCAACTACCCTTCAGAAAAAAAAATTCAACCGCCTGCATCTGTAATCTCATTTTTTCAACCACTACCCAGAGTTTGTGACCATAGGTGAGGGTAGGAACATGTACCGACTGGTAAACAGAAAGCTTTGCTTTACAGCTCAGCTTCCTCTTTACCACAGTGGACTGACACAGAGTTAGAGCTGTAATTTCTAACCCGAACCCCGGCCCCGCCCGCCCTGGATTCAGACCGGGCCGGGCCATAATATTCAGAATCAGAATAAGCTTGCACCAAGGTACAACGAGAACATGTATGCACAGTCGCCCGAAAGATGGACTAAGTGTACGAAGCTGCAGCTACTTTTTCTAAGTGGGGCCTTCTTATCCTTTTTCAGAATAATAATCTTAGATATGAAAAGAGGGAGAACCACGAGGGTAGATAGTGGTATTACAAAAAAGATCCTTCACATCTTGTCTATCAGGACACGATTTGAGAAATCAAATAACTCTACCAGCAAGCACAATTAAAAACAGATTACATATGCATTTGAGGTCGAGTTGCTGAGATTTGTCCATGAGAGTTTTTTCAGATCAGCCACATTTCTGATGATGTTGTTCAGCCAGCAGTTCTGATAAACTTACACAGAAAGTTCTCAGTGTGTGTGTGTGTGTTTGTGTGTGTGTAAGTGTGTGTGAGCGATAGACTGAAGCTTATTGTCCTTGGTTACTCATGACCAAGGAGAAATTTGATAGTCAGCCCATTTCCAAGGCCGGCGGGGAGTCAGATTCAGATAAGCTTGATTGTAGATTTTCTTCAGGCAGACAGATTTTTTTTTCTCTTCAGCCTTGAGTCCATCTGGACGAGCTCTTTCAAAAATAGCCTAATTGTGGGAATCCATTCCACTGATCCATGCTATGAGTCTCCTTCAAGGTCAGGCCCACCATGCTGACGAGTCCCATAAGCCGCAGGTGGCATGCGCATTTCATAAATTGCCATCACCTTACGGTTTAGCTCATAAATCAATTGATTTTGCGCGGTCACGGCACGGATCAAACCTTCACACTGGCTCGGAAGCTTTGTCATGGCCGAAACTGCTGCCGATGCCTTCTTCAGTTGTCGACAGAACAGAGCCCCGCCGATGCCAAAAAGCAGAGTCCCTGCTATCATAAATCCAATTATGTAAACGTCTTCAACATCCTCCTGAGACAAGACTGTGAGACACATCACCAGCGACACTACCCATAAGTCCATGACGTATTCCGCAGTGTGCGTCTCAGCTGGACACGCCGGTCCCCAGGACCTTGTCATTTTGTTGAAAAAATCTCGTCAGTAGAGTTGATCGTCCATGATACCAGATCCATAGTCTTAATTTACATTCGGGAGATGCATACACCAGGTGCTTCAGACACACAGAGAGCAGAGCAGGAAGAAGGGAGACAGGGGAGGAAAGGCAGAAGCAGCCACCTTCAACCAGAGCAAGAGAGGAAAAATGTGCTTAATGTGTGGGCTAGGTCAGTATCGGACTTTTCATTGCATCAGGAATGCGTGCGGTCAACGATCCAATATATGAAAACATGGCTTGCCATACTTCATCTGCCGCACGTGGCCATTTGATCATGCATTGACCAGCTGGTTGAAAGAGGTAAAAAGTTCAGTTCAGCTTCAGATGGACTACTGCCAGTGATCCATCAGCCCAAATGGACGTTCATCCAGCCACTGCACTCAGCGGACACGTGCAGCCGACCCAAATAGGTGAGATCACAAAATATCCGACATGTCAGAGCAGCCTGCAGGCAGAAGCAGGGGAAGCATTTAATGCACTGTGATGGCTCTTCAGTTCTGATCTTCTGTCCCCTCAGCCACGAACATACGCCAACTGTTAATAATAGTCGGTGGTATAAGCAGTCACAGCTTAAAATGTCTGATTTTTTTTCTGATTTCGGAACTGTAATTACTGTGAGTTCGTCAGATCAGGTGGGGTTCGGAGATAATACAATACTGCAGACGCTGCACCAATCCATCTGTTAATCTTACGCTCCATTCTTCCCTCACTCGTGAACAAAACCCAGAGATACTTGAACTCCTCCACTTGAGACAGAACCTCACCTCGGCCAGAAGAGAGCAATCCACCCTTTTTCCACTGAGAACCAGGTTCTCGGATGTGGAGGTGCTGATTCTCATCCCAACCACTTCACACTCAGCTGTGAACCACTCCAGTGAGAGCTGGAGATCACGGCACAATGATGCCACCAAGACCATACCATCCGCAAACAGCAGAGAAAGAATCCTGAGGCCATCAAACCGGATTCCCTCCACCCTCTGCCTTTCAGTTCATAAAAGTTATAAACAGAATTGGTGACAATGGGCAGCTCTAGTGGAGCCCAACTCCCAGCCTGAAGGGGTCCGACTTACTGTCAGCATTGCAAACTAAAGTCACACCACTTGTATAGAGGTCGAACAGCTCATAGTAACGGGCCCCTAATCCCATACTCACCGAACACCCCCCACAGTGTACCTTGAGGAACACAGAAATTCAACCAGTCTTAGCCAAAAGAGGAAACTGGAAACCACCTTGAAATAGCCCACGACTGGGAGGGAAGAAGTCTGGGTTGGGTGCCATGTGAGCTGTAGATGTTGGATGTTACAACATCCCAGAACCACAAACAGACAGAAATCCGTTCACTGGTGGGAAAATATCATGTGATGATGTGTGAGATTACTTAGGCCCACCTCCACAAATTGCTCATACATCATGTGCCACAGAGACAACTCACAATTCCCTAAAATCTCTTTTTATCTTTACACCAAAAAAATCTGATTGATTTCATGATTAGATTGTCTTCCAGCAAGTTTGTCTCTACAGAAAATTGCTTTAAAGGTGAAGCAGATGAGTTAAAAATGTGAAGTAAAATAGATCTATAAGGCATGCATCCAAGTTTATTTCTGCTGTTGACATTTTTACAGTTTCTAATGCTCATGCATGAAATCAGGCACCACATCCCATTCTAAGCTATTTCTGATGTTTAGTCTTTACATTCAGCTCTTCTGGTACACCTGCTTTTTATTGACTTCTACTTTGTATTATTGGTATTTTACATTGTGACATTGAAACCGGCAGAGATGCTGGGTGTCAGAATGACAGCAGAACAGATGAAACAGGAAGTTATCTAGAGTATTTCATGGCATGGATAGATCCAGACTATGATGCATCACATTGGGACTGTTTAAAGGTCTGTTGGGATAGTTTTACAGCATTTTCTCTGTAGCAACACCTGCTGTTCAGGAGGAGACCTGCAGTATCTTCTAGCTCAGTACAGCTTGTTTTACTCTCCTCATGAAGATAAACTATTTTTTTTCTGGGGGGGTGGGGGGTCAAAGTAGAACACATGGTTGAACACAGGCTGGACTGAAAGAGATAAAGTGTTCATTGTGTAAAAAAAATATTCAGCTTTGCCTGCAAGTGTTCTGGCATCTGAATCTCTACCGGTCTCCCTCCACCCTCTGGCTTTCAGTTCATAAACGTTATAAACAGAATTGGTGACAATGGGCAGCCCTGGTGGAGTCCAACTCCCACCCTGAAGGGGTCCAACTTTTTCATTCACCCTTTATTTGGGCAGGTTAATCCCATTGAGCCTCGAGGACTCATTTACAAGAGAGACCTGACTTACTGCCAGCATTGAAAACTAAAGTCACATCACTTGTATAGGTGTCGAGCAGCTCGTAGCAATGGGCCCCCAATCCTATACTCACGGAACACCCCCCCAAGTGTACCTCGAGGAACACAGAAATTCAACCAGTCTTAACCAAAAGAGGAAACTGGAAACCACCTTACCATCTGTACTGAGAATCAGTAGAGATCTGGTGGACCAGAGACCAGAGACTGGTCATCCCAACTCAGACACTTCAGTAGTCCCTAACAGTAACAGGACATATTGGTGAAAGTATTGCTCGTGTGATATTCAAGACACTTAACATCCATCTGATCATCTCCAGAAATCACCACAAGGAGGGTGATTTTTTTTTGTTTTGGATTCCCCTTCCTCACAAATAATTATTGGGTTCCTGTGGCTCAGAAAACATAACCCAATCATAAATTGGGTTGAGAAAAGAGTGGAGAGATGGAGGGAGCACTTGTGTATCTGGGAAACTGTTTAAATTTTAAAAGCAGTCGCTCCCACATTTATAGAGAACTGTGGCTCTCGAAGACACAGACTTATCTAAAGTCCCCACTATTTATCATGACCTAGTTTCTTTTTTCAGCAAATAAAAAGTGTTGTCATTACTACCACACAGCCCTTATGATTGTGATATAGACCTTCTACCTACTAGTCAGCGCTACAGCCTGTTGGGTCCAAGAGAGTCCATGAAAACTTACATTGACGAGCCTCTGGATTCTGGTATCATCTGCCCCTCCACATCTCCAGTGGGGGCTGTATTCACCTTTGAGTCTAAGAAAGTGTAGGAGAATAGGCAGGGAAACCTTTTCACCTTTCAATAATTATACAGGACTCGTTTGAGTTCCAGAGCAATAATTATTGATTTATAGACGGGTTCTTCTTCCTTTTGGATTAATTAAATTCTAGTATGACCAAGATGAATATATAGTGAAATGAGACATTTTTAAATCTGACCCATCAATAAATGAGATCATTTATTTAACAGAATCAAATTATAACATCATAACATTTACACATAACTGGCTGTGATTCATTTCTTACGGCACAACACATCGAATATTTTTAGGAAGACAACAGATTACATTATAAGATGGTAAAATAACGCAGCTGAAGGCACTTTAACTTAGTTTACTGGCGGGAGAGATTTTCAGAGGGAGAAGGAAAGATTTAAGGAAAAGTAGAGGATTTATCTTGGGTCAGGATATCAGGATAACAAGTCCTGTCCTTTCAGAAGGTCTTCTGGGACAGGATTGATGGAGGAGGTTAGATCACTACAAAAGATAAATCCCTTCGACCCTGTATTAATAACAGAGGACTCATTCAAATCACTGTTAAAAATTGACTCAATTCATGATCAACTTCACTCCGCCTCCATTTTCTCTAAGTTGACCTCTGCAACACTTATCACTATATTATTTAATTGTTTTTTGCTGAATTATTGTTGTCTGTACTTTATATATTGCCTCTCTAAAACAGGTCTGTCTTGAAAATGAGTTCTCATGACTCAATGAGACTTTTTTTCATTCACTTGCTCTTTTCTTCAGGGGTCACCACAGCGAATTAACTTGCACAAAGACTTGGTAATTGTTTTTATGCTGAATGTCCTTCCTGACACAACCACAGACCACTGAGCTACCACAGCCTTCTGTGTGGTGCAGGGAGCTGCCATTTAGGTGCCCGAGGGAGCAGATGGTGTAGGTAAAGGGCTTTGCTCAAGGGCCCAGAGTGGGGCAAATGAAGGTGGAGACAGGTGTGGGTGTTTCACCTTTCCTACCCACATTTTGATGTTGTTGGTACAGGCAGTTGAACCGGCAACCTTCAGATCACAGACCCACCTTCTCTAACCTCTGTGCCACGTGACTCAATGAAACTAGCCTGTATAAACAAAGGTTGAATTAAAAAAAATATTTGGGTGATAATTAGGGAGGGAAATGAGTGGGAAATTGCATTCAGGACTCCACTTGTACATTTTCAGGACTTAGTAATGCCTTTTGGTGTCACCAGCGCTCCTGCGGTTTTTCAAGCCCTTGTTAATGACATCCTCAGAGATTTGTTAAAATGTTGCAATCAACTGTTGATTTCACATTTTGTAAATAAACACCGTTAATTTTTCTCTGGCCTTGGAGTTGCTTTTCTTTGTTGCATTATTATCTGGGCACTGAATCTTTACACATTCATTCATTCAGAATGGCCCAGCCCTTTTCCATAGCTTTTACAGAATAGTTTATAAAAAGCTTCTACGTCAGAAACAACTGGGAGCGCCAGGTTACGAGAGAACAAAAGTTCTACACAAGTAGAAATTCTTTACACTTAGTAGATTATGACTCTACAGTACAAAGATTATTACATCCTATATCTTTACCTCACAAGCTTTGGCCATTGCAAAACCCCCTCCAAGAAGGAGAATGATGTTCCAGGGAACAGAGTCCTGGGCCTTCTTCCATGACAGCAGAGGAACGTATGGAGTGTTCAAAGCTGAGGAAACATGCACTCATCAGAAAATAGTTTAAGAAAAAAGAGTAGAAAAAAAAACTACATCTGATGTCTTTTAAGTCTGCACAAGATGCACTTTATATGGCATAAAAGTGTATTTATTTATGCACATGATTTGAAATGTACATTTGTCCAATCATGTCTTGACCTCTTCTTTGAAAGATTTGATCCACATTAAAGTCAGAACTCCATGTTTTGTTTCTTATCTTTCCTCGCTGGAGTCCTCCAGTTTGTTTGACCAGCTGAACATCACACACACACACACACACACACACACACACACACACACACACACACACACACACACACACACACACACACACACACGTGCGCTCTTGTAAACATACTTTTGGGGGACTTTGCATTGACTTCCATTAATTTTATTAGCCTAACCCTGACCCTTACCCTAAACCTAATTAATACTAGTACATGCCTAACCCTAACTCTAACCAAACTGAAATTCACACCTTAATCCCTAACCCCCAACGAGACTTCTCCTTGTGGGGACCTGGCTGTGGTCACCATAAAGAGCAGTTGTTTCCCACAATGATGCATGATTTTTTTGTAAAATTGATCCCTACTAGGTAATCTAAAACAAAAATCCATGCACATACCTGCACATACTGAACATTCCCAAAAATATGGTAAAAGGACTTTAAAACAATTGTCACGCTAAACTTTTGTGATTTTCTTGATTGTTTTTTGGTTTTGTCCCTTTAAAGAAACATTTACTACAATAATAACAACAAATATAATATTTTCAAAAGTGAAAAAGTAAGTATTCCTGTACGCACAAAGCATGACTGCACAGTTTAGAAAGATTAGACTAATCACATAAACAGAGAACGTACAGTCTGGAAATTCACTAAAACTTTCTAATCCTCATTATTAACATTCCTCAGCCTAGTTTCTGTATTTTGTAATTAATGGCGTACAGATGAAAAGTGAATTAACCTGGCTAGAAATCTGTAGTTTGACTTACCTTTTGGGTCAAACCACCATTTCAGAGACGGTTTCTGAGAAGGGAAGAAGAACAGAATGGACACGATGATCACACCAGTGACTGCATCTGACACGTACCTGCAACAAACAGAAATTAAAAACCAGACAATCGTCCCTCAACGGTGTCTTTAAAGCTCATCTTCAAAGAAGAGAAGCAGCATAACACAGCCAAGATCCATTTCTTACCCTTTTTTGAAAAACACTGACCAGCCTGGAACAAACTTTGGATCTCTTGAGAACAGAAGAACAGCAAACAAAACGAAAAAGAAAGAGATGGCCCCCTCTGCAAAGCTGAAAGGAGACATAAATGTACTCATTCTGCATTATCTGCATCAAAACCTGATGACACAGCAGATCCTCACTTCAGTGGTCCCAGTTTCTGGTAATCTTGAAGGATCAAGGCTTTGGCTCGAGCTTCTGCCTGAGATCTCCAGTCATGTCTTGCAAAACACAACCTGATGGATCACCAAAAAAATAGTTAAATCATGTCATCTGGACAGATTCTTCTTGGTAGAAACATTCCATCTTTCATCCAAAAGACTTCATCAGTCTGAGGCCTGCCAACAAAATCTTTCATATAAATAGCACCTTATTGGCTTGCCATCCTGCTGTGGATATCCTAGAAACTGGCTTTACATATGTAAAACATAAAAGCCAGACCAGAAAGAGACTGCAATATTGATGCTTTAGTGTCAAAAATACGACATACATTCATGAGAACACTGTTTTTGTTATCTAAGGCTCGTAGTGAAACCAGCTTTACCTCGTGTTCAAGCCCCCGTAAAGAAAAGAGATCCAAAGCCATCCCAGGAACAGGAACAGGAGCATCAGCGGAAAGGCAAACGCAAACCAAGAGCCAAAGTTGATAAGGTCACAGTCTGGGAAATAGCTGCAGAATATAAAACAATATTTGTCATTCAGACTGTCTTCATGTGACACAGTTTGAGTTTGAAATGTTGGAAGGAAGACCTTTTGAGCTGTCCAATCAGGATGAGGTTTGGTGCGGTGCCTGTCAGTGTTGCTGTGCCTCCGATGCTGGCTGCGTAGGGAATACAGATGAGGAATCCTTTCCAGACTCTCAGCTGATACTCCGACTCTGAGCGGATCTCTTCTGCTGTCCTCAGGTCAGGCTGCTCCACTGCATCCATCCTTTTGTTTTACAAGTTTTAAGCAATATATCATGATTTTTCATCAGCTCTAGTCTATAGCTTGCAGCCTGTCGGCATAGGTTCACTTGTCAATGGCTGTGACAATTTATTTCTATAGCACAGAAAAACAACAAAAGCTGACAAAAAAGCTGTACAATTAAGTCAAATTACAAAGAAAAAAATACATCTTGTGCCACTCAGAAAACAAAAGAAAGATAAAACACAACATACAACAACAAGAAAAATCACCTCTAACTAACTGGTTCTCAGACTCTGCCTGGATCAAACACCATGGATAAAAGATGAGTCGAGCAAAGATTTAAAAGTCTCAGCAGTTTTTAAATGATCAGGTAAACTGTTCCACAATGTTGGAGCTGAAAAAAGCCAGATCACATCTGGACCCCAGTCTGGATCTGTGGACTTCTAAGAGGAACTGGTTGGTAGAGTGGACTGCTTTTACTGGAGTGTAGGTGTTAAGAAGATCACATCAATAAGATGGGGCCAGACCTTTTAAGACTTTAAAAACAAGCAATAACGTCTTAAAATCAATCTTGAAGTGGACAGGAAGCCAATGGAGAGAAGCCAGGATAGAGGTTATGTGTTGGTTGCTGTTAAAAGATGAGCGGCTGGTTCTGGACAGTTTGTAAGAGATGTAAATATAATTTATCTAAACCAACATACAGTGCATTACAAAAGTCCAAACGAGAGGTAATAAAATCATGAATCACCTTTTCAAGGTCTCTGAAAAGGAGACAAGACTTCACCTTAGCAATAAGTCTCAGCTGGAAGAAACATATTTATCTGTTTGTCTAATTTAAAAGCACTATCAAAAATAACTCCCAGATTCTTGACAGCAGAGTGGCTGTATGAAGCCAAGGGTCCAAAAGTGTCCGGAGCATTACATTTACCAAAGCTGATGACTTCAGTTTTATTTTCATTTAGAGTCAGAAAATTTAGTTTAATGTCGTTTGGACAGTTCAAGAGTGTTAGTGGAGTAACACTGTCTGACTTAATGGGCGGATACCTGAATATCATCAGCAAAGAAGTGAAAAGAGACGTTATATGTTCTAAAAATGGACCCCAAAGGCAACATGTAAAGATTAAAAAGCAGTGGACCTAAAATAGACCTTTGAGGGAGCCCACAGATTAGAGGAGCCACAGATGAAGAGCATTCTCCTAAATGAACAGAAAAACGTTTGTCGGTCGGGTAGGATATGAACCCGGCTGAGTATACTGTACTTATTATGTAACTGTCTCCTGTTTCCAGTCTTTATACTAAACTTTCCTCAGAGCCCGTGGCTGTATCCTGCATGAAACAGATGGGTTTCTGTGTGCCTCTTACCACTCTGGTGACAGCGTTTGTTTCTCACAAGGCTCTGACGGCAGAGAATGCAGCTTCACAGAAGACTGGCCTGAAAGAAACATCAGGCTTGGTTTGTGAAAAGATCAGTAATCTTCACGAAATAAAAATCTGAAATGTCAACATCTGGGTTGTAGTTTGAATATATGTATTTTATGCAAAACAGCATGAATCAATAACTGCTGAAGGTTTAACTCCAGGATCAGTGTGTTGGAAACTGCACAAAGTTCACATGTTAGATTACTCATTAAAGGCTCAATACAACCATCATGATAGTCTGGATATATTCTAGGGAATAATTCACTGACAATACTTTCATTTTAATATAATTTATATAAAATATTTAAATGTATTAATATATTTAAATGTATTTTACAGCACACCATGCATAATGGTTATACGTTTTTTTTAGTTAACATGTTTGTTGAACCAATTTCTCATGAAGTTATTTCTAAATATTCACAAATAAAAATTAAATTTATCAGAGGTGGTAAGTAGCAAATTACATTTACTCACATTATTGTAACTAAGTATGAATTTTGTGTACTTTGTACTTTTCTACATAACTATTTATATCTAAGTGTTTTGTACGTCTTGTACTTGTCATTTCAAACTGTTATTAATTAATTAATTAATTAATTACAAATAATATCAAGAGGAGGAAAAGATGTGCTCCTGCAGTGACTGGATCTGATCCAGCTGAAAGTGAAGATGGGTCCTGAACAAGGTTCTTCCTAATTTAATAAACCTGATTGTGCACATTTGACGAGTGCACAAACTGCCTGCTTGGCCAGCCTTTTTTGGCAATAGTGAGTTGTAATTTGGCATACTGGTAGCTGAGAAACAACCCCCACATATAGTACTGTCAAATCAAAATTTTTAAATATTAGGAACATAGCAGTCTCATCAAAGTTTCTCCAGCAACTTTCTAGTACATTCATAATGAAGATAAAAATCCAAGAAGGCTGCATGAGCTAAAAAGGAAAAATAGTAAAAATCTGCAATTTTTAGAGCTGTTAGGCTAAAATTTGGTGTGGTGGTGGCTGAGTAACGATCGTTGGTCGAACCTTATGTCCAGGAGGAACAATGTGGGTTCTGTCCTGGCCGTGGAACACTGGATCAGCTCTTTACCCTCACTAAGGTCCTCGAGGGGTCATAGGAGTTTGCCCATCCAGTCTACATGTGTTTTGTGGACTTGGAGAAGGCATTTGACCGTGTTACTCAGGGTTCACTGTGGGGGGTGCTCCGTGAGGATGTGGCTGGAGGCCTGTTGTTACAGGCTGTTCAGTCCCTACAAGCGGTGCAAGAGTTTGGTTCGCATTGCCAGCAGTAAGTCTGCACCCTTCAGGGTGGGAGTTGGACTCCACCGGGGCTGCCCGTTGTCACAAATACTTTCTTTGTTTTTTGCAGATGATGTGGTCCTGTTGGCATCATTGTGCCATGATCTTCAGCTCTCACTGGAGCGGTTCACAGCTGAGATGAGAATCAGCACCTCCAAATCTGAGGCCATGGCCCTGAACCGGAAAAGGGTGGACTGCTCTCTTCAGACTGAAGATGAGGTTCTGCCTCAAGTGGAGGAGTTCAAGTATCTTGAGGTTTTGTTCACGAGTGAGGGCAGAATGAAGCGTGAGATTGACAGACGGCTTGGTGCAGGGTCTGCAGTAATGCAGACTCTGTACTGGGCTGTTGTGGTGAAGAGGGAGCTGAGATGTAAGACAAAACTCTCTGTTCACCGGTCGGTCTACATTCCTACCCTCCCTCACCTATGATCACAAGCGAATGAGATTGTGGATACAGGCAGTTTAAATGAGTTTCTTCTGCAGAGTAGCTAGACTTCCCCTTAGATATAGGGTGAGAAGTTCAGTTATCAGGGAGAGAGTCAGAATAGAACTGCTGCTCCTCCACATCAAGAGGAGACAGTTGAGGTGGTTCAAGCATCTGGTAAGGATGTTCCCTTGGCGCCTCCCTAGTGAGGTGCTTCGGGCATGTCCGACTTGGAGGAGACCCCAGGGAAGACCCAGGACACGCTGGAGAGACTTTGTCTCTCGGTTGGCCTGGGAACGTCTTGGAATCCTCCCAGAAGAGCTGGAAGAGGAGGCTGTGGAAAGAGAAGTCTGGGCCTCCCCGCTAAAGATGCTGCCCCCGAGACCAGACTTCAGAATAAGCTGCAGATGATGGCTGGATGGATGAATGGCTGGATGGATGAATGGTTGGATGGATGAATGGATGGATGGATGGATGAATGGATGGATGGATGGATGAATGGATGGATGAATGGATGGATGGATGGATGGATGGATGAATGGATGGATGGATGAATGGATGGATGGATGAATGGATGGATGGAT
>JARVGS010000127.1:6527067-6538119 GCA_031762315.1 Hypsolebias antenori
ATAAATTTTCTACACAGTGTTTGAGTCTGTTCATTTTCAGTCCTTATCTCTGGGTATTCAATTAAATCTCGTACGTTCTGTGTTTTATGTTTGATTTTTGTGCTACCATGCAAGCTAACCTTACCCTGTGTTATTTTCAATAGATTTTTGTTATCATTTGGAGATAATACAATTTTTTTAATGTAATTTTTAATTTTAATAACCAGAATGATGTGACATGGTTGTCCTGATGCTACTATATAATTCATGTAAATCTAACAAGGTTGGGTCAGGTCCTCTGGACAGATTATTCATGTTGAAATGTTTCATCCAAAGACTTCTTCAGTCTGAGGAGCTGCAACAAACTCTGTTTTATAAATAACACCTTCTATAGTGGAGCAACCAGTTTGTTGTTGACATCCAAAACTAGCTGTTCACATGATAAACAAGGACCATCAGCCTAACAATTGGCCGTTAGTGCCCTGATGGCCGCTTGCTATTCAAAGAGGGCTGAGTGATACTAGCAATAATAGCATTTGTTTACTTATTTAGCACTGGTTAAAGTGGGGCACCAGCTGGTCATTTTACAGACCAGCAACAACTTAATACATTCACCTTTTAATAATCAGAACTCAGTCATTGATGTAGAATATGTTAATTACAGGGAGTTCTTTACCATAAGACATGAATATTCATCCAAAGGAGGAAACCTAAATTGTCTTTGAAATTTTATTAAAAAATAATCAATCAAACTAAGAATAATCAACAACAATAAAAAACAATCAAACAACATAAGTGATTAAAGGACAATACTTTGAAGAATAACTGGTTTTAAAAGTAGTATTGTAAATCAGTAATGAACAATTATACAATAATTAATCAGTTATGGATTCATTCTCTTTTATCTAAATGAACTATTTGAGAAGGACTTATTTTGAGTTTTATACACACACAAATTTAGACAGAGTTTGATTATTTAATAAATAGTTTGCTTTGGATTTGGGTTGGAAGAATTTTTTTTAATGTGAGCAGATCAAGTCATTTATTATCACTGCAAGTCAGGAAATGATTTATCAAGTTGCATCAGCTAAAAATGTCATAATCAGACTAAGAACTGCATCGTGTCGCAAGGTTCTGCTCCTCACCGGGTCAGTTCGAGGGCACCAGTTCACTCATCTTTCTGGGTTCTCTGGTGGATCAAACCAGGAAACACCACAAGGAGGACTAGCCAGGAACTGTCCAAGGTAGCTGGAAGTCACTGTGACTGCTTCAGCGGTCATGAGGAGGACAGCTGATCAGAAGGTGTGCCGGCCTTCGACAACCTTCAGCCAACTCACACTTCGAGCACAAAACATGAGTCTTGCTGTGAGAAAAGTAACACTTCATTTTCAGTGGTTACTTGAAACTTCTACTTTACATCTAACAAAAATTGTAACTGAGCAAACGTTTATTTGCTCGGGAACAAACCAAAGATGGACATCAGACTAACACATCAGGGTGGGGACCAAGACAAACTGCAAGTGTCACTCAAAGAAACTTGTGTGAACATCAGCTCTCAGAAGTGTTTTGGGGATCTCTCAGATGTTACGACTCTCCTCTGAAGTAAACAGATTCCAGCTCAGACACTTACAACAGGTGTCTCGCAAGGAAAAGTTATTTTTGGATGAACAGAACAGAGAAATATATGAAACACATTATAACATTTCACATGATTTCTTTATAATGATTGAAAACAATAATCAACATTATTCATGTTCACACGTCTTATCAAATAAATCAAACTTCATTAATGATGTGGGGTTTTTTTTTCTTAAAAGCATAAAAATAATAAACATTAATCAGAGCGTAGCTGAGTCTGAGTCCAAGGACAGTGAACGTGAAAACATCAGACCTTATTCAAGTCAAAAGTAACTAACAGTTTATGGTGAGTCTTGAAGACAATCCAAGGGTCAGAGGTCATAGTAAGGGGAGCACGTTTTCATTCTTTCATTCGTTCAACCTTTATTTCAATTCAATTTAATTCAATTCAGAAATACTTTATTAATCCCAAAGGGAAATTAATTGTCGTTGTAGCTCATCTTGGTTTTATTAGAGTTGTTCTAGATGCTGATGGTTCTGATTTATACAGGTTAGTCACATTGAGCCTCGAGGACCCATTTACAAGAGACATTTGTTTTAACAAAGAATGTTACAAATATAAGGGGAATCTTCATTTGAAAAATCCTTAATTTAATCACAAGTACTGCAGTAGGATTAAATTCAGCAGTTTCACCTAAAATTCCATAGAGCCAAATCTGTGTCTTTAAATGTGATTTTTTTTTTTTTACATATGACAAATGATGGAAAAATTACAACAATACAGAATAAATAGCATCTAACAAAGTTAGACTTTGTGGAGCTCAAGCCTGTGCATTAAGCACGCTAGTGTGAAATGTTGTCGTCTTGCATTTTGTAAAATAAACATTAGCCTGACTAGCTCAGCTTTGCTAATGAATCAGCTGTTTTTAGCCCAGCAGTCAATTTGATCTGTGCCTGAATGTTGTGAAAGTTGCAGCAATGAGCTTTTTATTTTCATTCTGTCCGTTTGTGTCTCATGCACACCCAGGACTGTCAAACCACTGGCAGTTAGCATGTTGCTTGTTCATGCGTGCTCATCTGTTCACACAGACTCACCTTGGTGCTGCTGTTCGGCGTATTGTTTTTATGCTATTAGTGCTTAGTGCTTATTTAGTTGGTGTTTTTCTTAATTCATAGTCTGGTTTCATATCTTAGATCTTATTACTGTTTTTCTTTTACATTTCATTGTTGGATGTAACTGGGACCCGGTGTACATAATTTTGCTCCACCACATGTACTACATGTGGTGGAGCGACAATAAAGAATATCCGTATCTGCTTCAGGGTTTGAATGCAGATAACTTGCTCTTCTCGCTCACATTTACCTGGTCACAGAGCACAAATATTAGTGTGAACATCAGTAAACTTGTGTGTGGCATCATTTCCACATCCCAGATGAAAGAAACGCATCGTGTTTCACAGACATGCTAACACTTGTAGCTCATCACAAACTGTTTCTGTTCCCTAGAAAGAGAGATGGGCTGACAAGACACCACCCTCATTTTATCTTTTCTCAAAACATCTTCCAACAACAAACATCAATTTTTCCATTTTATTCTCCTTTTTTTGTTTCTTTTTTCCTTTTTTTAATCTTTTTTTTTCCATCAATACCTGCTGATGGAAAACGAGGAGAAAGAAAAACAAAAGAAAAGAAAAAGAGAGAAAAATATATATTTTTTATCAGGTGAAGGAATTCCTCTCATTCTGCCATTGTTCATAGAAAACTAACAACTCGCAGCAACAGGTAGAGAAGGAGAGCTCTACTTTCAGCTACAATATCACCGGAGAAAATCTTTGTAGCATTTCACCTAAAGGAATTTAAACAATGAGAATGACAGGCCATACATATTTAGTGTTTTAACACTGACTGGAAACCAGCCAAGCACACTAAAATTGTCTTGGTGGCTCAACTTGACAGAAAAGAAAGAAGAAAAAACAGTGCTATGTGTTGTCATCATCATATGTTCCCATACAACGATGAAACACGTGAGGTACACCCAGGTGGAGCAGTGGGCAGCTACGGAGGCTCCCTGGAAGCAGTTAAGGATTGGGTATCTTGCTCAAGGACATCACGACATGTGGGTATGGTGGGGAGTTGAACTTGCGCCTTTCTGGTCCCAGGTCAGCTGCCCTACCGCTACACCATCGAGCCCTTGGGGGCTCATCCGGGATTGATTTTATTTTCCTTTGGAGAAAAATGAACAATTTCACTGTTTATTTGTTTGCACCACACAGTTCAAACATCAGCCCTTTAATCAGATCGTCAGTGGTTGTGTTGGAGGCCATAAAAAGCCTAAATCCATAAATGCTGCATGCGGCTGAATTAATGAACTCAGCCTGATTTTGTGACTGTGCGTTTTCTGAAGGAATAACATGTAAAACAACATGATTTTGTTTTTAAAGATAAAAGATGTTTTAGTCTTACACGTGCTGCTGTTATTGTTTTGTTTAAAAGAGTAACATATTTTTCTTTAGTATTTGTATCAAGTAATTCAGATGAGTGTGTGTGGGAGTTTGTTTAGCATCAGGATCAGACTGAAACTGGAAAGTGTTTGATCGTGATCATATTAAAGAAGAACACACGGAGCAGTGGACAACACATCACCACACACACGCTGAACGTCCTGTTGGGTAAAGCTCCACTGACATGTTGAAACCTCCACCTGGCTGTGATTGGTCCCATGTCATGTTCGACCCACAGAACCACAGCGGCGGGGTTCAGACGAGCGCCAAACATCAGCCTCCATCGTCTCCTCTTGCTTTAGTAAACAGGATAATGGTGGTGCAGCGTTCATGTGGGCTCCATGTTAACACTGTGGCTGTCAAAGGCCATCATGCCCCTTCAAAACATGATGGCTCTCTAAAGTGGGCTCTCTCAGTGGCAGCCATTTTCCACTTGACTGGCCCCACACATGGAGGGGGACTGGTAGCCCCCAGCAGCTGGGCCAGACTGGTCACTGGGGGTGGGGAGAAGGAGATGAATGGCTTGATGAAATGGGAGGAAGCTAATGGCAAGATAAGATGAGCATCTAAATGCATCAAGGGGTATTTTTGTATATTTTACCCTTTAAGACACCTGGTGCAGACCAGGTGTGGCTCCACGTTCAGGCCGACCGCTCACTGTTGCTTTCCATCCAATACCTGAATTACCAGCTTCAAAATAAATCACTGTGCTGAGCCCCAGCTGAAATTTAGCCTCTCAGTGAATACCTGGCAGACCCCTTGCAGTCCTTGATGGAGAGCAGACAGTCCGTACCTCGTGAGCAGCTGGAAACCAAAGCCCACTGAGCTGCGAACATGCTTGCTCGGCCATATGGGCTTTGTGTCGACACCCCGGGTCCAGTCAGGTCTCGGTCGAGACAAAGAGAGCTGGTTGCATTTTCATAAATCACTTCTTGACACCAAATCAAGGTTATGAGGTTGGCTGTGTGCTGCCTGTAGATTGTGCTTGCTCTGACAAAGCAGAGATCTCTGCTGGGACTTGAGTAGCTCTTTAGTTATTTACGGCTGGAAAATTAAAATTATCCCTTCCTGAACTTTGATGATGCTTTCAGTCTTAATATATTCACACACTGTGTTGTTGTGTACCAGCACTGCTCCTGATACACAGCTTTATGCTACCCACAGTGCTGAGGTAATAATTAGCTCACTGCAGCAGGGTAACAAGTTTGCACCCCCGTCCCGCTGTGCAGCTCTGTAATTGGTCCCCTCATGTGGCACAGTCGGGCCCCAGAACAAAGGGTTCCCAGAGGGGGGATCCATGCTGACCCATGCTGAACCCTCCACAACAATGACAGGCAGGAAGCATTTACATATGCTGACAGACTTGTCTCTTCCAGGGTGGAGTGCTTCACTTCATTAAAGCAACATCAATACCTGCTGATGGAAAACGAGGAGCATCGCTGTCTGCTCCGAGACGCCACACTGAAGCGGCACAGGCCTGTCACGTCTAATTTCAAATAAACGGACGACATTTATTAGTGTGTGTGGAAACGGACGGGAGCGAGGCGGTGAGGTGCTGTCAGAGCCGGGCCTGTCTGCATGCATCAGCAGTTGGTTTACCCACAAGCTGTTCACCTGCCCATCAGCTGCCAGAGTCTGCCGGCCTCCGGGCACACCCGAGCACATTTCCACAGTTCGCTCCTATTTTAGACCTCAAACTGTTCACGCTCCACACGTTCAGCCGTCGTCCCATTAAAGGCTGACTCTGCGTTTGTGCTTCAGAAACCCAAAGTTGTGCAGAGTCCGACACAGGTGACATATCTGTGGATTCAGCAGGAGAGCAGGCGGGGTCCTCCACTCATCGCCGCCATGAATTCATTCTCTTCTCCAGCTAGAGTAAATCCTCCTTCCATTCACAGGCTGCTCATTTTGCTGAGAGGCACAGTGACTGCTGGAAGGATGGGAGGGTGGAGGGGGCTCTGTGTTGGTGTTTGATGGTGGGGGGCGGGGGGGGGGGTACTCTCGGGGAGGTGCCGACCTGAGCAGATGGACTTCTCAGCGCCGTAGTAAGTGGAGTTTTCACATGGCAGAGGAGACTGCAGGATCTCACAGGACCGAGACAGCATCCAGGTGGCCGTGGCCCCTCCTGACCAGCTGGAGGAGCGAGGGGGCCATCTGACACTCCAAGGAAAATGATACACTTTTCTTTTCCTGCTTTGTTTTGCCTCAACACAAAAGCCCAGAGCCAATCAAGGAATTGAGCTAATCAAGCGTAGAGAGCATCCTTTTGATTGCTTACGAGCATTCAAGGTCATGTTCACTGCAGAAGAGCACAAACACTGTTGGGGTGAACACGTCAAGTTCCTGCGCAGATGATCCATTCTGAGGCTAAATAAAACATCCGTTTGAGCTAATGTCTGGCACATTCTGCTAGCTTGAATCAGCAAGTGTGTGCAGTGATATTTGCACGATTCAAACGCGCTGCAATGTGGATTCAGCATCCCATCTGGACTGGTCCACTGCTCCGGGGCCCTGGAGGCTGCAGAGAGCAAACTGTGGGCCCACATTTTTCCTCCTTTTTGTTTTTACTCAGTGTTGGGGTCAGGAAAGCTCCCAAGTGACCTGCGGCAGGAGCAACAGCCATCGGCCCCCGCTGAGCCTCAGTAATTAGGGACCCCCGTGCTCCCCCTTGTCCCCGTACGTCCCCACTGACCCGGGTCAGGGAACCATCATGTGTTCTTCTGAAGGGCAGTGAGGGGGGGACAGAAGCTGACAGGAAAACATGCTTCAGTTCCCAGGACGAGCCTCCGTCCCTCTCAGAGGACGAGCAGCAGCGTCTCTGAAGGCGATGAAAGAGGACCGGACGCTTTATTAAACCGTGGGTCCATCAAAAACACAGTGACGTGGAAAGATGAAGCCAATGAGGCATTAGATGATGATCTAAACAACTGATGCATGTTAATTATCTTGATGTAGACTCTTTCTGATCGACTAGTTTTTACCATTTTACTCAAAGAAGTTTAAATATGGAGCTTCAATAGTGTTTTTTCTGAAGGTGTCTCTCTGAAGTGCAGTTAAATGATCACAATTCCTATCGAAGCTGTAAAGGAGCACCACTGATTTAATCAGGCTGTGAAACATCTTTAAACCGAATTGATCATTTAATTGTTTGAATGTAAAACTGTTGGACCCACAAGCCAGTGTGTTCCAGTGGGGTCCAGTTCCTGCAGCTTTTACACCATTAAAAGAGTGCTTGTGACATCTACTGGCCAGAAAACGTCAACTCTTTTATTTTATTTTGGTTTATTTCGTTTTAATTCACTCCTTTTGGAACAAGGTATAATAGAAAACTGACTCAGATGGTGTTGAGAAAAACCTTATAGATATTTGAAGTGAATAATTTAGACATGTCTTAAAAGAACAGAACCAAACCCCAAGAAACATGAAAAGGATGTTAAAACTGATTATTGTCCCATGTCTGTCAACAAAAATCATAGAAACCGTCGGCGTAGACAGGTCAGCAGTTCTTAATAATTTCATAAAACATAAAAAGGAGGATTAAAACAACACTTTTCATGCAAAACATGTAAAAAAAAATAAAATAAAATTTACAGACTCCTCTCAATGGAGTTTAAAATAACATTTTCCATGATGTGTTGCAGATGACTCAGCTACACCAAAGTTTAGTGAAATTCACAGCTACAGCTACATTTTTAGTTTGCTAAAGCTGATTAGCTGTGGCGGACATTTTGCAAACATTTCTTTCAAAAGTTAATGAGTTATACAAATACATTGATTGATGATTTTCTGACATTTTCATTAAAAACCTCGAGCACAACTTCTTCACATATTTATCATACATGAGATATTTCTCTAACAGGCAAACATAAATAAACACAGGCAACAGCATTATCACCCTTTTAAGCATTGTGTTTTTATATTTAATAATAAAAGAACTGATAATTAACATGTGAGCCATGTTTTTATGTTTCTTGTGTGATTTTACAACATTTTGAATGTTCATAAAATGTGGTCACGTCATTTTCCACTTAATCACATGTTTATTAAACAAACTCATGTGGATTATGCAATATTTTTATTACAAATATATAAAAATGTTCTATTTCTTAAAGAGGAATCAGTCACTTTGGTAGTTTCTGCAGGAAAACAACCACAGATCGTAGTTTCCATTCAGTCACTAATTCTGCTTACAGACTTTATTTTAGTACACAAAGCATTTGATCAAAGTATTTTGCAGAGCAGATCAGAGTATTCTGCAGATGTTCATTCCTTTAAAAAGTTTTTCAGCGGGTCTATGACTTTGAGGGGAGCACCAGCTGCCACTCACGCAGAGAAGCGTCATTTTCTGCCATTTGCTCTCAAATCAAATGCAGATGTTATGAGTGAATGTTCTTTGCCTCTTTGTGTCCTGTCATTAGGTAACCTAAAATGATGTTTCCATCTTTTATTTAATGTTCGGCAGAGAATAAAAACAACAGAGGTGTTGCTCCAGATGTGAGTCTCCAGCTGTCGTTGGTGAAGCAGGTCTCCACAGGGCATCATGAAGGACACTGAGAATTGCACAAGTCTCCGGACTCAAAGAACCGGTAGATGTTGACCAGTGGGAACATGGTGACCGAGCCAAGAAGGGAACCCACCTGTGCTGCAGCTCCACACCAGACCAAGGCGCTGTGGCTCCGATCTCTCAGGATAACACCCACCATCACCTTCACATATGACAAGGTTCCAATGAACAGGAGCCATGAGAGGACCTGTGAGAGAAAGAACCTGTGAGAAATATGACCTGTGACAGATAGGACCTGTGAGAGACAGGACCTGTGAGCGAAAGGACTTGTGACAGATAGGACCAGTGTGAGATAGGACCTGTGAGAAATAGGACCTGTGACAGGTAGGACCAGTGAGAGATAGGACATGTGAGGAGAAATAAAACCTGTGACCGATAGGACCTGTGCAAAATAGGACCTGTGAGAAAAAGGGCCTGTGACAGATAGGACCTGTGACAGATAAGACCTGTGAGCGAAAGGACCTGTGAGAGACAGGACCTGTGAGAGACACTCCATGATGTCGTCTGACGAGTCAGGACCATTCAGAGAAAAGCTCCCTCACCACTGAGGGTACAGGTATTGAACTTTGCCCCTTCTGTATTACAAAGTAAAACCACCGTCTGTGAAGGTTTGAATGTTTGTGTTGGACTCACAATGATCGCCTCTCCTGCTGCAGACCCAAGAAGCAAAGGACAAGGACTCAGAGCTGCCATCGCCATGTTGTAGCTGCCAAAACCAGACCCCAGCAGGGTCAGCACACCAAGAAAGACCAGAGACCTGAACACAGAAGAAGCCTTTTCAGCTCCAAAACAAAAGATCAAGACTTATTTTAAAGGGGATGTTTGATTAACATTAATTTAGTGCCCCAGTTTCGTATCTGAGTACCAGTAAAAAAAAATAATAAAGTTACAAACCAAACTTCTGCTGTTTTAGGATAGTCAAGTTTTAAAGTTAAATAATAATAAATAAATAAATAAAAACACAGAAATTGCAAGCCCTAAAAGTTGCTGCTAGAATGTTTTAAAGAGCTGAAGGTTTTTATGCATGAATGTTTGAAAGAGCTGAAAGAATGCTGGAGCAGTTAGACTACAAAAAATGTCAAGAAAATATAAAATATACACTTTGTGATGCTAATTCATAACTCACACTATTAGCTTCATATAATCAGTCATGGTGGCATTAAAGAAATTTTTATAAAGAGCTCATGGAGCGCATGGAGGTCCAGAAAGATAAACACTTTAGAGGAGTGAGACTGTGACATAAATGACTTTTACACCAGGAAATATAAAAAAACTTTACATTCCTATAAACTAGCCCCATTACACCTGCAGGTAACGTGAATAAAACCACATCTTGTAATATGTACAGTACAGTATAGAGAAACTGACAGGGACTGCCACATTGCGGCCATTTTAAAATTTTGATTTGACAGTACTGTGTGTTGGGTTTGGTCTCATCTGGACCACCATAACAAATTTCAGCACAATATGGACAAAAATCAAGAGTTATAGCCATTTTTTCTTTTAAGCTATGGTGGCCATCTTGGATTTTTAGATTTGAATTCAGAATGTGTTGTGCATAGAGTTGCATTCGGGACTAAAAAATCTGGCCTGGCCCGAACCCGTATCATTTTTTTTTAAGCCCGACCCAAAACCGACAGATTAACTGTAATTACAGGCCCAAACCTGAAATTTGTAAACAAATCAGTTTGACATTGTATTTTTAAAACATATTTCAAAGACAGGAAGATATAAGATTTCTTGTTAACATACAAAACATACATTAACATTCAAAACCAGTAGCCTAAAAATCAACTCTAAAAATACAGATGAACAAAAATATTTTTAGAGCAACATTATTTAGAAAAATATAGAACAAGGCTGTTTTAATTGAACACTTTACTCGTTTGGGCATTTGAAGTTGCTGCTCCTTCCTTCACTGCAGAAGACAGCAGGTGTGGAGACGTGCGCAGCCGGTGATCAGCTGATCCATCTGAGGTTAACTGGACTTTTTTTTTTTTTTTTTACCTCTTTTAACCGGCCAGTCGGACCTGCCACCTCCTCAACAACTAGATTAACACAATTTTGTATTGTGCATTCTTATTTTGTTTTCTTTGTGCTGCATGATTCATAAAACCAGATCAAAAGCTCGAGCTAACATGCGCAATTATTGTGCAATGCGCCAGCGCAACTCTGTTCACAGTCTGATTAACTGCTGCGCTCTTCTTTCTTTCTTCATCCTCTCAACACATAAACGTACTGCCTCCTCCTCTACAAGTAGATTAGCACAATTTTACATCCATCCATCCATTATCTTTACCCGCTTCTTCCATCATGGGTCACAGGGGTCGCCGGTTCCCATGTCCAGCCATCATGGACAGGTCTCCAGTCCATCACAGGGACACATGGAGACAAACGAGACAAACAACCATTCACTCTCTCACTCACACC
>JARVGS010000127.1:6905845-6917552 GCA_031762315.1 Hypsolebias antenori
CGGAATCGGCAAGTCAGACTTTGTAGAAATCGGTTATCGGTGATCGGCCAAAAAACTGCAATCGGTGCACCCCTAATGCACGAGGGTAAGGTTTTTAAAGTCCTGAGAAGCTGCAGTGATCTGTGCTACAGCGACCTGTACGCACTATCAGCCACAGGAATGAATCAAGCTGCAGAGCAAAAAAAAAAAAAACCTTCCACAGAGGGGAGCAAGAGAACACAGCAGCCAGACTTCAAGAACACATGGAGGAAAATGGAAAGTAGAGGCCAGGACACCCCCACCCCAAAATGGACTGAGAGGACAGCTCTATCCTAGACACACTTTTATTAACTCTGCTGTATTCAAATGTTCGCACATTATTTACAGTATATGAAAGTCCCTGGTTTTAAAATGACTGCCATTAGCTACACATCCATAAATGCAGCGATATTTAATTGTGTCCCTAAGCAATCGGATGGGTAATTAATAAACAATGTACAAAAAAGGGTTCAGATGATATTTTTAACTCGTGTTTGCTTCTAATATGAATCCAGACAGGAGCATGTGTCAGTGTCGCTGTCCCTGACACAGAGAGCTTGGTTGATAAGCAGGATTAGTGGGAGGGACAGATGCTGAGACAAAATAGGCTGAAGGTCACACCTCCGCCTGTTCATGCAAACTGCGGCTAAACAAAAACTCAAATCACGGTTCGAGGTGTACGTTCAGATCAGGTATTGAGTAAGGGCACAAAATAATCCTGTCCCTGCTCGTCCATGAGGCTCTGAGAAGAAAGAATGCCACTATGCGAGACTTTTACAAATGCATACCCAGTGACTTGTGTGGAACGTTGTATTTCATGACCATGTTAGCCGTCAGCCCTGACTGCAAAGCTAACTGGTGGTGAGGAAAAACAAAACTGAAGGAGCCCCGCTAAATGTCGCTCAGTTAACAGGGCATCTTTGAGCACTAATTATCAAACTACCTGAGCAACAACTAGTAAGTTACAGATATGACAGCAGTCAGCTCCAGGGACAAACAAAGGAAGAAACAAGACATGTGTCATGCAAGGCTTCCGATGGGATCCCCTTTCAAATGTGCTCCTGTTTCTGTATGCAGCGACCACCTTTACTATAACTAGATGAGTGTTTTGTGAAAGAAGCTGATGTAACCGAACACTTCATTTTAACAACAGCTGGGCAGCTTGCCAAACAAAATGAACCATACAGACCCTTTCTGTATTAAGCCCTCAGAAGGGTCCAATGTAGCGGCAGAGAAAATAAAAGATCTGTGCTCTAAAGCAGCTCGTTTATTCTTTGGATGGTAAACGTTGCCACTTTTATGCTAAATGGTTAGCACATTCACTTGAGGTGGTCGTTAACCAGCCAGCTATAAATATTTAAGGCCTAGCATTTCTTGCAGGAATACAGATCACCTGCTACCTTTTTTTTCCCATTTCACTTTTATTTCATAGTTTCATTTTCATGATTTCATGCCAGAGAATTAAACGGAGATCTTCTCCTGCTGAAAAGCAGATTTAGCAGTTTTCTTCAAATCTTATAAATGTATGGTTTTGTGTGATATTGAGAGCTTGTGAGAGTTGAGGATAACTCTCAGTTACATCTATGGTAAATTTAGCTCAAAGTCTGTAAACCTGACTGAGCAACAATCATTTGAGTTTACTACGGTAAGTTTTTCAAAGCTGTGGTAGCCATCTTGAATAGGAATGACTACAAATGTTGACGTAAAGACAATGTTTACTTTCTGAGAGTTTCATTAAAATAAGTCTAGTGGGTCATGAGACTGAGAAACTAGGTTCAAACCAACAAATAATACCAATGTTTTAAGCAAAAATGATGGGAAATGGGTAGCACTTGGAAGTATATACTTCAGGTGATGCTCAGCTACTACCACATAGAATTTTATCTTAATATCTGGATAGCAAGCTGTTTGTTTCCTACGGTCTGTTGGATGTGATGGAAAATTTAATTGGCCCCAAGGGTTAATCAGTATCGTAGATGTCCTTCTAGTGATTATTTTCTGTCAGTTCCAGTAAAATCAGACAATTGAGCACACACAAATCCACTCGCATTTGACAATCCAGCTGGTGGCAACATCACTCTGCCCTATTTGCAAGTCAGCTTATGTTGTTGAATGCCATGATTTTTTTTTTTTATTATTTACAAAGTTTCACACACAAAAACTCATGGTCAAACATAAGACAGCCCCTCATCTCAGAGAAACGATGACATCCTGCCCTTCCCTTCAAACATTGCTCAGTAAAAAAGGTTCTCATTGTGTAAACATGCGCTGAAGTCCAACATAGTCCACGCCGACAAAAGTCGAAGAAAAAAAGTACAGAACAGCCACATTCCTGACTAAATCTGAGCTTCGCTGTGACTGCCTCCGCCTGCTCCTCCTACTTCCTCTAGAAGAGCAGCCCATCACCATGGAGAAACGCAACCAAAAGGGGAAAAAGCACCCCTCCCTACCCTTCCTTCACCCAGTCACCCCCGCCCAGACAGATTTTTCTCTCTCCTCTATGCACTTCCTAAATAAACCTCAGACAGTAACGCAGAACTGAGAGGAAGGGGAGTGCCGCAGAAACAGTTCCTAATCACAAGAAGGCCATTACACATTAAAACCAGCTTTGGCTGAACCTACAGCTGGTATGAAAACAGGGAGACAAGTAGAGGGTTTGGGGAATAGTGAAACAAACCTAAAAATCTAAAAAAGAAACTAACATAAGAGTGTATAGTAATAAAACAAACCACAAGATGGAAGTGGTTCAGGTTGTCTCAACCTTTCATTTCTGTCACGTTTTTCTTCTCGCTAATATTTTCTCGATTAAAGGACCTTTGCAAATCACCAAAGCTCCTCCATTTGAGAGGGCAGTGGGGTGGGGGAGGTGAACATGGGGGCTGTCTGACAGTGATGCTACACAGTCAGGACCTGGGTGGACTCTGGGTGGCAGAGAGGAGCACGTAGCATAACCCAGTCTCCCCCCACTAAACACAGTCACATTACTGTGTATGGAATAGCTTTCCATTTAGGATAGTACTGCAGTGAAAGGAGGGAAAACCCACCCCATAATACTGTATATAAATTATGACACTAAAGTAAACAGCTTTCCTCTCTGTTTTTATCGTAACCATGTTTCATTCTTGCTTTCACAGTTGAGCCAGATTACGTCCGTAGATAAGTGGAAGGAGCAACGCAATTCCAACTAGATCCCACAGCAACCATTTCCAAGCTAATGCGACTTTACACCATCTCTATAGCGAACCGCAATGACTCAGCTCAGAAACTATTGAAACACGCGCAAATAGTCATATACACAGGAAGCTTGACCCAGATAAGAGCATAGACTTAGGCCTCTTTTTTCCCCACTATTGTGTGCCCACTGTGGGACACATTCCATCCGCCTTGCCCTTCATCAATCAGTGTGCCCATGGCTGCCAGCCCAACCTACACCCCCCTGCACTCCAGCCCTGAAGGTGAAGTCATACATCAATACAGCAGGGAATGTGGATGTGAGCATCCACACAAGCAATTGTAGCCACAATAAGGAAAAAAAATGTGTTGTTGCATGTGTAAAGCAATACCCCAGACTCTAAAGCCCACAAGAGATACATCTTAAAGGGCAGCATGTTTGACGTAAAGAAAGTGGTTATTCTACCTGCTGATTTGTTCATTGAAAACAGACACTGGAGAGTAAAAACATTTTTATAACAGTTGTGCTTTGAGTGTTGAAATGTTAATTTTTTCATCACATAAAATATCATGCGACGAAAAGAACACATGTTCCCGTCCACTGTTAACTGTGAGAGAACATAATAATAATAATAATAAAAAATAGAAAAATAAATAAAAAAAAGTTTAACAAGCTTTATATGTCAATATGGTCATGGGTGAATCCTTTTAAACAGTTTAGACTGAGATTTCTTAGATCCCATGTTATCAGTGTGACTAAACATGAGAGATCTGTCTGTTCTCTAGAATGAGAAAGCAACTGTGATTGACAAACAGGCACATATGCAGCTGGTACCTAATTACAGCATTTGAAGAATGCACTCCACAGCCGACTAAAATCTAAGCTATTTGCCCATGTGTGGGGAGAGGCTACTTAGGATCCACGGGCAAAAAGAACTGTAATAGCCACTCATGGTGCATTACAACAGTGTTTATGGTCAATTTTACGCCTGAACTGAAGCATTTGTTACATCACAGTTGATGCTACATCCCTGCTCTGCCTTATGCTACGACCCATGAGCAACTATAGTAACCAGGGAGGTTATGGAGGTGTAGTAGGGCTGCAGCCTCAGCAGCCCTGGCACCAAAGCCACCTGTCAGAGAAACAGCGTGCTAGTTTTAAGCGGGATCCGTTACAGCCCAGCTAGCAGTACAAAAACAGGTCACCTGAGCCCTGGCTTCTCCCAGCTGAGATGCCATGTGACTGGACTGGGCTCCAGAGCCATTCAGCTTTCTCTCAAGAGTCTCGAGACATGGGCAATACACATGTGAGATGACTAGAGACCAGGAAACAACTACGCTGTCCCACATGGTGAGGTGTATCTTCACAGACACACACTTAAGCTACATTCAAGTGCTACAGTTTTAGAGATATGATGCTTGTTTCTGTAAATAAGGAAAAAAACAAACAAACAGAAGGTTGCAAATAAACCTTATATATGTGGTCCATCAATAGCCTTTTCTTGCTTCTTTTTCTTTCTCCATCAAACACAAAAATAATGGATAGTTCTGTACTATGTGCTTTTTGGTAGTACACGTTTCCCAATGTGTCTTGGGATTTAGGTAATGAAACATTTGTATCACCTGAGACTGCCCTGACTCTACGCTGCTAGCCAGTGTGCCCTGTCTCTAAGGTAGAGAAAGAGGGGCACTACACATCGACTCTCCATCCCAGCACAACAAAGAGAACCTGTTCTGCACACAGCCGTAAGGCACACTCTGATCCAATTGGGTATTTAACATTTCATGTTCTGATACAACACAGACAAGAGAAAAATAATTAGAAACCGAACAGAGGTCTTGGCTTCTTTATAAGGATGGCTTGGGATTTGGTCTAGTAAGTAGGAGAACATAATTAGACCCAACAGGGCTCTTACACACATTAGCAGAAACATTTGAACTTTATTAGATACTGTACCTTGAAATTGACTCAACAAACTACTTGCTTATTTCCTCCATCCACACTTTATGATTCTCTGCAAAAACTGAAGACATCTGCTCTCCCTGTCAGACTTGCATAACAAAAATCACGTAATTTTGTTCACACGTGAGTTTCGAGAGTGTGTACTCAACACAATTAGGGATGCACGATATTATCGGCCTTGTGTCGATAGACGTTAATTGACATTAATTTTCAACGATGGACATCAGCCATTCCATTAAAATACAGTAACTTGCAGACATAAAAGGTGCTGTTTTTGCTGGAGCAGCAGCACTACGTGATGACGTTGCAGCGGCAGCGCAACGACGTCACCCGATCTCACAGCAGAGAGAAAATTTCAAAATGTCGGCGGTGTGGATTTTTATGGACTACGAAGAGCCTCGCTACATCATCCGCAGTCGGAGATATTTTTCCGACGTAACGTTATTCAAGTTACAACCGTCATTTCCGACAACATTGAGACGCTAATAGCCGACAGCAAGTCTTGTTGGGTGAGCTTTACCACAGACATTTGGATGTCGTGTTAGCTCCGTTAGCATGATTATGGTAGTCTTACGGCACACCGGATAGACAAAAACATTGAACTTAAAAAGTCTGTCCTTCATGCACAGGAGTGCAGAGGATCCCACACTGCAGCTAAGAACCTGGAACAAGCCTCCACAAGTGACACAGCATCACAGGCGACTAATGATAATAAATAACATTTAACACTTTTCATTTAATATAAGTTAAAGTTCTATTCATATCATATGACTGTTACTGAATATATGTCACCAGCTCTTACAGCTGTTGCACATTTTTATAGGAAATAAGCCTAAATAAGAGGCTATGTTCTGACAAAGGAACATATATAAAATATTGGTATCTGCATCGGTTATTGGCCGAATAAGTTTTAACATAGCGGATATCTGCCAAAAATCAAATATTGTGCATCCCTAGTATTAATACTTAAAAGCATTTACTCAATAAAAATGAAACCATAACAAAGTATGAGTCTGTAATATCTGAACTGTCCACATCAGGTTATTGTATCATTTCATCATATTTGTTTGTGGGAGCACCAGTGTAAAGTGGTGACGCAGTTAATATTTACTATATTGACTGCACTTTATTTATTGTTTTATAGATTCACACAGCAAACTCTGACATCCTCACACAATGCAAGAACCTGATCATGACATCTGAGCACAGACAGACGAACATAACGACTTCAGCAGCCGGCAGACAGCTGATATTAGTGCTTAACTTATTTTTAGCTGACGTTATTTCTTAGTTCACATCTTAGATCGTATTACTGTTTTTCTATTACATTTTATTGTTGGATGTAACTGGAACCATGTGTACTTAATTTTGTTCCACCATATGTACCACATGTGGTGTGAATGACAATAAAGAAACTCAATCTCTGAACAGCCAAGCTTCAGCTGCTTGTTAACGAAAGCTGCCTGCAGTGTCCACATCCACCAGCAGAGGAAGTCTGGGACCAGGTTGGAGGCCTGGACAGTCCCAGAGAGCCAGTCCTCTGGAGTCTTTGTTACGTCATGTCAGTGCTGGATGGACGTTTCATTTAAAGGAGCTCCATTCAAAAACTATCCAAACACATCGCTTCATTTTAGTGTTTCACAGGATGATAGAAAAATCCCATTTTCTGACATTTTAATTCAGTAAAAGGAATATTTCTTTGTGTTCTCAGGTAAACAGCTGTTGTAGAGAGAAAGATGGACTCATCTCATCTGCTGCAACGTTTAATGGACTCTTTCGGTGCGGTTAAGAGTGAAGAAGCAAAGATTTAACAAGGAGCCAGGCATGATGTGAGAAACAGTTAATGATAGGTCACACGTGCACGTTTACCTTTGAACTCTGCTGTGCTGGGGTTAATGTGCATCCTCTTCTGACACTCTCCGCAGCTCATTAGGAATCGAGTCACCGCCTCTCTGGGCAGGAAGGCATAGGTCTCAGCGATCTACGCCAGGAGAAAGAGCAGACGGGGTTAGAGCAGCAGATCTGCTGAACATCTTGGGTTGTATTTGGATTTTTTTATGTGTGAGAGCTCAGGGTCACATTTATATGTTATTATTTTATTTATGTGTTATTGTTTTTATTTATGTATTATTATTTTATTTATTAAAAGCTTTATTAATAGTTATCTTAGGTTGACATGAGGAGGACTCCTCCCTTCTGGAGACTTTCTGGAGCTGTTGGATTGAAATGTTTCTCCTCCTGCTTCCTCAGGTGCAGCCCGCTCAGATTTACACCTCCCTCCCTGTTTGTCTCTCCCCACACCATGCCACCATCCCCTCATCAACCCCTCTGGCGTTTCCCTTTAAACTGCGACCTTCACGTGACCATGGGGAGGCAGGATGCCCACCATCCCGTTCGTCCGCCAGCCCCCTCCCTCCCTCCTTGTGGCCCCTTGAGGCAGCTAAGAGGGAAAGGCCACCCAGAGGAGCGTGCACGTCCCAGAAGGCCACAGTGACAGCTCCATATTATGCCCTGCCCCGACGATGCTGCCTCCTCAGAAGTGTTCGCAGTATGAGATGTGACAGGACCTCTACAGGGCAGGAGGGTGAGTGTGTGTGTGTGTGTGTGTGTGTGGTGGGGGGGGGGTGTGTGGAAAGAACCAAAGTCCTTCTGAACAACCCTGACACTGCATCTGGATCTCCTCAACTGAAAATAAAGCCTCGCTCTTTATCAGGACAACACACACAACCAAAAACCCATATATGTAACACAATGGGCTGGCTTTGGTCCAGTCTTTGGTCCAGTCTTTGGTCTAGTCTTTGGTCCAGTCTTTGGTCTAGTCTTTGGTCCAGTCTTTGGTCTAGTCTTTGGTCCAGTCTTTGGTCCAGTCTTTGGTCCAGTCTTTAGTCCAGTCTTTGGTAGTCTGTGGTCCAGTCTTTAGTCCAGTCTTTGGTCCAGTCTTTGGTAGTCTGTGGTCCAGTCTTTGGTCCAGTCTTTGGTAGTCTGTGGTCCAGTCTTTGGTCCAGTCTTTGGTCTAGTCTTTGGTCCAGTCTGTGGTCCAGTCTTTGGTCCAGTCTTTGGTCTAGTTTTTGGTCCAGTCTTTGGTCTAGTCTTTGGTCCAGTCTTTGGTCCAGACTTTTGCCCAGTCTTTGGTAGTCTGTGGTCCAGTCTTTGGTCCAGTCTTGGTCCTGTCATTGGTCCAGACTTTGATCCAGCCTTCAGTCCAGCCTTGATTCTATTTTGGCCCAGTTTTTGTTTCAGTTTTTGGCCCAGTCTTTGGTCCACTTATGGACACGGCAGAAATCAAGAAAGCCTCTAATGTGTGAGTCTTACTGAGACTGTGACCAGTGATTACCAAATCTTTTTACTTTACACTCCAAAAAATATTTCCATATCATACATTTACTATAATAATTATTCAGAAAGCACATTTATTTCTTCAGCCATGCTTTGCATCTTGGTTGTATATTACCCATAACAGCCACGTTTTGTAACCTGAGTTGACTTCGGCTCATCTTCGACTCGTCTTTTAGACACATAGCTAAATGAGTTTGAAGCTAAGGAGTGCTGGACTCCAGACTGAGGAGGATCAAAAGACAAACATGTTAAACATGTTAAATTACTACTCTTTTTTTAATTTTGACTAATTGAAACTCTTCTCTAATTCAAAGTATAAAAGATGTTTCTGGACCTTCGGTGTATTTAAACTTTTACACAACAGACTTATGTCCTGCTTTATTGATCCTTTTGAATACATATACAGTACATATGTTCCATGATTTCAGATATCCATCAACGTTAATTATTACAAACAGAAAGCAGGTTTCCAGCTCCAAGAATCTGGCTCATGATTACAAAGATTTAGTGTGAACATTTTGTTAATCCAAAACAACGTCCAAATATCTAGTAAACTCATTCAATGTCCTTCTGCCTTTCCTGACTGTTTGCGTGTTATTTTCTCTGGTTTGCTGTTTCAGATGCTGCACCTGCAGCAACCTCTGACTGGCTGGATCCAGCCTCACGCACACTGAGGGTGAGACAGGTTGCTTTAGGGTTAACCCTTACACTGTTGACATGAATCAGGAGGGCCCTCACCTGACAGACTTTACTCACCGCCTTGTAGGTCTTCTTCTGGCCAGCATGTTTGGGTGCTCTGCCTGGATCAGCGCCCATCTCCACATGCATTGCGTAGATGATGTCGAAGAAGTCTTCGACTACAGCCACACGCTTCAGGGACGAGTTGTCCTGGGCCGAGCCCCCGTCCGAACACTGAAACACAGACAAGCCCTCAGTTCAGTTCACGGCAAGACCTCTGGTTGTGTGTGCCCTTTAACATCATGAACACAGAGGTCATAGGTTCATGTGACTGTAAGATAAGATAGAACTTTATCAATCCAGCAAGAAATTTTTAAATGACTGAAATTGTAAATGGAAATAAGTTAGTGAACACACAGAGGTCATAGATCGTGTGATTGTGATGGTAAAACACGGCGTGATATCGCCACCATCCTGCAGTCATGGCGTTTCTCCTGTGTCCTTAAAATCGTGAACACAGAGGTCAGAGGTTATGTGATTGTGACGGTAAAGCACGACGTAGTGAGTCCACCATCCTGCAGTTATGTTTTTTCTGGCTGGGTGTGTCTAAAGATCGTGAACAGACAGAGGTCGGAGGTCGTGTGATTGTGACGGTAAAACATGGCGTAGTGTCCCCACCAACCTGCAGTCATTGGATGTGTCCTTTAAGATCGTGAACACAGAGAGGTCAGAGGTCGTATGATTGTGTCGGTAAAACATGGCGTAGTGAGTCCACCATCCAGCAGTCATGGGGTTTTTCCTGGCTGGGTGTGCAGCCATCACTTCATGTTTAAAAATAACACTCCATGAGACCAGCAGTCCCTCCTACCACCACCTCTGGCAGCCATTCTGCCTCCGATACTACTGACCCTGTCGCCATAGAAACTGCCACAGATTTCTCCCGGGCAGGTGTGCTGGGTGAGGGTCATGTGACCACCATAGAAGAAGGATCGCCAGGACAACCGACTCTTTCCACTGCACCACATGGGGCTTCATGTTTTCCTCTAAACCACTCTTTAGTCGACACAGGGCTGCCGTGCCACAGTTTCCGCTGAGCAACAGATAGAAACGGACTGGGACGTCTATTTACTATTTTTTGTTCAGGAAGAGCAGCTCTGGGATTCTCTGTCTCCTGTTCAAGTCCTGAGTTGAAAAAAGTTGATCTGAGACCTCGCAGCATTTTTTTCTCCACTTGCCTCAAACTGCCTCCCTCCTCCTGCCTCTTCATCCCGTCCCATCCTCATCCTCCACCAACCCCCTCTCCTCCTCCTCTCCTCTCTCCTTGCTCCTGCTCTCCCAAGTGCGAGGTAATGATCGTTACCATGGCAACTAAAACCAGCTCACAGAGCGGGTTTGTTTTAATCCGGCCCTCACTTGCTTTCCTTCCCTCAGTACCACAGTTGTTGCCCCCCTCCCTACTTGTCAGCACGGGCTACATGTAACAATAATAAATGAAATAACAGCGCGCCACCTCCTCATCATCACACTCGAAGGTATCATCATCTTCTCTGACATCACCACGCTGAAGCTGCTGCTGCTGCTGAAGCTGCAGCTGCTCGGGACAATGGTGTCAGGTCCATTCACGCTGGATTTGGATAATCTCATACAACTGTGGGGTGTGTGTGTGGTGCTCCCACATCACTGCCGCCTCCACAGAATATCTGTCACACACAGGATGTTCAGCTGGGAGCGTTTCCTCTGACCTCAATCGATTCGTAATACTGTCAACCTGTCAGAGAAGCCTGAGAACATTTCATCTGTTAAATGTTTTCATAAAACTGTAGGAATGATCCAGTGGTTTTTGTCTGGACCCAACCATGACTTGAGTCTCCTGTGATGAAGCTGAACCATTTATTAGTGTGACTTGTTAAATCACTGCAGCTCAACTTCGTCTGGACTCTGTGAATAAATGAAAGCAGCTCGGAGGCCTTCTGACGGCCTCATGCACCTCGTGCTCTTTGTTTCCAAACTCAGATCAACAGAGAGTTCACCTGAAAACTCTGTGCACTTTTTAATGTGTGTGTTTAAGAGCTGCAGCACCTCCGAGGAGACCAGATGTTGGGCGGCACCACCTCCTCAGCTGCACCAGACATCAGCAGGAGCAACTGCTGCCCTCCTTCTCCTTTCTCCAGCTTCCTAATCCCACAGGACTTTGCTCTCCCCAGCCACTGTACAACCAGTCTCCCATTCCCTGCGACCCCCTCCCCGCCCACCTCCCTGTCCCGCACCAAACCGCTCTGTTGCTAGGAGACTGGAGGGGTGAGTCGACTGCCCCCACCCCCGCTGGCTGTTTCTCTCACACACATATTGTAGCAGAGAGCTGCTGATGGGGGAGAGGAGCACACACACAGGTCAGGAGGATGAGGAAGAGGAGGAAGTGGGGATTGGGGGGGAGTCATAGAAGGAGCAGCTGGGTCACAAAGGCAGGGATAGAAATGAGCCGCGTCACAAGTAGAAGGTCTGAAATGTAGAAATGAAACTAGCCAACCAGCAAACACACAG
>JARVGS010000127.1:7341174-7351817 GCA_031762315.1 Hypsolebias antenori
CTCTAAATGCTCTAAAAGAGCACAGCATGTCATGGTTTCAGCTCCCTGCCTCCTCTGCTCTTTGCCTCCTGCAAGCGCTCTTGGCCACGCCCACTTCTCCATTCTGCACAGTGAACAAGTGACTTTAAACATCTGTTAAGTTCCTGGCAAAATCCAATGCAGATATGTTCCTGCTTTTAGTTTTCTAAATCACCTTATACAAAATCTAGCTGTTTTTTTGTTGTTGTTTTTTTTTTTTTTTTTTTTTTTTTTTTTTTTTTTTTTTGTTTGTTTGTTTTTTTTTGGGGGGGGCTGCTATTCCTCTTTGTACATTTGGTTGCTATTTTGTTTTTGATTTGTTAAAAAAAGGATTTTTAAAACTGTATGCCTATGTTTTGACTGTATATTGTTGTCGTTGTTGTCCACTGTTGTCATCACTCTTTGTTAAGAAATCAGGTCTCTCTTGTAAACGAGTCCCCGAGGCTCATAGGATTAACCTGTATAAATGAAGGTTGTTGAGCAACTGATCAGCTGCAGGAGGAAGTTTATCCTGCAGTGTGGGATGCACAAAGCTGCAGGAGGTGCTACATAATTTAAAATAATTTATTTTAAATAAAATGCCATGCTGATCCATCAATGTCATGTCCACTCTTATTTTGAAAAACTGCGCTGGAGCGAGTCCGTGATAAACGAACCGCGAAGTAGTGAGGGACTACTGTACAACACATATTTCATGTAGCCTGGAGCACTTCAGCAGAAATATCACAATATTTATTAAGATAGGATCATGTAATGCAAAACTGAAGGTATAAACCATCAACAAAAGTGGTTCAAAACATCAAGTTCATGCGCAATAATCCAGGTAGAAAATCCAACAACATTGAGTCAGGTCATCTGGACGGTTTCTTTTTTTGTTGAAACGTTTCATCCTTCATCCAAAGGACTTCATCAATCCAAGGAGTCACAAGCAAACTCTGTCACACAAAATTCTCGGATCTCTCGCATTGATGAAGTCCTTTGGATGAAGGATGAAACGTTTCAACAAAAAAAGAAACCGTCCAGATGACCTGACTGAACTTTGTTGGATTTTTTTTTACCTGGATTATTGAACTTTGATGTTTTGAACCACTTTGGCGATGGCTACCTCAGAGGAGTCGACAGGGGAGAGGGCAGACCCCAGAAGCCACCTCACCACCAGCAAACTGGTTGGTCCACTATGTGGGTGTGCTGCTTGTGGGACCGAGTTTGTTTGTGGCTCCTCGGATTGATGTCATCCTTTGGATGAAGGACGAAACGTATATTTAAAAAAAAAAAGTCCAGATGACCTGACTGAACTTTGTTGCATCAAAAACAGTGTTTGCATGAACTGCAGTGTATGATACTGGTGTTGTTTGAAGACAACAGCAATCTGTTTTAACTCTGTCGGCTCATCAATCCAGACAGAATCAGCCTCTTTATTTTACTTTCTGAGTATGTTTAAAGAGCTATTCACAACAGGTCAGATAATAACTCTTCATAACCTTTCCATGAAACCTCACTTCCAAAAAAATCTGAACTTTAAAACAAAATGGTGCCAGTCCAACACCTGGTATCTGATGTGGGTTGTAGGATTGGTATAAGTGGCTGCAGATTGCTGTGACCGTAGCAGTGGACTGTTCTAGTGGTGCAAAACATGGTGTGGGAGTGGGGGACTGGGCTAATGCCTCTTTGTACAGTGTCAATCTGCTTTCAGTGCAGGGATCTGGGCTGTAATCAAACCCTGCCACTTCAGTCTTCCTCTAAAAGAAGCTCTTTATTCCACTTCTTGTTTTGGCTTGGCCTCGCTGCGCACATCTCTGGCACGGTTCGCTCACACCAGAGCACGGCAGAGGCCGTCAACGCTCACTGAGGCCAGCCCCACGCTATTAACCATCCCTTCACCAACACAGTTAGGTCTGAAAAGAGAGACACTGAACCGCTTACCTTGCGTCCAACCTCGTTATTATGAAGGTTCATTAGCGTCCGGGCGTTCTGCTTGACCTCACGGGCGTCAATAAACACTTTAGAGAAGCCCAGGCCGTAGCTGACGTCCGCCGAGCAGCCTCCCCACTTCCATCCTTGGTTGTTACTGTAGAAACCCTGCTTCTCCTTGTCACAGCTACAGTCACTCAGGTTTCCCTGCGTGCAGGCGGCTGTGATGGCGTGTGCCACGCCGGCTGCAATGATAGCGTAGGTAAACGCAGCCTCTTTGCTGCCTAGGGGAGAAGAAAAAGAGCGCTTATAACTTATGGAATGGGTCAGTTTGATCAAATTGTTCAGAAAACGGTGCCCTCTCTTAGCTTTTAGTGGTAAAGGAGCTTTAAAAAAAAGGCAAAATGGATAAGTTATTAACAGAATGAGTGCTAACATAGTCTTCCTGACATGTCACTCAAGAGCTGCAGTGTTTTGAAACCTGACCTGGAAACTGTCCTGCCCATGAACCAAAATGTCTGCTGGCGGTACAGTCAACAAAGAAGCATGAATAAGAGGGTTGTCGCTGAGGGAGGGCCATCGATCCCCTCAGAAGCTGTTACACATCGTGTGTACACTCGTAAGGCGGCGACAGCAGGATCTTCATTCTGCTCTTATCTGTTTCCAAGTCCGGCCGACAAATCATTTACACAAAAGGAAATATCGACAAATCGAGTGAAGGTTAATCTGACGGGACGGATCCAGCAAAAGACTAACTCCAGTTGAAGGAGCAGAGAGAAAGTTAGAGACGCGCTTAGATTTGAGTTTTTTGGGAAATTGCAGCAAATATGAAACAGTTTGTCTTGTTTTGTTGTTTTTTTTTTGCACTATTATTTTGTTGGTATTTTACTGCAAATGTTATCACTTTTATTTTTACCAAACTCAATTTTATTTATTTTATTATATTTTTATCTGCGATGTTGTAATTCTTTGGTCAGCTGTGTTTTTTTTAAATGTGCTATACTGTATACACAAACTTTGAATTGAATTGAATTGAACAGAGAATCACAGGATCAGAACTTATAATCAAAATGATGGATTTCTCTTCTCACACAGTATTAATCTAAAACCAGCATTCTTTGACGCGATGGGCACTGGTTTGTTTTACTATCTTAAGATCAGCTAGTGCTCAGTGTATTTGCTGGAGATGACTCCCAGCTACCACCACACCAATTTTCAGCTCAGTATCTGCAGAAACGACTGACTCACGGGTATTTTTGAGTTTGATCACGTGGATCAGCTGTGGCAGTCACCTTGGGTCAAGTCGACTCCAAAAGTTAATCAATTCAATCTACATCGAGTGATTTCTGAGAGGTTTGTTAAAATCTGTCAAGATATTTTGCTAACACACAAACAGAGGCAGTTACATGATGTCTACACACAATCCACACTGTTCAATCTGTGATTTATCACGGTGCAAACAGGAAACAGCAGATTACGACATCCATCATATCTGAGTGTAAATGAACTCCTCTTGTCACTGTTTGCTCTAAACAAACACCGGGCCTTCTTTCTACTTCCTCCTGCCAGACTGTGTGCAGCTGCCATGTTTCTGATAAACATCTTGGACGGGTGCCGTTGCCATTGAAAAGAAAAGAAACGAGAGAGAAACTCATATTGAGCCGTTAATTACTTGTGACGTTTTTATGGGCTCGACAGGCGGAGAGCCAAAGAAGGTGTTCTCAGTCCGCCGGTTCTGACTGCTCCGCTCGGAGCTCTCTCCCTTCAGCCCTGAGTGCACAGGTTCACACCAAGAGATGGTACGAATTGTTCGGAACGTTCGTGTTTAAAGGAGAGAAAAGCTCAAACTGGGAGCAGCACTACTCCAACATCATCCAGTTCAGACGTCGTTCTGGTCCGGCAGCGTCCGGCTCCACAAGGTGCACGGTGCACCAGCGTTACGCCGTCGCTCTTCCTTTTGCTTCGAGAACGACCGTCCTTTTAGTCTGGATGTCACAATGGCTCCTCCACGCTCATCTGACCACTGAAACCAATGGATTTGGTACGGCTGTCCAAGCTGCGGAGTCCAGTGGAAAGCAGAGCTCCTGATTGGTGGAAGCACTCGCTCATTCATTCATAAAGAAGCAGACTGTCAAACACGTTCATCTCAGCAACATGAGGAGAAATAATCCTTTCATCCCGACACCAGAAGGCAACAATGCCTCAAACAGCTGGCCCATGCTACCATGCAGTCAGCCGTGTTTGTGTGATTTAAATATTAATAACGTGGGGGTGTCTAGGACATATTAAAATTGTTATCACCTGCTGACGATGTTCTTGGGTCTGTGTGAGTGTGCTTGTCTCGTGAATCAGGGTGGATGTGAATGAAACTTTCAGAAAGTCATCATTAGATGTTCATCTACAACTGATCAGCCAGTCGCATTCAAGATGGTCGCCACGGCAACTTGGAAAATGCAAAACATTGCTCTAACGCAATCAGTTTGTAAGATTTTGAGCTAAGATCCAGTGTGGTAGTAGCTGAGCATCTTCCTCAATATTGCCATATTCTTGCTTAAAACCTTGGCTTTAACTGTTAAGTGAAGGTCCGTCTGTTAGCAAAATATTACAAGAACTACTGAGCAAAGTTTAGTGGAACTCATTGGTTGCACATTAACGCTCACCACAGCCAATCAACATTACATGACACAAAAATCAATATATAACAGTCGGTTCTATAGATACGGTGCTGACATTCGAGGTGGTAGTAGCTGAGCATGATCTTCAACACATACTCTGAGCACAGTCACTTCTGGTGAGATCTCACACGGTCACATGAGATCATGCGTGGCATCATACGTTTGACTAAAACGGCTGCAGCCGTTCTCAGCAGATGATTTGAGCTCAACCCTCCTGCTCATCTCTGAGGCCTTTGTTTTAAAACCGAGGCCTCATGGGTCATTTTGACCCAAGGACAGCAGGAGGGTCAAATGTCTGGCATGAAAGCTGGAGGGTGATATGGATTCCTCCAACACATGGGCTTTAAAATGTTTCATTTCATCCGAACATCTTGTACCGTCATCCAACCACAAATCACTACTTTCACCATCCTCATGGAGTTTAGAGGGAACACTCAGCCCAGGAGCAGGGAGCACTGATTAGGAATATTTCTCGCTCCCATTTTAGCACAGTTAAACTTTGATTTTCCTCTTGGCTACTCCTCACTGTAACTTATACCCGTGGTAAGATCTCCATCCTGGCAGGGGGAGAGCCACAGCACCCATCACTGGACGGAATAAAGACCAGAGAGAATGTGCCTCCTGAGACTGAAAAGAAAGGCTGCCAACGCTCACAGGAGCTTTGTTAACCCGCTTCAAACGCCTTTTCATGCACAGAAAAGAAATGTGGAGCAGAACTAGGGCTGATGTAAGTTGGGTTGGCTCTTTGAGGGATGCTTGTTCCACTGCAGGTGCAACCATGCAGCACAATTGGTGATTTGTGTGCCTTCTTTTTTTTAATACAGCGGAGGAGTTTGTAAAGTGCAAATAGCTGAGTGGAGATAAGAAACACCCTCTGAGGTTAGTGAAAAGGATGCCAGTGAGCAAAAGAGCTCCGATTGACCAGTTAGGGGTGAGATTTGTTCAAATTGATCATTTTTGTAATGAGCATCACAAAAATAGTCGTGCGTAATTTTTGGATAAGGCGCACACACGGTGACTGCTGACAGTATAGGCTACATACATACATATATATATATATTTATACTGTATATATATATATATATATATGTACAGTATATATATAGACTGATAAAAAAAAATACTGTGAACAAACGTTATCAGACAGCAACATACCCACTTTCAACTCTTTTCCGAAGACGGTCCTCTCTCCGAGCGCAGAGCAGTTCCAGCGGCCGGTCTTGAACTGGAACTGACACTCGTTGATGGCCATTTGCACCCCCTCCCCGATGACGATGATGGCATCGGGGCGACTTTGGCAGATAATCCGTTGTCTGGGAGCCAAACCGGGGATCTTGTTACAGATTATACTCGCACCCAGGGCCACCACCGACGAAAAGCCACTGCGAATGGAAGACGGAGAAGACCCCAATCAGCCTTTTTAAAATTTATTTATTGATTTAAATTCTGTTACTTGTCTCGATTTTATGATTTAGTTTCACATATTTCTCCTTGAAACGCTTCCAGTTTTATATTTTCCATTTTTTTTTACACCGACGACATCCTGCGCCTTTACGCGTCAGCGCTCCTCACCAATGTTCCTTTTTTTTTTTTTAAATTATCATTAAATTAGCCACCTGCTTTTGATTTTTATATCAACAGAAACTAAAAGCCATGACATTGAGTGTGTTGCTGCTAAAAGTTGTAGGTTCTGGCAATGAACAGATAGACGCAGCTCACCCAATTTTCAAGTAAACAATCCCCAAACAAAGCAAAACTCTTAAAATCCAGCGCCGTGTTCTCCGACTCATTGCGGCCCAGCAGCGTTCGGTTTCATGCACCGATCTGCAGATGAACAAGTCGCTTGTCTCCTCTTAGATCTGCAGATGAACGTCTCGGCTCCAGCTCAGCGCAGGTAACTCCAAAAGGAAGTCCAAAATGAGGAAAAACATTAAGAAAAACCTGTAGCCGCTCGAGGTTTTATTATAAATAAATATCTATATATATATGTATATATATTTTACAGAGCATCCAAAAGTTCCTTTACGTGGCCCCCCCTCTGGCTTGGCCCTCCTGTCATTGTTGCGGGGGTGTCACAGGTAAGTCTTGGGGTGAACAAGTGCGCTCATCTGCCTCTCAGTTCCTCAGCCACCCGCAGGTCTTTATATCTGCCTCATCTATCTGGGGCGTGTTCACAGGAGACATGGGGCCCTGCTGAAGAATCCCGCCAGGGCTGAAGCTCAACACGCGCACACGCACGCACGCACACACCTCCGCTGAGAATTCACCTTGACGAATTGGAAGCTGCTGTTTGATTTGGTTATTAAAGTGAGTCAGGGGTGTCACGCGCTCGTGCGTTTGCTTCAGTGAACAGTGCGTTTTCCACACTTGCCAAGAAACACAAAGCAAAAGCCAACTATAATCATTAGGCCTACTTTAATTACTGCACAATATTGTGTTCAAGTCCAGACTCAGACTAGATAAATACCCTGTTTCTCTCTAAACTTTAATTTCACGACGCATTTGAGGACTTTAACATGTTAGGCGCTTGTTGAATGCCTAAAAAAAATAATAACAATAAAAGACGAGTTATTTATTTTTATTTGTGTCCTTTACAATAGAAGTCACCCACCTCTTGTCGCATCTTTGCGCAAAATCAGTCCCTGAACGTCACACGGAGCCGCCTGTCTTTAACACTGGCGACATCTAGTGGTGACTTACTGTCACTGCATGCTTAAAACTCCATTCAAGCATCCGGTTTGTCCCTTATTTCTTTCCGTAGTTTTCGTAAAGTGTCGCTTTAACTTAGTTGACAGGAGGAATTGGGAAACTTTGAGGGGAACTGATGTCAGTATGGATTCATATCCCCTCATTAGTGATTGTCTTATACATATTTTTACATTTCTGACCGAAGATGATTTAATCAGCGCCTCGAGCGTGTGTAAGGTGAGGTGTGTCTGCTTCGCGGAAGTAGTGTTTTATCTCTGATTGAAATGTTTTCCTTTTAAATTAGATATTTATGTTTTCAGAACTGGCACGAAGCTGCAGAGACTCCCTGGTTATGGAGGTGAATTATTGTCTCTTTCTATCATTTGTAACATCAGTTCATGGGCGAGGCGAGGAGTGTGTAAATAACACTATTACTAGTTTTTAAGTGCTCAAGTTATTGAAACTGTAGGCCCAAACCTAATATTTAATCTCACCTCCTCCTGACCAAACTACCAATATAGACTTTTATTATAAGGTTTTATTATAACAATGTAAACAGCCGCATCACTGATCCACTGGCTCCAAAAAACAAATCAGAAATGTTCCCTGCCCCTTTGAAAGAACCGTGATTGTGTTTAAATCAGAATTTTATCATAGCCAAACCAAAAAAAAAAAAAAAAAATTATTTTGTATGCTTTTATATTCAACCAACTTTTAAAGCTTGTTTAGTATGAGGAAAGTCACTGGGCCAAAAAAAGTGTTAAGACCTAAGAATATGTGTTTTTTACCACAAGACACATGAAGAAATAGATGTTTTTAGATTTTACAGGGTACCCAGTGGGGAAAAATGTTTAGGTTGATGAGTGGACTGCGTCAAAGCAATTTTATCACCAAAAAGCACAGCAGCACATACTGTACCTGTCCAGAAACATTTAAGATTTCTTTCTGTGTAATCACATTTTGAACTGTGTCACGTCGCTTCATTCACTGTAACAGATCACAGAAAACACATTAGACAGGATGGACTGTTAGTGATGGAACTACAGCTCTTCTCTTAAATCTGTTTCTTTTTGCGCAGATGGTTCTTTTGACTCAGAAGCAGCTCTTATTGTTTGAGAGCCGGCTCTGAACTGGTTCTTTGGGACCCGTTTAACTGTCGACCCAGCACTTGTGACTCTGCTGTGCTTTACTGCTGATCAGAGCAGATGTTCACATGTTACTACACTGTAATGAGCTCAGTGAACTCATCAACAGCGTGTTCTGCGTTATGGTTCTAACACTGGCATTTACTTTTACATTAGCGCTATCATTGCTATTAAAACAGTTGGGATTGTCCTCGTGTGTTCATAAAGCTAACAGCCTTTCCCCTGTGTTTTCTCATCACTTTAATTTATTCAGGGCATTGAGAATCTGTTAGAATGGCCAAAGATATTACTGACCCTTGGAAAAGACGTAAATAATTTGCCGTCTGAGCAGTTCTTTACAAGATTGCACACACTGATAGTGCAATGACAACCACTGTTGACTCTGAGCAACAGCTTGGCTATGGGAAGGTGTGTGTGAGGTGGTGGAGAGACAGAAATACAAACATTTAATCATGCGTTCTTCTCAGGAGGATGTGTCTGCAGCGCTGGAGTTTCTGCAGCCTTGCTGCCTTGGGGAGTGAACAGTCATGGAAAAGATACTTCCTGCGACGCTCCCAGCTGGAGCTGAAAATGACCAGAGGTCAGAGCGGAGGTTACACCTGCAAAAGCCTAAGAGGACACACAGGTATGTGTTCACTTTCTGTGCAGCAAGAGTTCCTTACACGACTTCATGATCCTGCTCATCTGATCCGTGTGCCGCACATCCCGTCCATCAGGCAGGGTGGTGGGTTTGGCATACCTGCAGGGGAACTCAAGCCAGTGTCCTAATGTCTGGAGCAGCAGCGCCATCGTCTGCAGCGCTTCTTCTGATGGGACTGTTCGAGCGTGGAACGTCCAAAAGGTCGGTGCAACGTCTTCCCGCTGTCAGTTAACATGTTGAAATGTGTTTGTTTCTGCAGAGAGTTCTGAGCGCTAAAAGCCAAATTGTACGCTCAGTGATTTGTCATTAAAAACCTGCCCAACACCTTTTCACCTTCAGGGTGAGCTGGTGTGGTGCAGTCCTGTGCAGAGTCCTTTAACAGGGATTGTGGTGGATGAGAAGCAGGAAGTTGTGGTCACTTCAGACTCTACTGGCCTCATCAAGACGTGGCAGGGCTCCACCGGCCTGGAGTTGGCCTCCTTCTCTGTGGCTGCCTCTCACTGTACGTTACTGCAGTACAACATCAACACTGACTGGTTCCTGTCTGTAAGTAGCATCACGTCTCTTTCAATGGTTTTAAAGACCATTTATTGTGTGAATGTTCATGAAGCGTTCACACTAATGTGATCCATTTTTCTTCCGTACATTTTTCTGCATCTTTCTCGTCCTGCAGTTTTTGTGCTATTTTAACAAATCATAGAACAAAACGTTCAGCTCTTTCAGGACAATCCTGCTATGACTTTTGGTATTGGTGCAACTTTAGCTTTTTGAAATATTTAGCATTTTCAGCTATTTATTTTCTCATAGAAAATTAATTTAGCTCATTTTACATCATTCATAACTTTACATCTGTTTACAGCCTTTTACTGCTCCTTTCACATTATGTTCTGCTTCAGCTTCCTCCAAATGTAAACTTTTTACTTTCAGCTACTTTCATCTGTTTTGTGCTCCTTTCTGATTCTTTCTGATAACTACAACCTTTTTGTGCTTCTTTAACTTCTTTCTGCTAATTTCAGCTTGTTATGGTTCTTGCAGTCTAATTCTGCAAGTTTCATCTTTTTCCTCCTATTTCAGCTACTATTTAGCTGTTTTGATGCTAATTTTAGCTTTTCAGCTAATTCCACATTTTTTTCAATTATTTCGAATTTTTTCAGCCTAATTCAGCAAACATACACTCTCTCCATTTCCTTCTTGTAATTTAAGCTTGCTTGTTAAGCTACTTTTCAGCTGTTTTCTGTTTTTTTTTTTTTTTTTTTTTTTGTATCTCATGTCACATGCCTGGACTAACTTGTTAAAAGTGGCGACAGCCTTAAGATTCAGGTGGTAGCTCCCTGGAAGAGCTTCTTCCTAGTGGAAATTTAATTAAAAAAATTTAACAAAAAGAGCACAAAAAGCTATTTCCTTTTGATACATTACCGTATTTTCCGGACTATAGGTCGCACCTTTTTACCTAATTTGCTGCCCTGCGACCTATAGAAAGGTGCGAGCGGTTTATGGATTTTTTTCCCCGTGTTTTTAGACCAATTTTTGGCTGAGATATGACTGTTTTTCATTTTGGCAAAAATG
>JARVGS010000127.1:7523682-7540324 GCA_031762315.1 Hypsolebias antenori
AAAAAGAGTTAATAACCTACTAGTATGCTGGTGAAGCCTTCCTCCGCCTGTTAGCATGTTAGCTCTCCAGCTACGCTGTTCCTGCCATCTCTCCTGTACTGAGCTGTCCCTCCGCTGTTTCTGCTGTCAAGCTACTGCTTCTTACATCAAACAGGAAGTACAACCGGAACTTGGCTTTTCAAAGTAAATTTTTTCCAAAATTTTTTTTAATGAGATGTGTGACGTAACCCCGAAACATCGTAAGTCGAGACTGCCGTAAGTCGAGGACTACCTGTACTTACTCTGTCAGTAACCAGAACTTTGTTATTCACATTGTGAGTTTGAACATCCTTCACAAATCTGTTAAAACATTGATTGTATACATCCATGGATTTCAGGCTGTGAAGCTCTTTCATTGTGTAGGCACTCCTCGTGTTCACTACATAATGTAATTAACTATATCGTAGTAAGAGATCAGTGGCAACTTGTCCGGGTCGTCTGACATGATGTCCTTCTCTACCTCATATGGGTCAATTTCGACAGCAACAATTTTCTGCATATTTCTTTAATTGCACATTGGTCAAGAGTATCAATATACTTTGCTTTGGTTTGTCTGAAAGCCATCATGATCGTCGTCTAGCACTTGCCTACAAAAATGGTGGAAAAGTTGTATTGTGCAATACCAGTTGAGTGTGTGGTCCTCTGTGTGTGTGGCTGACAAACTTGCTCATGCTGCATGACACTCCCAACAGAATGTTCATCCACAGTGTCTTTGCAGCTCTTGCAGTAATTATTTAAAAGGAAGTATGCAAATATGACATGGGGCAGTTCTTCCAGACTGATGTCCAACGGTCTACTCAGGCATGACAACCTGGCCTTGAGCCAGCCAAATGTGCACTCTATCAGTGTGCATGCCCTCCAAAAACAAAGTCCAAAATGTTGACCCTGTAGTGTAGATCCACCATTTGAATATTCCTTCATGAAGTACGGTAACAATGGCTAAGCAGGGTCCCCTAACAGAAAAATTGAAATGGGCCCCTCACCCTCCGCAATCTGACTTTCCAGTCCAGGGATTTGTCCAGTTTTGAATTACTAGTTGATATTTCAGTTTGCAAAGACACAAGTATCTTGGATGCTCCTGGGCCACCTCACAACAATGTCCCTAAATCTGTATTTATAATCCCACACAGCTTGGACATTCAGTGAAAATTTACCCTTCCTGCTTACAAAGTCGGGAGATAACCGAAGGCTGTTTTATTTCAGCGTGTGTACCATCTATGACTCCTAAGCACTGAGGCACACCATGTGCTGCATGAAACCCAGTTACCAATGCCTGGGCCTTTGGCTTGGTGAAAGGTAGCTGAATGTATTTGGGTCCTAGATGAATGGCGATGGCACAGCAAACTCTCCTGACAGTGTTGTTGATCATGACAAACCAAATGCATTTGCTGTTTTCCATAGTCTGCCTTCATCAATTTAGTACAGATTACATGCTACCTTTGTCATTAGCAAGTCGACGGGTGACCTCATGTTTGTCACTTGGCCCTCAATGTAAGGACAAAGTTCTTTGACTAAAGCTGTTAGGGACACTTTGGACATACGAAAAATTTCACTCCATTCTTGTCGACATAATTTACACAATTATGCCACCACTTGCTTGTCCTCCCAGGCCTCATCCAGTAGCATCTCCTGGTCCTCCTTGTTCGCCTCACAGACTTGTTTAATACATAGCAACTTCAAACTCAATCCAACTGGCGTCTCCGCCGAACAGAGACGTCAGCCATAGCACCTATATTCCGGCGTAGATTAACTAACTACAAGACCCATAATACATTCCAGTAGTTGTAGCACAGAAAACAGTGTATTACGCTCCAGCGCCATTGTTGTTGATAAAAATATGCTGTTTGGCCACACATGGGTGAAATATATGCTTGTAGTCTGCATGCGCAACCCCACATGGAACATTTCACACGTCTGTGGGGGTGGGGGGTGGTGGGGGGGGGTCCTCTGAAAATCTCTACTTTGAGATCTGGATTCAGAAGCCTTCGGTATCAGAGAGAACGAGGGATGTTGTTGTGTAACTGAATGGCCAAACCATTATGGAAGTCATATGGTCCCAAAAAGATTCACAAACTTGTAGAACAAGGTTTTTATGCATACATAAGATCCACAAGCATACTTATGTATGCATATAAATGTTGTTGTACACATAATGAATCTTTCTGAGACCAAATGACTTACATAGACCCATTCCTATCTCCACCCTCATTTGCCTCATTCTGGGACCTCAAGGATGGCCCTTAACGCACCACCACCACCACCAAATCATCTCACCCCGGGTTCCCTACCAGCCCCGAGCGCCAAGTAGCAAGAATGCTGAAGCGGGTTTTAAAAAGAACATTTTAGGATGAATCGAGGATTTTGCTGTGTATTTCTAAAAGTAATTTTATTTTGTATAAACAAAAAAGTCTTACCACACAATTCATGGTTGAGCTGAGAAACTAAAACCAGAAAAACAATATTGTGAATGCTAACCCAGCATATACACAAATACTGGCTGACCTGTTACAGATGTGGTTATCTGCAGGACTATGTCTTCCATCATCTAAGCCTTCATCTGTTTTTGTATTGCCTTCCCCCCCTCACAGTTTTTCCCTCTACACTTCCTCTTTCTCAATAGGCCTCTCAGCTTCAGCCTCCCTGGTTTCACTGGCCTGGATGATTGCGTCCTACCAGAAAGTTCTCCGGGAATCCCGTGATGATAAGCTGCCCATGTCCTACAAGGCTGTGATTGCCCAAATGTTGTGGCACTTCTTCACTATTGGGGCAAGGACTGTGGCTTTCGCCCTCTTCGCCTCTGTCTTCCAGCTCTATTTTGGCATATTCATCGTCAGCCACTGGTGTGCAATATGTGTATTATTAGCCTGTTTTTCTCCTTTGTTGGGTCTACAGTACAAAATTTTCTGTGACAACCCCATTTCTGACAGTCTGCACTTAACTTTATTGGTGTATTTTAAACCTCAAATCTCCCCATTCATAGGCCATGGAGGTAAAATTCTTCTAGCAGCCCATATTGTTTCATGCATTTTTTTTTTGTTTTGTTCTCCACCTCCACCCACAGCTTACTCGTAGCTTCCTCAGCCTGCCTCGTACCCACCTTGGCAACTTTATCCACATTTATGAATACATTTTTTTGGAACACGTCTTTGAAATGACTGGCAGATTTGAACCTGTTTTTTATTTTTTAATAAATGTTAGATCTGGTTATTTAAAGCTTTAACATGAGATGTTCTGAAGGCATCAAAAATAACATTAGCCCTTTAGAATTACAGAAACAAAATTGTAAAGGGTTTTTGCGCAATTTTCTATTAAAATATCAAAATATTGCCATGGGAGTGCCAAACCCATCCCAAATACAGACCTATATTTTAAAACCTGCATGGGAGCTCTCCTTATGACAGAAAACTTCCAGGGGTACAGCCCTGAATGTCCAAGTCTACCAACACTGATGCTTCACAAGTCTACTAAAAACAAAGCACCCAGGAAATATAGAAAAAAATCAGTGGAAAGGTTTGACACTGTTAGAGAAATCCTCTTACTAATGCTGCTTAATCAAACGTATTACACATGCAGCAGGTGAAAATTTATATCCAGCATTTACTTACTTGCAAGGTCAGATTTCAGAGCAGGCTACATAAATGTACACAAATGTATACACGTGAAGACCAGTCAGAGAAATAAGCCACGGGCCTCATTATCTGCTCGCTTCTATACCATTATCAGTTTAGCGGAGTTTGTTGTAGTTCAGTGGGTGTTCTTGAAGCCAGCTGTAGTCTCACATGGCACTCTTGACCCTCACAGATACAGTTCATGGGCATCCCTTCAGTTCAGGATAAGAGTGTTTTGGAACACCATTTGGTTGTTTGCTCTCAGGGCAGAGGCAGAAGAATGTTACCGGTAATAACAAAACATCCATAACCTTTGACCAAAAATTACTTGAAAGAAACTACAACCATTGAGTACCCAACCTTTCCAAAACTCCAGGACAATTTGACTAAAGGATGTAGACTGCAGAGAAAAGAATGGCATGACATGAATGAGGGAAAAAAATGGTGTCTGAAAGACCAAAGCCGACTTGATAAAATAAAACCTTAATAGGAATGAAGCCTGTGATTGCAGTCACCAAGTCCATAACATGGACCATCTTTTAACTTCCTGCGCCTTAGGTCCAGTCATCTAATAACAACAGAACAAAGACATGGCTGTCTGTGTGATGCAATATGATGAACACTAAAGATACGTGAAAATATGTAATAATTAAATTTTGGTGAAATAGAAGATTATCCTGAACCAGTCCATGATGTGCCACAGTTTACAAGCCACCAGTGGACTGTCAGGGGATTTTTGGTCAAGGTTTATGGATGTTTCTCAACTACTATGGCTGAGAGTGTTAACTTCTATGAGCCATGTGTTTGAGTTACCAGAGAGTTATTTGCTCTCTCAGAGAAAGCTGAATGAGGACCTGATTTGATCCTGCATGTGCAGCTGGGTGGCCAAGGTCATCAGTGTCTGCCTGTGAGCCAAGAGCTCATAAGCCTATAAAAACAACTCTCGCATGTTGCCCGTGGCAGATTCTCATGACTGGGGTCCATGCATGTAAAAACTTCTGTACATGTGTGTAACCTGTTGTGAAAGTCTGCCCTTGCAAGTAAAAACAGTTTAAATCTTCTCCTGCTGTCAAGTGTGTCTTCTTAAAGTAAGTAAGATGAACAGAGGATATCTTTATCAAACACTGAACATTATGTTTGAGTTTGTGCTTGAATAAATCTTAACTTCACTCTATAATGTTTACAGATTTAGGTTTACTTGAATATGGACATCAATTCAACTTTTCCCCAAACGTCCTGAGTCACCTACAGTACCACAGTCGGCTGTTTTTGCTATGTCTCTGCCACCCCTCAACTTCTTTAAGCAACCAGACTTTTCCTCAAACATTGCTCCCGTAAACACCAATCTTAAAAGTGTGCATTTCAGTCTTAGGACGATGTCATCTACAAGAGCCCGCAAAGTTATGACACTGATGCATCGTCAGCGCTACAGTACACCCTGCCCCTTGTCCAAATGAGTATGTTCAAGCTACAAAGTACTTCAAGCTTCACAAATTCTGCTCATATCTCTCTGTTCCATCTTTATCTATAAATCTTATATCCCAGTTTCTTCTCCACTTTCTCTCAGTCTTAAGTTCTCTTCTTTCCTAAGTCAAGAGCCTTTCCATCGTCACCTGCTCCATCCCTCCTAATTGTCCGTTTATTTTCTCATCTTTAATTGCCCTTTTTCTTCTGTCTTCTCCAACTCCTCCTTTAAACTCATTTGTAACTGTTTCCCTTCTCTCCACTTTTTTCTTGCTCCACAACATCTCATCATCTGGTCATGAAAAAAAAAACTAAACAGATGCAACCAGAAGTTGCAACATATATCTACATGCAAAACACACAAAGCAAAGCACAACTAGCTTTAAGCATGTATCTGTAATTTAACCGTTAAGAATACAATGTAATTGTAACAAAGAGTGGAAGATTTACTTGCAGTTACCTTCATACAGATGAGTATGTGGTACTTCCTGTTGTTTTCAGCTGCTCATGGGGTTGGCTGCATGGGCTTTATCCATCTTTTACTTCTTTCCAGACTCAGTTTAAGTTTTGGAAATAGAATAAACTTTATTCCATCCTCTAAATGCTCAGGGAAACATGTCCGAATTGCATTTTTCCCCACTGATAACGTTTAACCACAATTTATAACCCCTTTTTTTCCATAAATCCCTATGACTGTAAAGCATTCATAATGCAAAATCCTGACAATGTCGTCAGAGAAAAATGGGGTACAGTTCTTGCAGGTCATGGACATTTCACTTTGGGACAACTTTTGATTGTTGTTCATTCCATTGCAGACAAGCTTACTGCATTGACTGACAGATGGCATCATGGCAGTTCTTCTCTGGCTCTTGTTTATTCCGCTCCAAAGTTCTTCATGACACACACTAACCTTATTTCCCTCTTTTGTTCAACGTCAGCTCCATCAACCCCCACAGCAATACAATTAGCAAAGTATCACTTGATTCAAAATCTCAGACCTAAGTTTCTCATGACTTTTATATTTAGCATCTCTATCAAAACATCATCCAACAAAATTTTTTTTCATGCCATCATTAGCTGGATGATTACTTTTGTCATCAAAAATTTACAAATCCACACATTTTGTTCAGCCTGCACAACAACCTGCCTTCTTTAGTGAAACCTGTCAACTTATAGGAGAGCTCAAGACAGAGCTGTATTGTTGAGTGTTGGCAAATCAAATCAGGCTATCCTGTGGCACACTGCTTCATTCTGTCCCCTTGTAGATGAATCCTCCCTTCACTCTTCTCCTTGAGATCCTTCTAACCTTACTAAATCACTTACCTTCTCTTCTCTTTCACCAAACTAAGACAATCATGGTTGTTCCTTCCTTTTCCTCAGAAATCAACCAAATGTAGTAATTCAATTTCAAAGTAGATTTATTTATTTCTGCAAGCTCCTTAACGCTTGCCCTTTTCTGAAACACTGCTCTGCCTTCCTTCAACATCCCACCAAACCCCTCGGCAGAAACCATTTGTGTACACTCCATACATAAATTAGCCCTCCTGCTCCTACCTCTTCCCTGAAATCTCACTCCGGCTGCAAGATTTCTTTATCTGCTGCAACTTCTTGGGCTCAGTCAGCTTCTACTACAAAAGGCTAACTTGACTGAATATTTTCAGTTGTTAAACAGAGGAGGAAGTCTCAAAATTTAGCTTTCTAAAACTTACAATGGAGCACTAAGACTTATGACCAGTTATCCTGATGCATGCTCAATAATCCAGGTAGAAAAATCTAAAAAAGTTAAGTCTGGTCTTCTGTTTTGTTTTTTGAATGTCCAGAGGACCAGACTTAACTTTTTTAGATTATGCCCAATTATTTTTCCTTTAACTCACACATTCGTGCTACTGACCATAACATCCTCATGCATGCTGAATAATCCAGATAGATAAATCTAACAAGGTTGAGTCAGGTCATCTAGATAGGGTCTTCTTTAATGAAATGTTTTGTCTTTTAGCCAAAATACTTCTTCAGTCTGAGGAGCTCCAAGCAAACTCAGTCTTACAAACAGCGCCTTCTGACAGTGGATCAACCAGTTTGCTGGTGACAACCAAAATTAGTTGTCCACGTGCAAAAGTAGGACCATCAGCCTAACAATTGATCGTTAGTGCCCTAAAATTTGATTGTTAGTGTCCCGATGGACACTTGCTATTCACAGAAGGCTGAGTGATACTTGCAATAACCGCATTGTAAGAGGGTAACCGTTGAATAGCCAGCCATCAGGTAAAAAGGAGGACCCCAAACCCAGATCCAGACCAGTGGTCATTCCGTATGTTGCAGGAGTTTCAGAAAAACTGAGATGTTTATTTTCGAAATATGACATCCCAGTGGCTTTCAAACCCCAAAATACATTGTAACAATGACAAGTTAGTTCAAACAAAATTCTGGTCCCTTGGCACAGAGTAATATTGTGTATGCTGTTAAGTGCAAGGAGGACTGTGATATAAACAACCACTGGCCAAAAGGATTTGCTCAGGACAGAAGAGCATCATCATCAGGCCAGGACGCTGTGGTCTGCACTCATCTCCAGGCCAGTGGTCACTCTTTCAGGGATGATAGAGAAAAACTTTGGTTTGAAAGAGGAGTAAAGGAGGCCATCTTTGTGTAGAGAACCCATCCATCATTAAACAGGGGGAGGCCACCATGTTCAACTGTCACTCTCTTACAGTCATGTAATTGTAAGTATCACTCAACCCTCTGTGAATAGCAAAAAAGGTTCAATCATGTCATCTGGATGAGTTTCTTTGAGTGAGAAAGTTTCGTCTCCCATCCAGAAGACTTTGTCAGTCTGCGGTCCTCCAACCAGATCTGTCCTATAGGTAGCCTTCACTGCTGTTTCAAGCTGAATTCTCAGAAGCAGGCTTTTAATACATGCAAACAGGGCCCATCTGTCCAAAACTATCAATCTTCATCTACAACAATTAAATGTTTTAGGCCAGATGGCCAACTTGCTACTCACAGAAACAGCCTGAGGACAAGGCCAAAATGGTTCAGAAAAATGATTGAGCTTGCAAACTTTTCTCTGTGAATAGCAGACAGCCACCAGGGCACTAACGATCAGTCGTTAGGCTGATGGTCCTCCTTTTGCGTGTGAACTAGGTTTGGTTGTCACAACAAACTGGTTGATCCACCATGAGACCGTTTGTTGCAGTTCCTCCCCTCCCCTCACCCCACCTCCCATCCCTCACATCAACAACTGCCAGCATTCACGTGGCAACTCATACCACTGCTCTGACATGTTAGACCTTCACGCCCTCCTCCTTTCCTTTCTCCTCCTTTGTCTTTGTCTTTATGAATGTGTCCATAAACTCGAGCCAAACAACCTCAGAGTTCCACCGTTTCTTTCCATCTCATCTCTATTGAGCATGGTATGCTCTAACAAAACATTTATGATTAAGATCTGATCCAGATTTTTCTATGCTCATTTCAAAAGTATAATCCAGTAGATTAATTTCTAATTGAGTGAGTTGCTGTCAAGGTGGGTCCAAAGCAAGCTGAGGCAGGTAGTGTGTGGGTGGAAGTGAACAACAAAATAAAATGCAATGCCTAGAATACAGCTTTGCAAGTTGTACACACAAAAATAGACCATGATTTTCAAAAATCTGTGCATGCAAAATGCATATCATGGCTCTTTGATCGCAAGCACTCATTCAATCAGTATACATATATTTTTTAATACCCTGATGCATGCTCAATAATCCAGGTAGAAAAATTTTTAATGTTTGAAATATTAGCATAAAATTTAAACAGAACTCGCAGAAAAACAGCAATGGGAGGATGATAAACTATGCAAAGTGCTTTGCAGAATAAAGCACCACATGTACAAATGTCTGTAAATGAAAAGAGAACAAGTGCAAAACTAAAGTACAGTCTGTAAAAGATAACAAGCATAAAAGACTTAGAACCATAAAAATGATCTGGTTGAAGTGCCAACAAATATAACAAAATGTTAAAGCAGTATTTCACATTGTTAGTAAAGTCCTGATTCAAAAAAGCAGGCTATTTAAAGGTTGGGTGCAGCCACAATTTAATGTTTAGTTTAGTTTATTTAGATATAATATATAATTATTGTCTTTTTTACAATTACTGTACTCGTTTTTGTATGAAAATGCAGTGCATGAACCTTAATTGTTTATAAATGTATTGTTTTGTGTATTCTAAGGTGTGTCATGACCTTCTGGATTATCCAGGGTGAGACTGACTTCTGCATGTCCAAATGGGAGGAGATCATCTACAACATGGTTGTGGGTATCATCTACATTTTCTGCTGGTTCAACGTCAAAGAGGGTCCCAGCCGCTTCCGCATGACACTCTACTACTCTGTGACACTGGCTGAGAACGTAGCGCTGATTACAGCCTGGTACATCTATCGTGGCCCACAAACCAGTGACTCTTCTGCTCTGGTGGTGGTGTGCCTTGTAGCCTGCAGCTTTGCCCTGGGGACCTTTTTTATGTTGGTGTACTACTGCTGGCTGCATCCAGACGGGCCTGTTCTAGGCTCCCAGTGGGGAGGATGTGTAGATGAGGGTGTGGTGAGTACAGCAGGCGTAGTGGGAGTGATTGACGCTTGTCTTACTCCATCTGAAGGGTCCCAAACAGACATGGTAATTACCAGTCCTCCAAGGACTCTGCCTAGGACTAAAGACACAGGGGAGCCAGGTTCTGGAGACAGGGACAGCTGCCTGCCCATCTTCCAAGTTCGCCCTTCCCCTTCATCCTCCCCTGCCCACCTTCACAGGACATCCTCCTCATGCCGTGCACAGGAAGGTCCTGTAATCAGAATTGACCTGCCGAGAAAGCGATACCCAGCCTGGGATGCACACTTCATTGACCGGCGCCTACGGAAGACCATCTTGCTCCTGGAGACCACATCAGCTGTCAGCCCCCGGATACTGTACAGGAGTAGCCTGATGGGCAGCAAGGAGGTTTTAGAATATGAGACGACTGTCTGAGCCAGCAGTGGCTCTCAAACTTCAAAAACTTCAGTCTGGGACCAAGGTTCAGCCTAGAATCAGTCCTCACCCAAGGACTGCCTCTACCGGGGGTAACATGAAAAGAAAACATAGTTGGTCAACTCTTTTAGAAAAAAGAAGCTGTCAAATGTGATTGTAAAATGTGAAGTGCAATCTGGGACCAAAGTTAAGGAGTAAGTAGCAAGACTGAGTCCATGAATTCAGACCCCAGAGACACAACAGAGACTTAAGGAATGTTGAAACACTAGTTGCTAGAAGGAGTTTGGGACATGCAATCGTTTTACCATCCATTATATCAGCAAAAGGCCATCCGTACAATTCTCATTGTAAAACAAGAGTTGTCCAGTATAATTACGTACCGTTTTCTTCAAAATCACAAGAAAATTAACTTGGTATGCTTTATATTTAAAAAGAAATGATGACTTTGAAGAAAACATCCATCCATCCATCCATTATCTTTACCTGCTTATTCCTTTTCGGGTTGCGGGGGTCACTGGTGCCCCTGTCCAGCAGTCACTGTGCGAGAGGCAGGTGGACAGGTCTTCAAGTCCTTCTCAGGACTTGAAGAAAACAGTTTAGGAATTATTTTGTTTTGGTCATAAGGAAATTGAGATAATGGTTTTCTTCTTTTTATCTGACCGTCATGTGAAAAATGTTTCCTGTCCTAGCAAGAAGTTGTTTACGTTATCAGTGAGTAGTGTCCAAAAGGACAGAAAGTTCTGTACACTTAGCTCTGGTTTTGATTAACAGTGAGAGTTCATCTGCTAAAGGAATGCAACACATAACAATGACTTATGTGGCACAATAGCAGCCATAATCACAAGTCTCAGTGTTTACATCCCTGCTGCACCTCAGCTTGTAAAATGACATGTTCAGAAAGCTGTTAGTACTTCAGGTCAGGATGTAAAAGGCTTCTGCAGTTTCCACCACAGCATGGCACACTCTAACTCACCACAAACAGGCCTGTGATGAACAAAGAAATAATAAATACAGATGTCAGCTGCTGTATAAGCTTTTATAATACATTGTAGTTGGACAATGGATGCTCTTTAAGAGGTGAAGCTTCATTTAATCCTACGAGTCTAAATGTAATCCAGAGTTGTCTGCATTTTTCTGAGTTCAGGACATGTAAGATATGAAGGAAATTAGGAATGCACGATTTTGGATTTTTGGCTAATATCCAACATGCCGATATCTTAAAACTTATTTGTCCGATAACGATACCAATCCCGATATTTTTCCCTTAGACCTACTTACAGAGACTACATAGATTTCTCTGCTGTGGAATTAAAATACTACATTATTCTGCATGATCTTTGTCAGTTTGACCTGCTGCCAAATGCAGATGCCTAAAAGGGGCTGAAAATAATGTAACATTTCAACTTGGGTTATGTTAATGTCAAATTTATTCATGATATTTACACTCTCTAACGCAATTATAACACTCAAACAGTGCAAATTTGTAAATTTTCACAAATCTAAACTCAACGGCACGAGTATCGTCATAATGTTGTGCTGGCACTGCAGGCATTCTTGTCCCTGGGTTGTCATACAAAAACAGCACCTTTATATCTTTGATTTATTTTGATGGAATGTCCGATATTTAACTTTATCGCTAATATCAGTCGATAACGATACCACGCCGATAATATTGTGCATCCCTAAAGGAAATCCTAATGGAATGATACGATGAACAAGTTTTTCAGGGTTTGACTTTAAGAGGAGAAAGTAGAGCTGTGAATAAAACAAACCATCTGCCCCAACATAAACTGCTGAAGACTCAGCAGTAAGCAGTTTGGCTGCATGGCTAGTTGCAGTAGTTTGTGTCTTTTGAAAGAAAAATACCAGAAATAAGTCTTTGAAGCTTTCTGATAGGTGTTTCCTACATCTGGCAGAGACATACCGGTAATATAAAAATCCTATTTAAACCACAGTTAGGATGTTATTAGTGGATGTAAAGAAAAATCACTAACATTAAGGAAGTGCCTTCAAAAGCAACAATAAGGATCAGTCAGAGCTTGTTCAAATACTATCCTGCACACCTCCACATTTTTCTACTGGACTATGATGGGTTGCATAGACACCTCATCAATGGAGCAGCTGTACCAGTACAATTCACGGGTGCAGACTTGTTTTTGGTCTTGCTTTATTTTTAATTTGAAAACAACAGTTCAGCTGGCAGCTTCCACCACCAGTCACCTTGTTGCTAATCTGACCAGACAGTATTTTGTTGTTGTGGAGATAAGAAACAAAACTAGAACATTGAGGGGAGGTATCTTTCCATGCATCAGGCAGAAATAATGAAAAAATACAAACCGTGTAGAATAGGAAGCTAGAACGGATGATTTCCACAAGTTCATAAAAAATGTTGCTGCAGGTGTGTGACACCCAATGCAAACATTTTTGGCTTAAACTGAACTAAAGTGAGACAATTGTAAATGTCAGGTTTTAGATTAGTATTTAGCCAGGATTGATTAAAAAGTAACAATCCAAAGCAGTTTTAGGCAAAAAGAAAAAAACTTGTGTCATCTGTATAACAGGTTGTACTACACCAAACAACAACATGCAGAGTTCATGAACTTGTGATCACATTTGTCATGTTTACCATGTTGCGCTCTATTTGACATAACCAGGCACCCATGAGGGGAGTTGCAGCCAAAAAAAAATTTAATTGGCAAAATTTTAAAGAGAACAAACCAGAGGTCTTATAGTTAGCATTTGTGTTTGTTCTCTAAACAAAATGAAAATAAATATTTCCTTTTTGATTTCCACTCATTTTCAACAGTAACTGTAAATAGTTGACGGTGATGTGAAAAGAAAAAGAAACACAAAGAGAATAGAGATTGTCTTTAGCTTGTAGCAGACACTTCATCCCCAACAACTGAGCTGAACCAGGCTGTGGTTATCTGAAAAAGTTTTCACCAACAACAACAAAAGGAAAAGCAATAATTTGTTCAATTCAAGGGTAAAATATAATCTTAGAGTTTGTTCACTGATTGAAAGAGGAGCCTCTGTTGGATTTCAAACCCACTCACAGCCATGTTTACATTTTATGGAGGTGAAAAGTAATGCCACGACAAATTATGTGCAGTCCACTATAATGTATACATTTTAAAGGACATTAAAAACAGGATCTATTTTAGATAAATAGTTTAATTCTGAGTAACGAGTTCACAACTAATACAAAGGAATGTGAGACTAGTGTATTGCTGCATGTTCAGTCAGCTCTAATTCAAACACGTCTCTACATTTTGCATCACTGTCATTGCATTTGCATTACATGGTTATTCTGGCAAAAATATGAAGTGCCCAGGCTGCAGGAGTGCTACACCAACTTACTGATGGTATTTGTGTTGCAAACAATATTTTTTAATAAAAACAAAAAACCTACTGATGTTCACTTGTATGAACAGCTTTGAAACTTTGGAGACTGGACCTTGTTTGAGTTGAAAACACTACATGTGTATTGCTTTCAGTTTTACTGGCTGTGTCTGCTGGAAACATGTTGGAGACTCAAATCTTTGAGTCGTTTGTATGAAGTTAGCAAAATCTCTATTGCAGTGAGAACACTGTGCCAAATTTTAAAAGTCATTGCCTTTTTTTATTTTTTTTTTATTTTTTGTCTTCACAGCTTGACGTTGGTGTAAATTCTCAGTCATCCTGGTAAGGATCGGAAACATATTACCGTTTACACAAAGCTGTAAAAAAAATAATTTTTAATGGGATTTTTTTTTTGTCCCCTGTGATAAAACAATATCCAATAATGTAATGTTATATTTTTGTGATGCACCGGCCCAGCCCACTCTCCAAAATGAACTGGATACCAAACAGCTGCTGCCTTAAGTCAAGTTTTCTTTCTTTTTTTAACTGATGAGCAAATGGGAACAAACGTCTTGAATGATGTAAATGAATGTCTTTATGAGTGAGGTTAAAATGTGCGCCCAATGGCAGACAGTGGAGCAAACACAGTCAAAGCAATCGTTTGAAGACGTGACAAAGACTGCACGCTTCAGAAGTTGCCTTCGTGTTGCTTTTAGGAAGCTTCCTTTTTTAAAGTTTTTGGGTCTTATGCTTCAGCCTTGAACAGTTTCATTATCATAATGTTTAATGTTGTTACTTCATGTGTTTCAGTTATATTTGTTGACCATGCATTTTATTTAACTCTCCCTGTCTGCTCTGTGCATGGTGGGCCATTTTAATATCAATTCAGATCACACTTCTATCTCTATTTATAACTTTAAATATCAAAAATAGCATTTATTCTACTGCTTAGAATTTAAATGAATGATCACACAATTGTATAACTATTAAATTTAGGATATCTACCATTCCAAGTGTACTAACTCTGCACTCCCCAGATTTCCCACCAAGATCATACCCACCTTATGTCACTTAGTACACAGTTATATTTGTTCCAGACTCATATGTCACAACTTTGTATCCACCTTGGGAGCTGCCTCAACTTTGATGATTTATTCTATACCAGTACACTTTTAAAATGAAGATCACCTGATTTGGATCCATCCATCCATTATCTTTACCCCCTTATTCCTTTTTGGGTCGTGGGGTCACTGTTGACCATATTCAGCAGTCACTGTGTGAGAGATGAGGGACACCCTGGACAGGTCTCCAGTCCATCACAGAGACTGCAAAGCAGTCAGCAAAGATAAATGTATTAATGTTAACTAACACAAATCACCATAACTAGTGTTTATCATAAATATTTGTTACAAGATAAGCACATTACGGTTAGGATCATTAATAATATTAATTGTGAAACTACAGTAAGCACAGTTTGATCCATTGAGCTCACGCCTGTGCACAAATAGGCTCATGCGTATTGTATGCATGTGGGGGAATGTGCATATGTTAAGTGCAGGAGTAAGACATAGAAGTCATTTTGTACCCAAAGTATATGAAACAGCAATTACTGGGTACAAAGTAGGGGTTTGAGTGAATTAGCCATCACCCATCAGGATCTCTAGGTTTACCATTGACTTTCTCTCTGCAGATGCATGAGAGCCACAAATCTCTCTTTGCATTCTTTTGATTTCTTTGTGGAAGTAATCAAAAACATAAATCTGCCTTTCTTTTAAAAAATTGCAATGCAAAACAAAATACAGCAATTTTTAGGCACAATATACTCGGTTTAAATTGGCCACAAAGTTTTTTATTATTATTATTTTTAAAGGGGGTAAGACTGTTTGAGGAAAAAACAAGTGATGTGACATTGCTCCCCTCTAAAGATTATCAGGTAGACCATCAAACCTAGGCTAGCTTCCCTGTTGGTTGGTTCCAATACAAGTTAAGTCCCACCTCTACCATGTCAATGCATAGGGCAATTCCCTTATTAAAATTAAAACATACCTCTATTTTTTAGATTTGTGTTTTGTTACTTTATTTGTCTTTTATTCAACCAGGTTAGTCAGTTGAGAACAAATTATCATTTTCTATGATGACCTGATCAAGATGCAGCAAATACAGAAGTGGTAGAACAGCAGAAGGTCAACATACATGGAAACAACTGAAACCAAACATAAGACCAAATAGACCAAAGGTATGGATGACAATCAAAGAGCTAGAACTGGTCCATGGTACAAAAAAGTACAACAGCAATTGAAGAGGAGATTGTTAAACGCACGTGGGATGGTCATGGACTGATGCGTTCACTGACCTTTTAAAGAAGCAAATGTGATAAAAACAAGTTTTAATAGTTCCTGTAAATGGTTCCAATTTCAGCATAAGAAAACTGCTTTCAGGAAACAGGTTAATGTAGCTGCTGGAGCAGAGGGTGTGCATGTTGCTACTGATGTTAATGAATGGAGGTAGGATGGGGGTTTACCAGTTAGGGTTGAACAAATCAGCAGAAACCAGTTTGTTTGTCTGTAGGAGTGAAGAGAGGGCCAGTTCACCAGAGAATGCAGATGAATGCTGAAGGTGCTCTGATGACAAATCAAATGGCTGTGTGGTAAATGGTGTCCAGTTTGTGGAGAAGGGTTTTGGAAGTAGTTCTGTAGATGACACCACCATAGGTGAACATCGGAAGGATTGTTAATTTTATCAGCAGATGTTTGGCACATTGAGTTAGTGAAGAGTTGTTTCAGAAGATTGTTGTTTCACATGGCAGCAACTTAATGCTCTACATCGCCAGTGCTCAAATTCTCATTCAAAATGCAACATGGCAGCATCCATAAAACAGTTCCTGCAAGGCCTCGATTCTCAACAGCAAGATTCTATCATATCTAGGAACGGTGTCCCTATTGAGTTTGTCGATTCTTACAAATACTTGGGTATCCTGGTCGACTTGCATCTCTCTTAAATTCCATGTCGAAAACTTGATAAAGAAACTGAAAATTAAACCGGGTTTCTTTTTCAGAAACAGATCCTATCTAACTCTGAATGCTAGGAAATACCTTGTCACTGCAGCATTCCTTCCCTCCAATGATTATGGTGACATTATCTACATGAACGCTCCTACAAGCACCCTGCAGATGTTGGATGCTGTCTATCACGGTGCAC
>JARVGS010000127.1:7566013-7576540 GCA_031762315.1 Hypsolebias antenori
GAAACGCTGTAAAATCCTATTGAAATATCGAAAATATGCTTAAATTCATATTATCGTTATCGAAAAAAAGTATATCGGCGAGATATATCGATATCGAATTATTGTCCAGCTCTAGGTTTTGAGTAACATTTCCTTAGGTTTGGTGATGATCTTACAAAGTTTTTGTTTGTGGTTTGGCTGCTTTTTCACTTATCAGTATGAGCACAAGTATTGTCGACACACACAACAGACAACTTAACAAAGAGCCACCTTCAAATGGGATTTTTAGGCACTTTGTTACCAGCAGCCTGTTACAAAGACACAATTTCTTCCCGTTTCTTTAGTTGAATCAATACAGTACAGTACATATAAAAAAGTTTTATGCCAACAAGGACATTCTCAAAGAGCTTTTAGTTGAAAACTTGGTGTACAGTAGATGATCAACTAAAAATACATGTGCCAGGTCTGTTTTCAGGTCTTTGCTGGATTTGTTTCTATTTTTTAAAGATGTAATTTTCAGACCACATGTCTGCTGGAGAAAATGTTTTAGGTTCAACCCTTTGGTTCATCCATTGCCCTTATCTTTTTTGAATTCTGCGCAATATTCTGTCATGGTCAGGTACAGGAATAGATAGAAAATGGGTGAAAAGCAGCCAAGGTAACAAAAAAAAAAAAAAAAACTTTTTAAGACCTTTAGCCTGAAGAACTACAGTATTGATGAAAACCACTTAAAATATCATGAAGTCTGGTTGAAATCTTTTGCACAGTACTGTATGTCCAACCCTAAAAGTGAAAACTATATTGAATAAATTAATTTTAGTAAAGTGATGATCCATGCAGGACAGAAGAACAGGTGACACAGACATGACACATGGTCTGGCAGTGGCAGCTGCTCTTCAGCGTCATCCTGTTCCTCCATCAGTACCAACCAGCCTGAACAAAACCTCTCTGTGTGAGAACGCAGCTGCAGCTTCCATGCCCTAAATGGGCACTGTGACCCAGTGTGGAGGGTCTGGGGACTTCAGCCACAGACGAGGGGAGATCCTGTGCTCGAGGACAGTCTTTTCACTCGCCGCTGTGCAGGCTTTTCATTGTGGTTTAGGTATTTGTTTACTTTAACTCGTTCTTTGTCGTCACTGGCGTCAGTTCAAAGAATGCAGGGGGGGTTGGTGTGTTTGAGGTGATCACATTAGTCTTGACCCCCTTTGCTGCTTGGACTCTTCCATCTGGCGTCTGAAAAATTCTCATAGTTGGGGAAGAGTTCTTCATGTCAGGGACGGCAGTAGCCTCATAGAGGACTGCACCTCCTGGATCTCATAAGGTAATGATGCATTCAGGGTGTAGGTTTTTGATCTTGTAGGTTTACTGTAGCCCTCAAGGGTCACTTTAAATGAGTAAAGATTTAGTATTTGCTCAGATGAGAATACAGTTTTGTGTTCATGCTTGAGGAATAATGTCTGGTTCAGATCTCTGCATGTTTTATCCATTCAGGCTGTTCAATTTTTATTAACAGATCATGGATGACAAAGAGCGGAGTGATCCACTGATTAACGTATCATTGATCAAAGGTAATCCAGCTTTGATTTTCCTTTCAAAGTGCTCATGCATCACTCAGGTGAATGACTTGGCAATGTTTGCTTCTCTGGTGGCACAGCATGCCTTGCTAAAGGCCAGAGTTAAAATAAAAAAAGAATGAGTGAAGTTTGTATTTTTTGAACATTTGAATAGTTAGCTTTTGATCTCACTGTAAATGATCTTATTTTTAGAGGATGATCTCGTCTGTTTTATTATCTTTTAAGAGGACTGAGACAGAGAGAATGCTAATGTTTCCTAGCTCTGATTGAAATGACTGATGTTGTGGAAAACACAGTTATAGTCCAACACAGAGGCATTTATGACAGAATGCACAGGCACGTTGGTGACGGAAGCAGTTTTCATGATGAATGATTTAGTAATGCTACAGTGCACACTGTAGAGAGCACAGCACTGTCCTCTGTCATTCCAGGCACTCTGTTCTGTGCTGAGCAGTTTGTTGCTGTAATTTAATATCCTGGGAGTGTGATCAGTGCTGTTCAAGATAATATCGACAACACTGAGGGTGAGTGGTTTCTAACCCTCTGGCTCAGTTTCCTGTCACATTCATTGGGAAGGTAGCAGAGAAAGATGGACCATGTCGGCTCTAGCCCTCAGCGCACAAGCTAAAAAAAGACTTTCTTCAGTTTTTGTCTGTCGACACTGGAGGCACTGTGGTGCTCATTATGTCCTCCCAGTAGTCTCTGATGTATTTTTGCACACAAACTAATCTATTACTGCTTTGTCAGGTGTCAGTCTGTGGCACTGAAAGACATACTGGATGCTGAAACAAACGCTTCTAAATATAACACGTTGCTCTGTCGTGTTAAATCTCCTGGTGCTTTTCTAACAAAGTGGGCATAACAAACAACATACTACTAGAGAGAGCCCACTACATTCTGGCTCTCACTCATACATATGCAAAGATGAAGGAGCGCTGCTCTCTCTTCCTTTGTCTGGCACACAGCTGGATGGTCATGTGGCTTCAGAAAAGGATGTCACCTTTTAATTTTAGGGGCATCTATAAATGTCATCTGAGAGAAAGCGCTAGTGACTAATCAACACAATGCAGCAAATTTTCTGTTTTAGACTTCATGACTCCTGCCTAAATCCTTTTAACCCTGTGACAGGCCCATTTATGGTGTTTAGTCAGCTCTGCCTCTTGATTTTGGCCTGTCCCAAATGTTTGGTTTGAGTTTAGGTCATATCTTGTTTTTAGCTGTAATAGATTAGAGGATCAAGATTTTTCTGGGCATTTGCAAAGCACAAATATCTGTGGAGTTTGTTTCCACGCCCCAGGAAACACAACAGACCCTTGACAACGTTGGCAAGTTCTTTCCCTTTGTGTATTGTGTTCACTTGTGTGCTATTAATGGACAATGTAGATGTGTTGGAGGCTCCGTTGTGACTGAAGTGATGGACAACAGACAGAAAATGCAGATAACTACAGCTCTATTTCTGTTCTTGCAATTAGTTTAGGTAATGGACCTATTTTGATATCTAGGGAAATCATCTCACAGCCCTGGTTAAATATTTGGGACTGTGACTGAATTAACGTTGTGGACATTTTTAGTTCTCCTTCTTTTTTTAATGGAAAATGTCTCTCATCATCATGCTTTACATTCTGCATCTTTTCACCTAATATGGACTCTGCTCTCTCAGCTGCAGGTTAATGGATCTCCTGGCTGGAAAACCTAAATAGTTTACTCTGTTTTATTATTAGATGAGCTGAGCAGATCAGACATGGGCTCCTCTGGTGACTCAGAGAAAACAATTCAGCGCTTGAACGATGAGCTTCGAGAGGCTCAGGAGCTCGCTAACGCAGAGAAGAAAAGGTGCCACGAGCTCCAAGGTAACAAGAAGAATCTCAGCTGTTCAGGGTGTTGTGTACATGACATACAGGTACTGCCAATTCAAAATGATACACCTTCATTTATATTTCACAGGCGTCCTGGATAAAGAGAGGAATGAAAACAAACAACAAGCTGACGAATCTGCAAAACAAATCAAATTCCTTCAAGGTACATTTCTTTATTTGTGAAATGGAAAGAGGAGTAGAACAGTACACGTCGTCACTGCTGATCTTAACGTTGACCTGGTTTTGGACAGGCCAGCTGCAGCAGCTCCACGATGAGCTGGGCCTTCTCAGAGAGCAGGCAGACGTCTCTCACAGTTCACGAGACGACCTCCAAGATGCACGAGACGAGGTGAAGTCACTGAAACGTGCTCTGGAGGCGGCCACTGCAGAGAGGGACCGTGATGTCACTTCAATCCAATCCAACCTGGTGACCGTCTCAAAGGATCTGGACAAGTGGCGTCAGACGGCCAACAAGTACGAGCGAGAGGTGGACAACCTGCAACAGGACTTGGAGCAGCAGAGCAAGCAGTGGCAGAAAACAGCAGAAATACAAGGTACTACATATATTTATTTCTGTAGTAGTTGTAGAATTGCCACCTTATCGTGGTGGAAGAGTTTGTGTGCCTGAATGATCCTAGGAGCTATGCTGTCGGGGGCAATTATCATTGTCCCTGGTAAGGTCTCCCAAGGCAGATTGGTTCTAGGAGACAGGCCAGACAGAGCGATTCAGAAGATTTTTATGGCCATGACACAACAAGGAACTCAGGGTCCCTTGCCCGGACATGGGTTACCAGGGCCCCACCCTGGAGCCAGTCCTGGGGGAGAGGCTCATCGGCGAGCACCTGGTGACTGAGTCTCCACCCATGGGGCCCGGTCGGGCTCAGCCCAAAGGAGCAACATGGATTTGCCTTCCTGTGGAGCCATAAAAGTCAGGTGCGTGATGCCATGGGCAGTGACTGAAGGCGGGGACCTTGGCGCTCTGAACCTGGCTTACCAAAGCTGGCTCTTGGGACATGGAACGTGACCTCTCTGGTGGGAAAGGAGCCTGAGCTTGTGCGTGAGCTTGAGAGATACCGACTAGATATAGTTGGGCTCACCTCAACACACAGCATGGGCTCTGGAACCGATCTCCTTGAGAGGGAGTGGACCTTATTCCACTCTGGAGTTGCCCATGGCAAGAGGTGTTGAGCTGGTGTGGGTCTACTTGTAGCCCCCAACTTAGTGTCTGTGTGTTGGAGTTTTCCCCAGAAGATGAGAGGGTGGCTTCCCTTCATCTTCAGGTGGGGGGATGGACCCTGACTGTTGTCTGTGCCTATGCACCAAATGGCAGCTCAGAGTATCTGGCCTTTTTGGAATCCTTGGTAGGAGTGCTGGAAGGTGCGTCAGTTGGGGGCCCCTTTTAATCTGCTGGGGGACTTCATTGCCCTCATGGGTAATGACAGTGTGACCTGGAAGGGCGTGAATTGGAGGAACGGCCTCTCTGATCTGAACCCGAGTGGGGTTCTGTTGTTGGACTTCTGTGCTAGTCATAGTTTTCCCATCACAAACACCTTGTTTGAACATAAGGGTGTCCATAAGTGCACTTGGCACCAGGACGCCCTAGGTCATAGATGGATGATAGACTTTGTAGTTGTGTCATCTGATTTGCAGCCATTTGTTTTGGACACTCAGGTGAAGAGAGGAGCTGAGCAGTCATCTGATCACCACCTGGTAGTGAGTTGGATCAGATGGCAGGGGAAAATGACAGACAGACCTGGTAGACCCAAACGTGTAGTGAGGGTTTGCTGGGAATGCCTTGCAGAAGATCCCATCAGAGAGATCTTCGACTCACACCTCTGGGAGAGCTTTAACTGCATCCCAGCTGAGGTGGGGGACATTGAGTCTGAGTGGGCCATGTTCCGCACCTCACTTTTTGAGGTGGCTGCCTTGAGCTGTGGCCGCAAGGTTGTTGGTGCTTCTCATGGTGGCCATCCATGAACTCAGTGGTGGACACCCCGGGTTAGGGAGGCTGTCAAGCTGAAGAAGGAGTCCTATCGGGCCTTGTTGGCCAGTGGGGCTCCGGAGGCAGCTGAGGAGTACTGGAGGGCCAAGCGGTCCTCAGCCATGGCTGTTTCTGAGGCAAAAGCTCGGATGTGAGAGGAGTTCAGTGAGACCTTGTATAACGATTCTCGTCAGCTCCAAGGAGATTCTGGCAAACCATCAGATGGCTGAGGAGGAGAAAACAACACTTTACTAAAACTGTATTCAGTGAAAGTGGGCTGCTGTTGACCTCAACCAGTGATGTCATTGGGAGGTGGAAGGAATACTTCTCAGACCTTCTCAATCCCACCAGCATGTCTTTCATGGAGGAAGCTGAGTTGGGGGATTTTGGGGTTGATCAATCCATAACTGTGGCTGAAGTCGCCGAGGTAGTTAAAAAGCTCTAAGGCGGCAGGGCTCCAGGAGTGGATGAGATTCACCCTGATTTCCTTAAGGCTCTGGATATGGTGGGGCTGTCTTGGTTGACACGCCTTTTCAACATCACGTGGACATTGGTGGCAGTGCCACTGTATTGGCAGACTGCAGTGGTGGTTTCCCTCTTCAAAAAAGGGGACCGGAGGGTGTGCTCCAATTATAGGGCATCACTCTCTCCAGCCTCCCTGGTAAGGTCTATTCAGGGGTACTGGAGAAGTGAGTCCGATCGGTGGTTGAACCTCAGATCCAGGTAGAACAATGTGGGTTCCGTCCTGGCCGTAGAACACTGGATCAGCTCTTTACCCTCACTAGGGTCCTCGAGAGGTCATGGGAGTTTGCCCATCCTGTCTACGTGTGTTTTGTGGATTGGAGAAGGCATTCAACCGTGTTTCTCGGGGTACACTATGGGGGTGCTCCGTGAGTATGGGATTGGGGGCCCGTTGCTATGGGCTGTTCAGTCCCTATACAAGTGGTGCGAGAGCTTGGTTTGCATTGCTGGCAGTAAGTCGGACCCCTTCAGGGTGGGAGTTGGACTCCACCAGGGCTGCCCGTTGTCACCAATTCTGTTCATAACTTTTATGGACAGAATTTCTTTATGCAGCCAGTGGGCAGAGAGTTTTCGGTTCGGTGGCCTCAGGATTCAATCTCTGCTCTTTGCAGATGATGTGGTCCTGTTGGTGTCATTGTGTCGTGATCTTCAGCTCTCACTGGAGCAGTTTGCAGCTGAGTGTGAAGCACCTGGGATGAGAATCAGCACTTCCAAATCTGAGGCCATGGTCCTCAACCGGAAAAAGGTGGATTACTCCAGATCGAGGGTGAGGTTCTGCCTCAAGTGGAGGAGTTTAAGTATCTCGGAGTTTTGTTCACAAGTAAGGGAAGAATGGAGCGTGAGATTGACAGATGGATTGGTGCAGCAGCTGCAGTATTGTGGACTCTGTACCGGTCTGTTGTGGTGGAGAGAGCTGAGCTGTAAGGCAAAACTCTCTGTTTACTGGTCTGTCTACGTTCCTACCCATGGTCCTGAGCTCTGGGTAGTGACCTAAAGAATGAGATGACGGATTCAGGTGGTTGAAATGAGTTTCCTCCACAAGGTAGCTGGGCTCTCCCATAGAGACAGGTTGAGAAGTTTGGCTATCTGGGAGAGACTAGGGATAGAACCGCTGCTCTTCAAGAGGAGCCAGTTGAGGTTGTTAGGGCATCTGGTAAGGATGCACCTGGACACCTACCTAGGGAGGTGCTTTGGGCATGTCCGACTAGGAGGAGACCCCGCGGAAGACTCAGGGCATGCTGGAGAGACTCTCGGTTGGCCTGGGAACATCTTGGAATCCTCTCAGAAGAGCAGGAAGAGGTGGCAGTGGAAAGAGATGTCTGGGCTTCGCTGTTCAAGGTGTTGACCCCGCAACCTGACTTTGGAACAAGAGGAAGAGAATGGATGGATGGATGGATGGATGGATGGATGGATGGATGGATGGATGGATGGATGGATGGATGGATGGCTGTGGTCAAGACTGAAACTAAAACACTAAAGACAAGCTTTAAAAGGCCCCCCAGAAAGTCTGAAAAAGTATTGTTAAAGACTACTTTAAAAGGTACAGGAATGGCAACTTAATTTTTTTGCACAGGGCTGAACTATAAATGTGTATCATCTGAGAAGATGTTATAATGCACTTATCAGTTTGAATAATAACAAAATATCAATTAAACAAAAAAGTTATGGAGCATTCTGAACTTAGATGGATTGCTGTATCTGACAATCTCTTTAGAATTTACTTTTATTGGACTAATAATCCTTGTTAGGTGGTTCTTCCATTCTACCCCTCAGAGCTCTGATAGACCAATCTTCCTTCCAGCACCAACTCTCCCCATCTTTCACATCATTTACAGTCGGTGCAAGCTGTGCTTTTTCTCCTCAGCCAGTTTTTTTTTTTTTTGCCTTCATCTCTCTTCTCTCACTCTTATCTTTCCACCTCTGGCTCTGCTGCAAACCAGCATCATACACACCAGGGTTTCCCTTTCATTTGATAGTGAGAGATGGGATGAGAAATGGAGAGAAGCAAGAGAAGGAAGGAGTGGAGAGATGTACAGTAATGATCTGTCCTTCTGTATGCAGTAAGAGAAAAGTGCTGACGCGTCAGAAGAGAAGCTTGAAGAGATGAGCTGAGTGCACCAATCACAGAGCTGGCAAGATCACCTGTCAATGCTCAGCAGCCAATGGTGTTTGGGAAATAAAGTGTTTGAAATCTGTACAAAGAACTTTCATTTAGCAAATCTGCTCCAACATCATTGGATGAACACTTGGTTATTGTGTGTGGCAGATGTCAGGTGTTCTTCCCACCCCAACCATGTCCTCCCTTAACGGCATCCATATATATTTTTCCTGGCAGCTGCATTTCTAACATTCTTATATCAATATACCCACTGTCTCGCACACCCAAACCATCTCAGTCTGGCCTCTCTAATTTTAGCCCTATCCGCATGGGATTAGTTTTACCTAGGGATCACATGCTATTTGTAATAATTACAGAGATTGTATGTGTTGTTAATCCCGTGTTAATCGGCCATGCCAGTAACTTGTAAAGTAAAAATTTCCCAAAATTACCTACATTTTGCTGAGCTCCAAGGTCCTGTGAAAGTTATATTCCAATGTGAATAGGCATCTCTGTGATGTGGACAGAAATGTATGGGATCTGATATGTAATTAAGCATTTTTTTTTGTTTCCTGGGTGCATTTTTATTTGCTTTTAGCAATGGAGGCTGCATTGGAGTGAATAAATAACCTTTTGTGCCATGTCCCGGACCAGCAAAAGCTAACGGTTGTGAAAAAAAAAAAGAAGAAAAGGCTGAAGATAAGGAGTAAAATCATATGCCAAAGGTGGGTCACATTGTGCATTGCTCTGTGCGGTAAGAATAATTTTCTTCTTTTTGTAGATTACTATACAGCTGGCTAGTGCTGGCAGTAACAGAGCACCAGGCTGTGGCCAACTGGTCATAGCCTGAACGTAACGTGTCTGACGTGAATGACATAGTGTCATTGTTACACAGTACGCAGCACATTAACATCACATCCAGAAGATGTCTGTAAATTTCAGCAAAATCTCAGGCTTTGGTTATCCCTTGCGAATGCACCACATGAAAAGCAGATGTTGGGATTACATGTGGTCCCTAGGTAAAACAAATCCTGTGTGAATAAGGCGTTTATATCTCAGTTGTTCAACCTGTGGTGGACCTCTGATTATCTCATTCCTAACCTTCTTCATTCTTGTCACTCCTGAGGAGAACCTCAACATGTTAATTTCTGCCACTCCCAGTTCTGTCTCCTGAATTTTTGTCAGTGCAGCGGTTTCCAAACCATACACTAAAGTAGCCGTCCTCACCACTGCCTTGTAAACAGGGCTGGAGACCAAGTAAACCAACTAACGTTGTGTAAGTTGCCATTTTTCAAATAACTTTTTTTTTGGTAAGTACTCATTTTTCATTCTGAGTGTAACATTTAGTCTATTTAAACACATGAGAACGATAATGTGCTCTACAGCAAAGTGTAGCCGAAGCAACATCGAAATAACCTGAGGTTGTGGTCTTGCCTTTATGACTCTTTTTTTGTGAATGTAAATGTTGATCAATAAACCAGAAAGAGCTACTTTTTTGCAATCATGGTTTTCAACTGAACTAATAAATCCCATTTTGCATCTTCTTTTACAAACACTGGCATATGTTTTAATGTCATCAAACAACTTTAACTGACACTGCTTAGAATGGCTTGTGTATATTTAGTTTACAACAGTGTTCAAAAATACTATTGATTCACTGGAATGCTTAACATAAAAAAAGTGTGTTGACAAAGGCTGATAGCTGTCTAAAACTGTACTTTTGGAAATTGAAATTAAATGTAGACCTCATTTTCCAAGAAAATCATCATCCAAGTAGGTGAACATTTCTTTTTTTTTTTTTTCCTCTAATGTGATAATAAACTAAATTTGATTCACAAGGTATGTTTCAAAGTAATGCAATGATTTGGCTTTCTTTCTGTGGAAAATCAAACACAGCTAATGTAGAACTGATTCTACTTCCAACCTGATTTATCACTGAAACTGGTTTGGTTGAAAAGGAACATTTGAATGCTGTGGGATTGTTTAGAGGGGATTTTGGCCTTGTGGTTAAAGCTTCTTGCAAGAGTTTAGAGGCCTGAGAGGTGTGTTACAAAATCAAATGTTAAGGTCTATGGCAAGTTATGTTAAGTTGCCACTGCTGAACACATTCATTACTGAGTTTATTATGTATATTTCTATCCATCTATCTGTCCGTGTGTCAGTTATTGGGTAGGAAGCAAACTTCACAAAAAAAAAAAAAAAAAAGTTTATTTATTTTTTTTTTTTCACTTAGTTTTTGCCCCCAAAATAAATAATTACATAAAAAAAACCTACAGGGATATTTTTAGATTTTGTCAATAACATAAAGATGCTGTAATGTAACAGTTTCAAAGTTTAGAAGATCTAATATTCAGAGTTGTCTTTAGTAAATCGAGCAATCAATTCTAACATAAAACTAGACAATATGCATATTTTTCTGTCATTATTCCTCTTTTTTGTCTTTTTTTTTTTTGTCTTTTTTTTTTTTTTTTATGAATAACAATTTGTTCAAAATAACCCAGTACTTTTTTTAATAGT
>JARVGS010000127.1:7576640-7587254 GCA_031762315.1 Hypsolebias antenori
CCCTGGTGAGATGTTCCGGGCACGTCCCACCGGGAGGAGACCCAGGACATGCTGGAGGGATTATGTTTCTCGGCTGGCCTGGAACGCCTTGGGATTCCCCAGGAGGAGCTGGCCCAAGTGGCTGGGGAGAGGGAAGTCTGGGCCTCCCTACTTAGGCTAGTACCCCCGCGACCTGACCCCGGATAAGCGGAAGAGAATGGATGGATGGATGGATAATTTAGTCTATGCACTTCTTTAAATGCATTTGTCCAGTTAATTATTGTATTAGTGCATATGAGTTTTTTTTTTTAATTAACAAACCCAGGAGCACAGATGTAAATTAGCCTTCTTGGTAAATCGTGAACACTTGCAGTGTAATCCTATGTTCATATATCTGCACTGTCATCATAATCCCAAAAAATATTACTTATTTTTCCAGATGGAGTTCTAACTAGCAAGAATTTGCATAAAAAGTTTAGCTCTTTGTGGAGAGAAAAAAAAAATTTCTACTATGTGACAATTAAAATGCATGCTCAGTAACAAAGTTTACTCTAATATAAAACTCTAAAATACATTTTTACACAAGCTACAGTAAATACTGAGACAGGCTGAGTCAGATTTGATAGGGCGCTGTGATTGAGCTGCCTAGAATACTCACCCTGTGCAGTTTGGTAGAACCTGAAACATTTCTTTAGAAAATAACAGACAAAAGCAAACAGAACATTTTGGAAGACATTCAACAAAGACATTACCAACGTTCTCATTTTTGTTCGATTCATCTCTGCCTGAGTTGATCTTTAACTGTACACTGAAACTAACCAAAGTTTTTATATATATTTTTTTTATTTTGATTTATTTTAATCGCCTGTTGCCATGAAAGGAAGACGATTTATGCATACCTGTGTGTCCGCATGTGTTTATCTCATAAACCGATGGAGAAAAAGTGATGAAACTCTAAAAGGTAACCAGCGGACACACATTCATAACTTTTGGGTTGTTTTAATGTTTACTCACTTAACTCCAGAGGTCACTATAAACAGCATCAGACCGGGCTGGGACTGTATGACTCGCTGGCGAACAGCATTTGTGAGGGGGTCTCTTCAATCTCTTGAAACATTTGCAGGAGTTTTCAGCTTCCTCGCAGGTCCCACAGGCTTGATGAACGACAAACGTTCAGTTTCTTTTGAAATAGTCAAATTTGTTGCAAACTTCTCCAACTTCTCTCAAAAGCACTGAAGCTGTGTTTGAACGCCTGCTGTGGAGCTCCTCTGGCTCCAAACACGTCCCGGTGAAAGGTTATTTCTAAAGTACACACCAGTAGATTAAAGCAGAACTGTGGGGGGCAGCTGCTCAGGTGGGTACAAAGTGGTTCAAGGTGGGTACATTGTGGATGGAGGTGGGAAATGAGCACATTCTAAAATCTGGCTCTGCAAGCCGTGCACATGAAAATAGACGTGATTTTTACAAGCTGTCCCCTCAGAACAAAGCCACAGTGCTTCTAACTGGATTACAAACATCAGATTATTTTTTAATAATTTTGAGTAGACAACTCGTGTCCAGCAGCTGCAAGCTCTGTCAGATACCACCTCATATACAGACGGATACAGATGTGTTCAGTCAGCAATGCATAAAGACCACTAACTTATGTGGTTTTGCTGATTTTGGCTGATTTTGGCTGAGAAAGTTAACATCTTCCATCTACCGGTACTTAAAACTGACAAATGTATCTGCACATATTAGTTTGACTTTTTCTTGTACTGCATTTATTTACTTATTTAAGACTGAACTGCAGATTCCCCTGGCCATCCAAGGCACGGTTTAATAGAGATTGTTTAATCAACGCGTTCTGGGAACTAGGAAACGGTTGCTTTACGTTGTTCTCACACGGACATCTGCCCAGAGCAAAGTCTAGATGCGTGTTCAGGTCAAACATACAACTTAGATAAAACTGGACTAATAAGGTCTACAAGTGAATGTTTTGTATTATTGTCATCTGAGGCGACGAGGACCAACTTGTCATTCTGGGGTTGGAGTTGATCTCTGGCTGTGAAGGTGGCTGGTCAAGCCATTTGGTGCTCCGATTGTTCTGTGGCGGCCTGGACAGCGAATGGTGGCTGCTGCTGGGGGTCGGGTTGTGCTGCTCAGCTGCAGCTGTCCCGTTTGCTTTATAGTTAACAGATGTTTGCCATTTCCCTCCGTCTTGAACCGTCTTCAATGGTCCTCAGTCGGAAAAGGGTGGATTGCTCTCTTTGACCTCCTCAAGTGGAGGAGTTCAATTATCTTAGGGTTTGGTTCACAAGTGAGGGAAGAATGGAGTGTGAGATTGACAGATGGATTGGTGCAGCATCTGCAGTACTGTGGACTCTGTCCTAGTGTGTCACCTGTCGACGAGCCGGTCCGTTGTGGTGAAGAGGAAGCTAAGCTATAAGGCAAAGCTCTCTGTTACCGGACAGTCTATGTTCCTTCCCTCACCTCTGGTCACAAACTCTGAGTATTGACCGAAAGAATGAGATGGTGGACACAGGAGGTTGAAATGAGTTTCCTCTGCAGGGTAGCTGGACTCTCCCTTAGAGACAGGATGAGAAGCTCAGTTATCAGGAGAGATTCAGAATAGAACCACTGCGCCTCCACATCAAGAGGAGCCAGTTGAGGTGGTTTGGGCATCTGGTAAGGATGTTTCTTGGGTGCCTCCCTAAGGAGGTGCTTTGTGCATGTCCAACTGGGAGGAGACCCCCCAGGGAAGACCCAGGACATGCTGGACAGACTAAGTCTCTCAGTTGGCCTGGGAACACCTTGGAGTCCTCCCAGAAGAGCTGGAAGAGGTGGCTGTGGAAAGAGATGTCTGGACCTCCCTGCTTAAGCTGCTGTCCCCGCGGCCCGACTTCAGAACAAGCAGAAGATAATGGACGGATGGAATTACAAAAAAATAATTTATCTTGAATCATACGTTTCAGATATTTTTAGCTGGGCTCTTGAAGTATTTACTAGTTTTTAGTTTACAAATAAATATTCAAACAAAGTAAGTGAGCTCTCTTAAAAAATGTTTATTCCTGACAAGAAGAGACACGATTGATCTTCAGCTGTTCTCCATTAAGCTCAGAGAATATGTTATAGAAATATCATGTTCTGACTGAGTCATATTTTGTTGCTTTTGATTGTTTGTGAGCAAAATACAAGCCGACCATCTGCTCAGAGGATGCCTCGTTAAATAAAGCATGATTTCCTTCCAGCCAGTGAGCTGCAGTCACTGCAGATGGAGTGCAGTGGTCTTCAGAAAGAGTGTTCAGTCCTGAGAGCTGAGAAACAGGACGCAGTGAATAAGCACCAGCGGGAGAGGAGCAACCTGCAGAGCGAGTGTGGCTCTCTCAGGGCAGAGAAGGAGGAAACCCTCAAGAGTCACCAGAAGGAGCAGGTCACCCTGCAGAGTGAGTGTGCAGCACTGCGCAGCGAGAAGGAGGCCGTGCTGCAGAAACAGCAGCAGCTGGAGAAGGAGCTTAGCAGGTCAGTGTCCTGATGTGTTACCTAAAGTGTAGTTTGTCCTCCACATTTAGATCAGAACTGTCCCATCTGCTGACTCGGCTCCTTCATATTTTTACTGTCATCTACACTTGTGTTGTTGTTTTTGTGGTTTTGGTAGTTTGCGTGCTCAGAATGCTGAGCTGAACAGCAGCCTCAGAGACCTCGAGCAGTCCCAGCAGGATGTGGAGAAGAAGCTAGAGGTGCTGCAGCTCCAGCACCAGCAGGACAGCACCAAGCTGCAGAACCAGCTGGACGAGGCGGACCGCCACAGCACAGCTCTGCAGAGAGAGGTTTGCTCCTAAAGCTCTGAATGAACACACCGTGTGCTGAATGTTTCTTCTGCAAACCTCACAGCTGGATTCTGTCTCTACTGGAAACACGTGACTCATAGTTTCAGTTCTGCAAAATAATCCCTACTTTTTTTGTTCTCTATCATGTTAATCTGTGATCAAGAACTGTTCGATGAGATGTGGCTGTTCAAGGTCTGCAGCTGCCACTGGTGTGCTGCTGACCACGCTGCCTTCCAGTCCCAGCGCTGACAGGGTTTTACAGTTTTAATGACATTCCCTCATTCGCTCCCTACATGAAGGGAAAGTTATTATCATGAAAAACTGACGACGTGTTCAGAAACATTATGTTCATTAAAAATATACTGAAGGCATAACATTCAAGTTGAATAGTCGGGCTAAAATATGTACCGCAAACTCTTTTTAAAGACAACAAAGTACAGTAGTCCCTCGTTTATCACGGTGGATCTGTACCCTGAAGTCCCACGATAAGTGAAAAACCACCAAGTAGGAACAGTAGTACAAGTTCAAGTAGAGTAAACTTTATATTAAGGCTTTACAAACCCTTCCCACACTCTTGGAATTTCTAATCTCTTAAACCCACGTCATTTAACAACATATGTTACTAAAGTTTACTTACTAGCTCTGCAGAACAGCAACAGCTCTGGTTCCAGTCCAACTCTGTTCTATTCGGACTCTGTTTGTTTCTGCAGACCTATCCTGCAGCAACAAAGCCCACAATCAATCCTCCAAACTCTTAAACCTACTCATTTTAACAACAAGCTACATATACAGCTACTACATTTTACTAAGCAGGCTCTGCAGTACAGGAGCAGCTCAGTTCCAGTCCGACCCGATAGATGAAAAAAAAGTCCTGATGCAGCATGACTGAAGCCCGCTGCTCCATGCAGCTTGATGTGCACGTGCTGCTGACCAGGATTCAAGTCACCTCCTCTGGCCTAGTCTGGGCCAGCACTGCGTGATCAAAATCTGAATGAACCCTGCAGCTGTCTGCAGCTCCCAGGATCTGGGTCTCACTGAGTCCAGATCAGCTGCAGCCCAGCTACTGTGAAGACACAACTTGAAGGATGAGCTCAGCTTCAGGATTAGTTGAGACTTTCCTGCCAGTCCTGTGAGCTGATCCTTCCAGAACTTCTGACTGCTGCAAAACTTTCCCCCCATTTGCAGCAAGTAGTGGTTGAAAGAGTGGTGTTGACTTCTGGGAAGTGAACTGATGGCTTCTGGGTAATGTAGTTCTTTAGACAAGCAAAACGGTGAAGACTTGAAAGAAAACTACAAAATAGCAGCCCTTTTTTTTTTTGTTAAAAATGTTATGTACAGTTCTGTAGTTAAACAAACCGTGATAGAGTGAGTCCGCAACAAGCGAACCATGAAGTGCGAGGGACTACTGTATGTCAGTGCCAAAACACATTTAAAGCACATGCACTTTGGTTATAATAACAATCTTCAAACTTTCTAACATTAGTCATCTTTCATTGCAAACATTATTATAAAGCATAAGCAAGGTGATTTTGATAACATGGTATAATTTTAGTCGTGGTTATCTCTCCTTTGTGCCTGCAGCTGTGACTTTATGTAAAATGAAATCTTGTCGAACTCGAGCAGAAGTAAAACGGATCTAATCCGATTCTCTTAACTGCTAAGTGCTTTACTGTTGTTGTGGTTCTTGAAGAACATTTGATTCTTTTGGTTGTCAAAACAATTTGATGCAGCTTATAGTCAGATAAAAGTCTCAGTTTTCAAGATTAAGGGCATGTCTCACACATTTATCCAGAGAAAACTGAGGACATTGTGTTTGTAAATAATGAGAAAATTCTCAAATTCCTCCTAAAAAGTTTAAAACCACCTCCAGTCAAGTGGAGGTGCTGCCTGCTGTCATCAGCACCTCTGTATCCTCTCAGCTGGAACTAGCTGGCTGAACAGGAATAATCCATATTTGTACTTTGTAACACAAACACAGGAGTGGCATTGTAAGTTAGAAGAAAACACAGATAACGTTATCCCTAATCACTGCTGTTTCATCAGTGAATGAAAAAGACCCTTTGCAGGTCTGAGCTCACCGTGATTAGCTGACTTAACAAAAATAAACTCAACCAAACCTGTAAGAAAATAGATTCAGTTGTTGAACAAATGCACGGAGCGATGAAATGTTAGTGTGGTTTTATTGAAATGAAAACTTGTTGCTTTGTGCAGTTCACGGAGGCTCAGACGGAGTTGTCAGATCTGAAGGAAAAGTGCAAGAAGAGCGAGCACGAGAAGCAGCTGCTCACAGATCAGCTGGAGGAGTACAAGGCCAACATGGAGGACCTGCAGGAGAAAGGGTCAAAGGTGAGAACCTGTCTGTCAAACTCTACAACAAGAGGTCTTCTTCTCTGAGTTTGTGTGTGTTAACTGTTGAAAAGGCCATTTATAATTCTGTTTATTCATATTTAAATATCCTCAACCGTTTGGTTGAGGTTCAGAGTTGCAGCTAAGTTGTCTAGAACATCCAGAAGAATAAAATTAAATACAGTTTTAAAGTTTATGTCAGCAGCTTTTCTCTGCTCTCGTCGTCCTCGTATGTGAGCGGTTCACAAACACAGCTTTCTAAAACTGTAATTTATTCAGGAATTATGTGGATCTGATGCCGTGCACCCTTGTTCAGGTTAACTGGCTCAGAAGAGCAACCAGGTCCATCCCAGATAGAGGACCATCACTGAGAAGCAACATTTGACCGTCTTTTGTTTATGAGCAGCACTTGCTTGAAGCTTTATTTAAACACCAGTTAAAGACAGAACAACATCTTCATGAAGCTGCACCCCACCACAGTCTGCCTCGCTGCCGTTGATCACTATAATATCCCTTCCTCTCTGTAGACAACCCTATTGCTGCCTGTTCAAGCCATAGTCATCAGCCTTATCCTGGCTTTGCTGTATTGGTGCTTCGGCGCATTGTGGTAGGAAGGTACACATTACTCCTGTCCAGTCGGCTACATGATCTCTCATCCTCATCCCTGGATTTTAGAGCCTTGCATGAATTAACTGGCTTTTCCTCGTTTCCCCAAACTCCTTCCTCTGAGGAAACTTATCGTCTGAGGAATCTAACCTCTCTAATCATGCAGTTTGAACATCTGTCTGTGCTGTCTGAATGGCTTAACATCTGCCCTCTCAGGTGGCTGTGCTGCTTATTTCAATGTAAAAGAGCTTCTGTGTGACTTCCATTCGCTCTGCGCCTCATCTTGATCTCAGCTCCTTCTGTAAAAACCTTGGTGATCCTCTACACAGGACGGTTTATTTTATGATGCTAAAGTCTGTTTTTTTGTTTCTCTTGCACTTTTGCAGAAACCGTGGATGATCTGGGCTCCTGTGGTTGCTGTGGCTCTAACAGCTGTGACGGCTGCAGTACTCCTCAGAACCTGAGAACAACTCTCTCCATCCTACACACACCAGTTGACCCACAGCTGTCATCAGATCCTGCCCTCATCATATCTGCACTGTTTTGTAGAAGGGGCTCTTATTTAACTTGTTTAACTCTTAAGATGTTTTATTTTAGATGGCAGAGATGGTCATAAAAGAATGTCAGGTATGTCTGTTGACAGGGTTTTAGTTTTGTAAGTTTACCAGCTTCACTTGTGACATTATCACTTAATGAATGTTACAAGGTACATCACTTAGTTAATTTTATTTATGTGTGATCTTTTAGGAGGATCATTTGGAGTTTGAGCAGCACTTCTTTGTCATTATAAAACTAACTAAATGTGTCTAACAGCAGCTGAACTAGTAGATGTTTGTGGTGGACAAGTCGACGTTTTACAGAAGTTCTAGTAAAACTGGACCAGTTACAGAGTTTAGATGCAGAGGTTTTGATTTTAGTTCATTTTTAAAGGAAAGCATCGTTAAATAAAACTGCAGCAACTTGCTTCTTGCACTTTTTTCACTGAGTCAATTTATAAACTGCAGCTTTTGAGTTTGAGTGACTTTTACTTTCTTCTGCTCTATATTTCCATTTAAAACGTGTACCCAATATTTGTTTAATTTACAGCTACCGGTAGTCATTTTAAAAAGGCCTACTTGATTGGGTGAAGAAAATTTTCTGCTATTTAAAATAAAATACAATTTATCTTACTGCACCACTCATTTCATCACAGCTTTTAATAATCTCATAACAAAAGTGAAGCAAATTATGACTAAATAAAATACAAAATCAAACTAAACAGTGACATTACTTCTAGATATAGGAAGTCACATGGAATTAGTGCACACTATGAAAAAGTAATATTAAAATAGCCTCGTCCAAAATCCTAAATTGATCTTTTCATATACGTTGTTAATGATTATTTTGGTGAATAATTTTGAAATTGATCAGTTTCATCTAAACCAGAATCATTTTTTGATTTGAAAATGTCTAAATGCAGTAACTGCTAGAATTAGAGGTCATTTCTCCACTTCATCACTAAAAACCTTCTCCTGCCTTGCAGACTGGTTTCATGAACAAATACATCCAGGACGTACTCGCAGCGCTTCACTTTGTCCACATTTTGTTACAGCCTTATTCCAAATTGTATTAATGTGGTGACGACGAGAAAAAAAGATTGAGATTTTTGCTACTTTATTAAAAATAAAAACTAAGAAGTGGCACGGTGGTACAGTTGGTAGCGCTGCTGCCTCTCAGGGAGCAGGTCTTCCCCGTTAAAATCCCAAACACGTCAAAAACACTGCAGTATTTAATAAAAGTATACAACAAGAAAGTGAATCATTTTACTAAATAAAGCAAAAGAACATTTTAAAGCATCTAAACAGAAAATGTAAGAAAAAACAAAGTTCAGACTCAGATAAACTAAACAAAGACTCACCTGCGACCTGGAGGGAGTGTTGACCTTTTCCTGGTTGAAACCTGTTGAATCGCAGCAGCTTCACTCTGAGCTGCTAACGGCCTCGGAGGACACAGAAGGTCATGGTTTGAAGATGCCAATAGAACCACCACATCTCCAAAAAGCAGAGACGACACCTTCAGATTCCTGAACCCAAGAGAACGCCCCTGTTGAAGACAACTTGGATTCAATTCAGTTTATTTCTATAGTGCCAAGTCAGAACAGAAGTCTCAGGCACTGAACAGAAACATTCCTATTAATTATCTGAGGAGAAGACTGCTTTGATTTTATCTTTGTTGCAGAACTCTCATCTTGAGCAAGCATGAAGGTGACAGTGGAAAGGAAAAACTCAGTGGTCTCTTTCAATATTCATGGTTCGTGCACACGTTTGTTTCATATTTCTTCCAATTTTTGATGATGGATTTACCAACTTTTATTCTGACTTCAAACAAAGGCTGATTATTATTTATGCAATCACCTATTTGACATTACATATTTGTATCTGACTGGTATTACTCTGTTAAAATTAGATGTCACTTTGACATTATAGCAGGCCTTTTTGAAAAATTATTTTGTGAAAAATAGCCAGTTTATATCGACCATGATTGATTTATGACAGCAAAACAGGAACAAAACATGAAAGGGGGTGAATAGTTTTTATAGGCACCAAAACAGAGTCCTAACATGGAACATAATTTTACATTAGGGGTTAGACTTAGGGCTATGAATTGGTTGGGATTAGGGTTAGGGATGAACTGGTTATAGTCTGGGTTAGGTTACAAAAATGAACGGATGCCATTGGCCTAACAAGGATAAAAACAAACCTTTGTGTGTGTTTTATCTTCATAAGACAAATCTACCATTTGGCTAAAATGTTGAAAAACTGCACTTGGTTTTTACTGCATCAGTTGAACCATGTGTCATTTTAACACCACCAGAGGGCAATCAGTAACAAGCCGTGGCTGCTTCACAGCCAGCATCACAGTCAGTTTGAACAGCAGTAATCTGTAATCTGCTGCACAGGACACAGAAATAGGGATTAAAATGATGTTGATATTTCTCCTTGTGTCATAGGAAAGCAAGATTTGGAAACAGACCGATGGTGAGAAACTAACAGTCCAAGTTAACTCAAAGGAAACCATCCCAAGATTTTATTATTATTTATTATTTTATTTAGAACCTAAAATTATTGTTTTAAATAACTGTTCTATTTGTTGACATTGTTTATTCTTTTCAGCTTGTCTGTTACATAACTGAAACAAAATTTATGACCATTTCAATAGAAAAATTTTCTGAATCGAAAAATCAATTTTGAATTGAATCGTGGCACCAAAAATCGGAATTTAATCAAATCACAAGACACAGAGACTCGCACCCCTAGGAGGGAGGCCCCTTGACGTGACATGGGCTGACATGGTGGATGCTCTGTGTGGTTCGAGCTCTTCAGCATTTTTCACGCAAAGTTTTTAATAAAAAATCAGTGAACAAGTTCTCAGCTTCTTTTTGCAGAGAAAAACAACTTTTTACACAAAGGCACGGGTTTCAACAGTGAATTTTGGAGCTTTGACAAGACGGAGGTTTATTCCCGAGGTCGGCCTGTTAGCTTAGCTTCTTAGCTTAGCTGCTTTTAACAAACCAAAAATGTGATTTTGGACAGTTGAAATGGATTTTAAAGAGAAAAGAGAAATGGAGGGGTCAATGAAGAACACCGGAGTTGAACATTTTGTCATCCAGTGTCTTCAGTAGAAAGAGAGACATGAAGAAACTATAAAGATGATAAATGAAAATGAGGTTGATAATTTTCATTGATCATGTGAAAAATGATTTATTGTTTATCGCGACAGGCCTAGCAGTTCATGCTATTTATTAGAGACACACATTAGGCAGCACGGTGGCACAACTGGTAGAGCTGCTGCCTCTCAGCGCGCAGGTCCCCGGTTCAAATCTCGGTCCGGGGGC
>JARVGS010000127.1:7657679-7672626 GCA_031762315.1 Hypsolebias antenori
GTGCTTGGTAACTGTACAGTACTGTACATGTACAGTCTAAGTGGCGGCTTGTGTGAACATCGGTTTACGTTCAAATCTGTATACGACCGGGCTGTTGTAACGGAACTCGAACGCAAACCGAGGACTACCTGTACCGGTAAGTTAAAGTGCTATGAAGATCATATGGCTGTTACTGAATATATGTCACCAGCTCTTACAGCTGTTACACAATTTTTGTAGCAAATAAGCCTAAACAAGAGGGCTATGTTCTGACAAAGGAAAGTATATAAAATATCGGTATTGGCTATGGCTGGGCGATATCTCGATACTTGGAAATCCTGCCATCTCTTTCTCCCAGGCGGCCCCCTCCTTCTTTCTACCTCTTCCACACAAACACTCACCCGAGCTCCCTTCCTGCTTCTGCAGTGTGGGCGGGCCGGGCACCTCAGACGAGACGTTAATAAACACAGCAGCACTAGCAGCTGTCTGAGCGTGTGAAGCTTCAGCGAGACGACAGACCCGTCTTCTTATTTGAAATACTATAGTTCAGAGCTCATTTAGCCGTGCTGTGTGCCTTTAGAGGAACACAGAGAAGAAGCGCAACATTAATAAATCAGCAGTTTGTCATATCACTAAAGATACGGTCCTTAGCAGCTAACAAGATGGCTAATGTGTTGGCCGTCTTCTTCCACACCTGAGACTGACCGTGTCTTTAGCGATATGATAAACTGCTGCTTTATTAATGTCTCCACCTCTCTCTGCTCCTTTCATAAAGTTCAGCACGGCTAAAGGAGCTCGGACCCGTGGTTTGTTTCAAGGAAGTAGACTTTAAAAACACTCGGTGTTGCCGTTTCACAGTTCTGAGGCAAACTTTACTGCAGTTCACAAACACACTGACTGACATGAAGGCATATTTCGGTCTTGTCAAGACACTCAAAGCTCTTTACAACACAATCTGTGTCCTCATTTACCCATTCATACAGCACTCTACTAGATCTGTACAAATAATAATCAGAGCTTTATCATATTCACACACTGATGGGACACACATCGGAGACAATGAGTGGTTCAGTATCTTGCCCAGGGACACTTCAATATGTGACTGCTGGTGGAATTGAACCCCCAACTCTTGCATTAGAGGACTGCTCTAACCACTCGGCCACAGCCGCCCCTTATGATACCTAAATTTGAAAGGACTGCAGATTTAAAAACAGTTTAATAAGCAAAGAGGAAATATTCTCACAATCTCAGATGAGCCCTGGCTGATGTGTAGCTTTGATTTGACACCTAATTAATTACCGGTAAATAAAGACTAAAAGAAGCTGCAATCAGGGACTCCTCTGCTCATGATGTTTGCACCTGCACCTTGAAGACAACTTACCTGCACTTATGAGGGACAAAACAAAATGCTCAGCTTGTACTTCATGCTTAGAGTTGTTCTGATGTAAAATATCCTGAATCAGGGCGAACAAGTTTGGACATATGACATTCCTGATTCTGGTGAGCTTCATCTTTGATCCTAATACAAAGTCACTGTATAATTTCAAATTCTACAATAGATCTGAATCTATTTGGTGTTGACTAGTCAGAATTATAGGAGAAATATTCAGACGATGATGTCAATAGAAGTCTTGTTTTTGACTGGGTGTTTTTGCAGTGTTGGGACGTTTTCCTTTAAAGGCCTCGTGTCGTTGCTCCTCACTCTCGTTTCTCAGGCTGTTGAAGAAATGAACGGGAAGGAGATCAACGGGAAGACGATTTACGTGGGCCGGGCTCAGAAACGCCTGGAGCGCCAGGGCGAACTGAAGCGCAAGTTTGACCAGATCAAGCAGGACCGCATCCAGCGCTATCAGGTGCTGCTGATTTTGTCACATAGCATGGAAACTTTGAGCTTCAAAAGACTTCAGATGTTTTAATAATATATGACCGGTTCAGTGTTTATTATATTGATGGTGTGTATTAAATGTATGTTGCATAAACTGGCAAAAGTCCAGTCCTAATCTGACTTGTTTGCAGACACCCCCCGCCCCCAATAGGTGTATTTTTGTTTCTGTACATTAAAGCACATCCCAGATCTGTTTTTTATTTACCTTTTTTTTTAAGATATGGATTAAAAACATTTCAGTTCTCTTATCACAGAACAGACTATTTGTAGCAATGCTAGTTTTAAAATCCTAACTGCAACTACAAAGCAGAAAATGTTATCAAAATAAATTGTATTAAATGTTTACTTTGTATTTGAGCTGCTCATATTCTGCCAGCAGCTCGAGTTGACAGGTGGACATGATGTGAATTAATTTGGATTGCTTTCTTCTTTTATTTTGACTTGCTGTTGTTGAAGTTGTTACTTTTCTTTCCTTCAGGGCGTGAATCTGTATGTGAAGAATCTGGATGACAGCATCAATGATGAGAGGCTCCGGAAGGAGTTTTCACCTTACGGCACAATCACAAGTGCAAAGGTGATGTTCCACATCCTGCTAGCTGCTGTGTATAAATGCACACAACAGACCAACACTGGAAATGACTGTTTCACAGACACTGACACTTTTTGTGCTGCGTTATTTATATTTACACTCTGTACCGTATTTTCTGCAGTAAACGTCGCTCCACCCTATTAGTTGCATCAGTCCAAATATGTCTAATAAAGTAGAAAAATCCATAAGTGCGTCGTTTTGCCGTATAAGTCGCGTTTGTTACACATCACCACTGACCACCCAGAAATGTGGGCTGGTGTGCTAAAAATTGATTGGCTGCCAAATGGCGGCCGCGGGGGGTGCACGGGAGGACTTTAACAAGAATTTAACAAGAATAATACTTAAAAACAATTATTTGTTTGCTCCAAATTATAGTACCGGTAAAGGTGTGTCTCAGTTTAACGTTTTCTTAATAAATTCACTTTGACTGGTAAATCAGCTGCATTTCAAAAGCCGAAATGCGGAAGTAAGCGCGTGCACAGGATGAGTTGCTGAGCAAATTTAACAAAATAACCACTTAAAAACAATGATTTGTTTGCTCAACTTTTTGATAAATGTATGCCTCAGTTGAACTGAAATCAGCTGCATTTCGCCGGAGCGGAGCAGCAAAATGAAGCCGATTTGACGGTTGCTTCAGGCAGACGATGGTGGCAGATATGGCAAGCCGGTTTTGTCATTAATAGCCACTTTTACCTATTCCATGACACAATGGCAATGCCATACAACTCTGGTGCCATCTAGTGGCTGAAAATGGTAGTGTTCAATATTTCAGTCAGAATGAATGAAAACAGTCATCTCAGCCAAAACTTGGTTTATAAATATGGAAAAAAAATCCATAAATAAGTCACTTCGGAGTATGAGTCGCAGGGCATGAAAATTATGCAAAAAATAAAAATGCGACTTATAGGGCAAAAAATATGGTATAGATACTCTGGTTTATTAAGTGTCCACTACACAGATGTGAAACTCCTTTTATTTTTTTCCTTTAGGTGATGACTGATGGTGGCCAAAGCAAAGGCTTCGGCTTCGTATGTTTCTCTTCTCCTGAGGAAGCTACCAAAGCTGTGACTGAAATGAACGGGAGGATCGTTGCCACCAAGCCGCTGTATGTTGCTCTGGCTCAGCGGAGGGAGGAACGTAAAGCCATTCTAACAAACAAGTACATGCAGAGACTAGCTACCCTGAGAACCATGAGCAGTCCGCTCATCGACTCGTACCACCAGTCAGGGTACTACATGACTGTCCCGCAGGTAACACTGGTCTCCTTATGGGGTTTAGCTGCTGCATTATATATTTTTTTATCTTTGCACTTTCAAATAAATGTGTTTTACTATTTTAATTTCAACTTGTGCTTTTTTTTTCTTTCTTGAAATGTGACAAAGCTAATGGTAAATTTGCATCAGAGTGAAAACCTGAAGTGTTTATTGAATTTTATTGTTTTACGTGTGCGCGCTGCACGGACACATTCACACTGCTGCTGTGGTGGTGGTCATATCCTGCAGCCTCCCACTCGCTCCTTCTACAACCACAGTGCAGTCAGCAACGTCCGACCACTCCCTCGTTGGACAGGACACCCACCAAGACCCCAGGGTGGATTTCTCTCTTCTACTTTTACGTGTTAGCAAATATCACCTGTTCCTACACACACGGTCTAAACTTCTCCTTTTCCAGGCCCTTACTCGCCTCCGTTTGTTGGTAGTTCTGTTCCTCGTCGTGGGTCGACGACCATCACCACAGTCAGACAAGCTTCCACTCAGGCTCCGCGCGTCATGACCTCAACACAAAAGACAAGTACCAAAGCTGCACCTGACTCCATTCTCCTAACATGTCCTGCTCGTGTGGGTGTCACTCTGACCTGTGCGGGGCTCTCTGCAGACAACATAGGGACCCAGACCGTAGGAGGACGCACGAACGGGGCGGGCGCACCCAGAGGCAGCCAGTACAAGTACTCAGCTGGCGTGAGGAACCCCCTGCACGTTGTCACTGTTCTTGCACCCATGACAAGGCCACAGGTCCTGTCCGCTAAAACAACGTTCACCTTTTCTTTACTGCCTGAAAATGAATGGTTTGTTTGATCAAACGTAGGCTGAAGTAAAATTATGTTCTCAGGTCATCTCTGCACCTGTGGTGGAGCCGTCTGGTCCAGAGCCACTCACCGCCTCGGTGCTGGCTGCAGCTCCACTCATGGATCAGAAACAGCTGCTTGGTAAGTCCTCTTCTCCACCCCCCCCCACCCCCCCCCGGAGCATCTTGTGTGTATCTGTAGTCACTCTGTCTCTGCTGTGACACACAGGAGAGCGACTGTACCCACTGATTCATGCCCTGCACCCGACCCTGGCAGGAAAAATCACCGGGATGCTGCTGGAGATCGACAACTCAGAGCTGCTGCACATGCTGGAGTCGCCAGAGTCCCTGAACTCCAAGGCACGTGTATGTTCAGTTCTCACTGATGTTTTAGAGTTCACTGTTCGCAGGGCTGGATTTGTAAACCAATCGATGCCAGAACTCAAATACACGAGTCCCTCGTGTATCGCTGGTGTTAGGGACCACGCCCACCTGTGATAAGTGAAACCTGTGAAGTGGGGATACAGTGGTTCAACTTCAGGTCAAGTTCAGTGAACTTTGTCATGACATGTGCCAGACTGCACTCACACTCCTGTTACGCCCAATGTCCCTCCTTAAATAAATGATTTAAATGTAAACACTAACATTTTAAATAAACAATTCATGCAGCATGGATTGTTTATTTAAAATGTTAGTGTTTACATTTAAATTGAAGAGAAGAGCAGCAGGACATCAAAGTGACGTCACACAGCTTCAGCTCTGCAGCACGGAGCACAAATGTACTTCTTGATCAATTACAATGAAACAACTGAACATAGAAGTTCTAAAATAATCAAAAATAATTTAACACTTATATTTTGTGATTATGATGATTTTTACGATGTGACATACTTTGAATTTTAAGTTGGAAGATAAAAGTTGATCGGTGCATCTGGACAGCAAAGGGTTAACCCTTCACAAAACTGCATCAGGAGAAGTGTGTGTGGCAGAGGAGGAGATCAGCTGATCAGCTGCAGGAGGGAGCTTCCCCCTGCACTTGTGGGCTGCACACATGGTGCAAAATCATTTAAATGTATTTAAATAAAAAGTTCATGGCTCTTCCATCAATCAGCTGATTGGGTCATGTCTCATCTTATTTTGAAAAACCACGATATGGTGAATCCACGATAAACAAACGGCGAGGGACACTGTGGCAGGCAGGCCGGCTGGAGGGTGAGCGCATGCTCACGAGAAGAACCTGACAAGTTGTTCAGTGACATAAAATATTTGTTAGCAAAGAGCAGAGTCCTAACATTTATTAAATATTTCTGTATTTACAAAAAAATAAATTAAAAAAAATCACAATTGTGCTTTGACAAACTCGATAAAACTAAAACTTTGTCAACGTGAAAGTGAGAGGGGGCAGGTGTCGCTCTCTCTTTGAGTTTACTCTTTGTTGCATGCGCACTGTGGGTGACGAGCATCCAGAGCGTCACAGAAACAGCAGCGGAGGTGTCGGAGTTATTTACCATCTCAGCAGCAGGGGGGAGTGACACCCAAACAACAAGGCAGCCATATTGTTCATAACTTTATTATTATTAAGCCTGAGAGCTGCTGAAACCAAGCACACTGTTACAGAACACACGTGTCAAAAGAAGAGTTCCCAGATCTTGTTCCTGCAGGACCCGGCTCAGATTAAGTCCTGTCTGTTAGCAAAAAGGTGACCGGCTTTTAATCATGAGCTGGACTTCTCTTTTGCACCTGGAGTTAAATGTCTGTTTCCTGTCAGGTGGAAGAGGCGATCGCCGTTCTGCAGGCTCACCAGGCAAAGGAGTGTCCACCAAAGAAATGATGCTCTCAGGTCAGAGACAACTTCAGCTTTTTACAGCACTTTTGGTCAAACTGTCTGGTATTTTATGACAAATCCAAGTGTGTCACAGGAAAAACATGACAGTGATTTATCTTTTGAAGACTGTGGTGTTTAGTTGTTGGACCCAGAACCAGCTGCTTTAAACTTAGTGTGAAAATGACAAATAATTGAGCGAAGTCCTTGAAGTTCTGGGATTTACTGAAGTGATCTTTCATGCAGCAAGCACATCAGACACTGACCAGCTCAGACTTCTGCACACGACTTTGCTTTAGATAGTAACAAGAAAAAAGACTTGACCACCGTGTACGTTCTCTTTTACAGGTCTCTACGTTTTTCTGGTGGTAGAAAATATATTTGAAGTGATATTTTTGGAAAAAGTCTCGACGTGTTTACATTAGTATTGAAGTTTCTGAAGCTGTAAAGTTGCAGCCATTTTGTTGTTGCAGCGTCTTTTGTTAGAACATAAAGTTTCCAGTTTCTGCATTAAACTTGTGTTGCGTCATTTGTTAGAAGAATAAATAAAAGTGCATCTCTTTCCTCACTGTGGCTGAGTTGTCTGAAGATACCTGAATTTTAATCCCATGCAATTTGTGTAACGTGCAGGGTAGATTAAAAAAAAAATCAAGCCTGCTGAGGTTTCTCCACCAATTTATTTTTTCCTTTCAAGTTTTATTAACTGGTTATTTTCAGCTGGACATCAAAACAAGCCTAGTTGTGTTCAGACAGTGTTAAAACTCAGCCGTTCACGTGGACTTTTGGTCCATTTTCTTAACACCAGATACATTTTTTTTACCGTGTACGACAAGAGTCCAGATATTTACACTTGAGGGTTAAGACTTGTTGCCAGATTATAGTTCTGGACCTCATCCAGGATCCTGGATGTTGAAGCCAGAGGACCAACAAAGTCCTTATCGTTTGAAGTCCTGTTCCATCTTCTTAAATACAAGCATTTATCATCATGTTCCAGACTCTGGTTCTCAGAAGTCTGTCATATTTCTACTCGTATAGCACAGGTGTGACCAAGTCATTGTTTTGGAAGGATCAAGTAAGACAAGTCCAAGTCTGAAACTTCAAATTTCAAGTCTTTTTTTTGTTTGTTTTTAAACAGTGTTGGAATTATGTTAAATACTAACAGACCTCTTTTTTTTATTAATCTATCTCAAATCTTGATAATACATGTGCAACTAAACTTACAAAATGTTAAAGTTGAAGGTCTTCCTTCAAACTATAATTTTCCAGAACAATGAGAAAAGCAGAACTCCATGTCCAGACAAGATTCTGACAGTTCCACACTAGAGAACCATCAGTGAAATGATGTCCTCTCATGTGGTCACTTAGTGAACAGATGTTTGTCATGTGTGAGTGACAGAGCAACACAAACACATGGACTAAACGATGAACAGGAATGTGCACTTGAAGTTATTTCAGTTAACTGTTCATTTGCAAAAGACCAAACTGGACAAGTCACTGGTGCATGTGATGGTGCTGCCATAGTTGAAAACTGTCTCCACTGGTGCTCTACATGCAGGCACTGCCAGACCTCTGGTGTCCAGCTGTGAAGGAAGAGTCTGCAGGTTCACTGTCCAGAGCAAGAGGCCGTGCTGTCCAGAAGTATCCAGGTAGTGACGAGCTGTTCTGGTTGGTGTTAGTGGGTCACAATGTCAAAGCTATTTTTTTTTCCCCTCAAGAACATTTGGTTCTGTAATTTATGGAGTCCCTCAGTGAACCACTGCACCTCGGAGGAGGGGATCAAACAAGAACGACGGCTGAATCTAAAGAGCTCAAATATCCAAACTAGAACTAACTTCACTGAAGTTTTTAAACTTTAGATTATGGGTGAAATGGTCTTTTCAAGTCAACGGGTCAAGGTTCAAGTCATTAATGAATCGAGTCCACACCACTGATGTCCAGCACCCACAATGTGTGGTTCTGCAGCTTTTACTAACTGCAGTGAGATTTTAGAGAGGTGGTAGATTCCTCTCACCAGTCCAGTGGGAGAGTCTGCATGAAGTTAATGAACCAGTGAGTCCAGGGTGCAGTGATGGTTCAGTAGTTCCAGCCAGTTATGAATCTTAGTGCATTGTGATAGACAGCATCCAACACCTGCAGGGTGCTTGTAGGAGCGTTCATGTAGATAATATAATCAATGGAGGGAAGGAAAGTCACAGTTACAAGGCGTTTCCTAACATTCAGAGTCAGACAGGATTGGTTTCTGAAAAAGAAACTGTTTAACTTTGTATTCAAGTTTTCAACATGATGCCTAAGAGAGTGATGTGAATCAACCAAGACTCCAACGTACTGTATTAGTAAGAATGGACAAACTCCATTAAACAAAAGCATTCTCATGAATAATCTGGTTTCACATCTTAAACTTTTAACGACAGCATAATAAAATGTATTAAAACTTTAAAACCACAGTAACCAAGTGGAGAAAGGATTAATACAAAAACCATATTCCATAAAGTTCAGTCTTAACATCTGAGCAGCAAAAATGAAACCAAAACTTTTTTTTCCAAGTATTAATGTTGAAAACTGAGTAAATGTTTGATTCACTTCATTTCACAGCCTCATGCTGTTTGAGATCAAAGCGTTTCAACGAATCACTTTTGTGCCTTTTCAATTTAATGAAGATGCCAAAAATTAAATTAACATGGGGTCAAACTGCTGTAACCAAGATTTTATTCATGAAAGCATTTAACCTGGTTTAAACACTTGCTGTAATAAAACAAAAGCCAAATGCAACATTTGCCAGATTTATTGGAAGCCTTCATACAAAAAAGAAAAGAAATATGGCTGTATAAAGTTACAAAGGATTACTGCTGACATCGATACACTTCACTGTTTCCGGCCTACCTGCCCAACACTCGCGTTCCTCTGCAATGCATGTCAAATCTAAAAGTGTTGAAGTTTAACAAGCAGATAAGACGGTAATATTTAAAAACATACAGATCAATAGATACCTGAAGAATACTTCTCAGTGGTAGTTTACAACACAACCCCACAAAAACTGAAAAGTAACTCTGGGGGGAGGGGGAGAAAAATAAGTGAGGGCACTTTTTATTACACACAGCCAACTAATTTTCAATGAAATTCCATAAATGCGAACAAAAGTATTTACACGGCCTCTCTGAAGCCGTCTCCACTATCGACGCGTGGGCATTAGAAGCATCTTGGCCGTTACTGAATCGGGGAAAAGGTTGTGGTAGGTCGGTAAAGGAACATATGCAGCCGTTATCATTTTACCTGGGAAGAAAAAGGAGGTTGTGTTTTCATGTGAAGATGCAAGTGCTGTTTCTCTGCTGCAGCTCTGCCTGACATACCTGCAAACCAACGGCCATGGAGGGCGTTTACAGTCGCCATCGCAGCCGGTATTGAGGGACACTTCACGTACACATTACCCTGTAAAATAATAAAAAGAAAACCCAAACTTATTAGGTTGAAATCTGAAAGTAGACTGACAGAACATCGTTTACATAGCTGCATGCGTTCACTCACCTGAGAGTTCTTGTCAACATAGATGTGAACAACTCCTCCATGCTTGTTGCACTCATCAATCACATCATCCTGAATTTCATTAGCCCAGTTAGGATCATTTTCTCTACGGGGGAAACAAAAGTATACATTGTTCCAGGAGCTGAGAGTGCATGTATTGATCAAACAAGTTAGGTCATATGAAGCACGTGTGTGTGCACGCTGGTAGTATTTAGTGTGGCAACTCTTATTTGTTCTGTCCTGCCTCAGAAACATTCTGCATGTTGGTACAACGAACTGGGTCATTACTTTAAAACTGTTTCAGGGCATTTGTAAACCAGTCAGTACTGGTACCAGGCTTCAGTGCAAGTTAACTTGAAGTGGTCTGATACTCTTACGCTTGTGGGTTGAAGAGGTTGGACAGCTGAAGGCAGTGTGTGGCCAGTGGCTGTGACGGGAGGTTCAAAGCTTGGCTTGGAATTGGGGTTGGAACTGTAAAAGGAATACATGTATGTTATTGTTGTTTTACAAATAGCAAAAATACAAACAACCATTTATCTCCATTCTAACCTGATGAAGTACCCATGCCCCCAAAGGAAATGGACCCAGTCATCTGTAGAGCCTGCTGAGCAGCAGGAGGGATCTTCAAGCCAGTTCCTGTAGAAGAAGGGGAAGAAAGAATAGCACACAGCAATGATTACAGTAATTAAGATTTGAATACATAATGAAAGACAAAGAAATCTTTTGGGTGTGACTTGTGTAACAAACCTTCTGCTAGTCGAGCCATAAGCTGCAGGCGCCCCGTTGTGCCAAGGTCGATACCAGTTCTCTCCAGTTCATCGTTGTCCAGAAACGAGCTAGCTGTTGAAGAGTCCGAGCGCTCTGTAACGTGCCCCACCTTCATAGGCCGTCCGGCCAGCTCAAAGCCGTTCAGCTGCTCCAGTGCCTTCTTTGCACATTCTGCATCTGCAAACTTCACAACGTGAAGAGGTCAGAGTGAACAAAGTGACAAACTGCAGCCGAACAAAACACAGAAGCTTCACTTACTGATATAAAGCCATAACCTTTGGATCTCCCAGTCTCGCTGTCCATCATGAGCTGGATCCCTTCAATCTTTGAAAACAAAACACGTGGAGGGGATAAAAAATAATCCATGAATAAATAAATAATCCATGAATAAATAAAGTGACGTGTGAAGTTGATTTCTTACCTTTCCAAACGGCTCAAAGATCCCTCGCAGCATTTCCTCAGTGATGTTGAAGTGCAGCGAGCCCACGTACAGCCGCATCGGACCAGCACAGCCTTTCTGTAGATTGTTGGCCGCAGCTGCAGCTCGGTTTTTCTCTGCCTGGAAATCAATGGAGAAAGATTTACTGCAGCGGGTGAACACACAACAGGGACAAACATCTAAACACATTCACATCAACCTGATTTATTCAGTGCTACTCCAGTGATGCGAACACTTTCTGCTCCTCTGCATTTCTGAACTGACTTCCAGTGATACAAACATTTCAAGTCATCTATCTGTGAAACAGTTAAAATCTAAGAAGGTTTATACATTTCTCAAATATTTAAACCGTAATAAAGTCACTGACCTGAGAGGCCTGGACGATGATGGGCACGCCTAAAAGCCTTTGGCCAGTTAGTCCGATGGCCAGTGGTACAGAAGACGTCTCTACAAACTCGATGTATGCAATGCCCTTTGACCTTCGAGAGTTTCTGTCGGAGATGATTCGCACATCCCGGACCTATGAGAAAATAATATTTAATGAGACTTCTTACAAGTGAGAATTGAGGGAACTGCATATTAAAAAATAATAACGGACTTTTCCAACAGCTGAGAAGAAATCCTCCAGGTCTCGAGCTCTGATTCTTGCAGCAAGTTGCATACAGAAAACTGTGCGGGCATCCCTCTCCTCTGCTGTTAGATTGTCGATGGGTTGCCTTTATGAGAAAATAAAGTTTAATCTCTGAGATAACATAAGTTGTTTTTAAAAATGAAATTTCTACAGTGAAAATTTTAACAACAGCTCCTGACAGTTTGGACAGGGATATCTGAAGTTGTGCTGAAATAAAATCAGACCTAAAACAACAAAAATCCATCTTACCTAACGGGACTCTTCTCCTTTTTAAAAGGGCTTCGACTTCTGGTACGTTTACGACTGGAATGAGAGTACAGTACCTAAAATTACTTTAATTCAAATGCACAAAAATAAAATGAATAAAATCTGTGTGATTAGAGGAAATAAAATCGAACATCCTTACAATAACCCAGCACCTCTCAACATGACTCAAACAGAAGTTGCAGGGCTGAATTAAATGCACACACGTGTTAGAAGTCACATACATTGGGCTCTTGCGTGCTTTGTAGCGTCCGGATCGTTCCTTGCTTCGGGAGCGGCTACGATGGCGCTCTTTGCTGCGGCTGCGTTTTTTCTCTCGGCTCTTGCTCCTCTTCTTATTCTTCTTCCTGTCTCGGCTCCTACTCCTGCTTTTCTTCTTCTTTGAGCCTGGACTCCGACTCCTGCTCCTCCTTTTCCTGAACGCGTTACAATCAGAGATGAAAATTAAAAAAGGCAAATCTCAGGAAAATAGGAACCTAACATTTAAAAGGTTTATTATGGAGGATGTGAATTTGAAACAACCACATGGTGTTAAACAGAAATAAAATAAACCGTTTGAAAATAACGAGTCATTTTGTTCATGTAGGTAAAACTTACTTCTTGCTGTGTTCATCGTGTCCATTAGCATGAGAGGACTTGTTCTCATCCTAAGCAAGGTTTATAGAAGAACATCGTGAGGACGAAGATGAAACATTTCAAGTCGTCAAGGTAAAAAGGGGGGTGGGGGTGAGAAAGGAGAAAATATAGAATATATTCAATTAATAATAATAATAATACAAACTTCCTACTGTCATCTCTGGACAGTTGTCTTCCACCACCCCAAATAGCCTCCCATCCCACTCCATTTTTTTTTTTTTTAAAGCTGCACAATACTTAATGCAACAATGTAAAGTTAAGGGAGTGTCCAACATATTAGCAGAGTTCATGAAGCTTTGACATTTGTCAGGTCCTCTTCGTCATTCCCCGCTAACAGTTCGTACCAATGCCACTATTTGTGCCTAATCACGTGACCACACATGGCCCATGGCCACTAAAAGAGATCCCGTGAGGTCGGTGTCAGTCCAGTGATCTTCACCCGTTTTCGTTCTTGGACTGTAAGAGCTCGATGCCACCTCTGTCACACATCTTGCCCTGAAGCAAACAGGGATTCACACTTCTTAGTAATACTGACGCCCATGAAAATAAATACAAAGATCAAGTCAGCCACCAGTTACACTACAATTATCTGTAGTTTGCATCATTAATATTTACAGCCTTTTGACATAACTACTGAAAATACAGAATTATATATATATTAACGCTAAATAGAAGTTGTAGTTTACAGCAATACTAAAATATCTATATATATATAGAAAATGTTGTGTAGCATGCAATAAAAATCAAGATGCTGAAAGAGGCAGTATTCATGTTTACACAGAAATTCTACTGCACTACAAACAAGGACACAATGACACATTGGAGCTATCATCTGATTACAGCTATCTGTTTTGTTTAAAACCTTACCAATTATCAAGTACTAATCTGAGAACATAGGAGCAAAATATGACATGTTTTCTGGAGTAAACAATTACACATTAAACTACATCCAAAGTGAAACATTCATTGCATTAAAACCTAAAATGATAACACTTTAAAAACACATTAATGTGAGAACCAGTGTCAAAATACAAATTGTAAATCTGAATACTGCCTCCTTTGCTGAACAGGTATAGATGGGCTCATCAACCATTGGCATTCACCTTGTTGCAACCGAATAGGGATTGGATGTTCTAGGTTGAATCTCTTTTAGTCCTAAAGTGAACCACAGTACATCAGTATATGCGCAATAACTACCTTCCTTTTTTTTCACAGTTCACAGTGGAACCAAAGATGAATTCATGGGAGTAGAGGTGAGATATCATTAGGGAAGTCTATAAAGAGAGATAGATGTGGATTTATTCATAATTCTGTATTGCTTCTTTAATACTCAATCACACCACACAACATTCAAGTGAACTACTTTTCACAAAAGCAGATTTAAAAGATCTAAGCAAAGGAGTAATACAGTACTTTTACAGGCCTCGTCTCTGTAACTTTCAACCCACCTTTCTGTATGGAGCTTCCAGCATGGCCTCAACGTCAAAGTCATCAGCCATTTTGATCCTATGAACACAGACACAAACACAATCGTTACAAACAATAAAAAAAGTATAAAGGCCTACTGCTAACTATTGGCAAATTGTTTTGTAGATGCCTTTTAAATTAATTCGTTTTATACAATTACACATTAAATTCACAGTACTTATTCAAATGCATAGCTCTTATTAAAGTGATATGAAGTATCACAAAAAAAAAAAAAAAAAAAAAGCTCGGAGGCAACCTAAGTCCTACACGCGTTAGTCGATACAAGCTAATGCTAACTAGCCACAAGCTGGAAACTACTCGTTTCGGTTGAATCACAGTTGAGTTGAATTTGATGACCGGGCTGATAATATACAGACGTGAAGAAACATACAATACACAGTAAAATCGGAATTAACTCAAAAAACGCTACTTGGAAACAATTACGGGATCCGTTACAAAAAACACCCCGTTAAGCTCACAGGGAGCAAAGATGGCCACCGAACGTTTCCGCGGCAGCGAGCTGTCTGAATCTGGCAAACAATGACGTTACCGTCTGAAATTGATGAAATGGTGTGCCAAAGTCTAAATATCACGGTTAATACGCTGCTGAAGAGATTGCTGTCGACGACTCTGACTTTGTTAAACACACAAAGCTAAGATGAAGTTACGATTTTCGATGGCAAGTAGACTCTTTTTCCGCCCCAACCATTAGCTGCTATAATTAGCAAGTCGTAGCACGACGTCCTTCTTCCCTTCCGTCTTCGTTCTTCTTCTTCTTCGCTTTAAACTGGCAGCGCTGCGTTACTGCCACCTGCTGGAGACAAGCGGTACTTGCCGTTCCAAGTGCTTAATGCATAATGGAGGCTACTTTGGCCAACAGCAGT
>JARVGS010000127.1:7801145-7817835 GCA_031762315.1 Hypsolebias antenori
GGCCTTGCTGCCCTTCCACTTGGTCTCTTGGACACATAAAACATCTACCTTTCTTCTCTGCATCATGTCAGCCAGCTTTCTACCTTTGCCTGTCATTGTCCCCACATTTAGAGTTGCAACCCTCAGTCCTACATTCTTCAGTTTCCTCCTCTCCCTCTGTCTCCTGACACGTTTCCCTCCTCGTGGTCTTCGACTAACACAAAATCTACAAAATCTAATTCAGTTTAGTAATAACACTGTTTTGCTGATTCTTGCTGACAGACAAAATTACATGAAAAACACGTTAACATAAGTTAAAGAATAGAAAACAGACTAAAACACAGACTAAATGGACAGTGTACATGTTCTTTCTTTTTCTTTCCTTTACAAATGATTTAGTCTCCTCATTTTACAGGATAAAAACAGCCTAATTGTTTTTGTACTTTAAGCCTTCCTTATTATATTTATTGCAAAAAAAAAAAAAAAAAGAAAAAAAAAAAAAAAAGAAAAAAAGCTTAAATTCCAACACTGTTCAGCCAGCTCATCTGGATGGTCTCTTTTTTAGCTGAGATGTTTTGTCCTTCACCCAAAGGACTTTGACAATCTGAGGAGCCACCAAACAAAACTGAGTTCCACAAACAGCGTACTCCATAGTGGAAAACAACAGTTTGCTGGTGCTAAGATGGCCTCCGAGGTCCGCCTTCTCCCCCGTCAACTCCTCTGAGACAGTCAAGCAAAAGTGGTTCAAAACACCAAAGTCCATGCTCAATAATCGAGGTATAAAATCCAACGGCTTCTTTTTTTAAACCATCCAGATGACCTGACTGAACATTGTTGGAGTTTATACCTGGATTATTGAGCATGGACTTTGGTGAAAGCTTAAATTGTTTTGTGTTACATAAAGTGTTCATGATGAGGTCAAAACACTCAGATGAAAACGTGTGCTTGTTTGAGATTGTGATCTTTCATTTACAAACTGCAAAAAAGTCCTGTGTTCATGAAGAAAGTATAATATGACTAATAATTGGTAACTGATGGTTTATTGATATTTTAGATAAACAGATGCAGAAAAAACTTTTACTCAGCAAATGCTAACAGATTTAAATATCTTCCTTATGAGTTGTAGAAAGGATAGTTGCAATGTTAGAAATAAATAGAACAAAAGTATGTATTTGTCTTTATTTTTTCAAACGTACAACACTTAGTTTGCAAATAAAATCTACATTGTGATTATTTGAGAGGCATTTCAACTCATTTTCAGTGTTAACAGTACAAAGTGTTTGACTACATCGAACATGGACCTCTTCTGATCTAAATTAGATTTTTGCTCCAATTCCACCCAAAAAGTGAAGGAAAAAAAACATTAATCTGTTGTAGTTGTTTTAGACCCAATCTTTATCATAAAGGTTCAGTAAAAACATAACCTTTTGGCCTACTTGAACTATGCTATTATGTTTAAAATCTCCCAAATGCAGAGCATTCATGGACCTGCTGCCCCATTGCTGATGTTCTTCCTCCTTGGCATTTTGATGAACACACGTGAATGTTCCTGATTAGTTTCTTTTTCATAGAAGCGCTCATTTTTGCTGTCGCTCAGTCTTTTACTTGCAGCATCTGGTTGCTACTTATGCCCTTGAAATAAATAAATTGAATAGAGAAATAGTGATTTTTTTTCACACGTCCTCTGCCTTTTGCCTTAGTTAAAAAAAAAAAATACCTGACAACACACTGTAATGATTTCTGTCAATCCAACTTTAAGATGTATAAGGACTAGCCAAAAAACAAAACAAAACAAAACAAACAATAACAACAACTTAAAACTGAAAGAGGGTTTGCTTTGTCTAATATGATTTGAACAAAGTCCTTTTCAAATCTCCATGCTGTATTTCACTTCCTCAGCAGGGTCTTAAAACAAATCCTTTTTGCGGAAGCGAGAATTAACCTAATCCTTAACAATCTGCATCTAATTTTCTTGCAAGGAAGGAGGATGTAAGTGGCAAGGCATATTCTGAAAAAAATTAATAAATAAATAAATAAATAAATAAAATTACAGGATGATTATGGTTCTCCTTTGTACATGGCGCCAGTACAACCATATGTTAACTTTCTCTTGAATACTATAATTGACAAAAAGTAGACTCTGAAGCATGCAGAAAAAGAGAAACATGCAAGAATGATTATCTTGGGCTAATAACAGGGTTTGGCAACATTTCCTGGCACTTAATGTATACACTGAAAAAAAAGCACATTAACACTTAGGGATTAGATTTTAAGTTGCTTCTTAGTTTTATAAACAGCTTTAGAAGCAACAGCTCTTTTTTCTGCATCTTGTATAGATCATTAAATGTTTATTGCCAATACGCCCCTCACATAGTCTTCATCATGACACAGCAAGAAGTGTTTAGGTAGACTTCTACAGACTAGGCTAATAACAAGGTATAATGCAGTCATGGAAAACTACATTGTGCAAAAGCAGATGTTCTGGACGGTTTACAGCTGGTACTGATATTTACATAGCTGGAGGCTATATGTTACAGTGTATATTACATGAAAGAGGAAAAATGCATGCGCACTAATGAGACAGAGTGGTTGGAGCTACAGCTGCAGAGGCTAGTGGTATTTATTCTTTACCAGCAATATCGTCCACTCAGTCAAAGACAAACACAGGCGAGGTGAGATACGAAGGAGGCATTGTCAAAGATCAAGGAACCAGCAGGTATGTTGCAGCTTCTGCATGTTTTTAACATAAACCATAAGATGTTCTAGATTGGCAGAATTCAGCTTTTGTAGGTTTTTGTAATAAGTGCTTTGCTTCCTGTTGCATCTAAATGACACAATTTTGACTAGTTTTCCATTTTGTTTTCTAACAGTGATCATGCGGTTGTTGGTGGCGCTTCTGATATTAGGAATTGTGGATGTGAACCTTAGCCAGCATCTCAGCTCGTTCCAGTGGCTGTCCCAGCTACGAAGGCGGTGGCAGAATGCAGGTTGGCAGGCTGAGGGCATAGACTGCCCCCTGGAGTGCGACTGCCCCGCATCTTACCCCACAGCCATGTACTGCCACAGCCGCAACCTTCAGCACATTCCTTACGTTCCGTCGCATGTAAAGTATGTCTATCTGCAGCGCAACCAGATCACGGGCATCCAGGATGGTGTGTTTGACAACGCTACTAACCTAGCATGGGTAGTATTGTCTCATAACAAGCTCACCTCGGACAAAATCAGCAGCAGTGTCTTTACAAAGTTAGAAACTCTGGATCGGCTCTACCTGGATCACAATGAACTTACGAGGGTACCTGATAAATTACCCAAGTCTGTGACAGACCTAAGGCTTGCTCACAACAAGATCTCAAAAGTTCTTTCCAACACATTCAAGGGAATGACCAACCTGACCACCCTTGAGCTGCAGGGAAATGTCATAGAAGACATAGAAGGTGGCTTTAAGGAACTAAAGTCTTTGACCATGCTGGACATGAGGAAAAACAAGCTGAGAAAAATCCCAGAAACCCTCCCTGAGAGGCTACAGCAGCTCTACCTAGAGTTTAACAACATTGAGAAGGTGCCAGCTGGTTTCCTCACCACATATCCCAACCTGCAGTTTGTCCGGTTGGCTCACAACACCCTGACTGATAAAGGACTTCCATCTCATGTCTTCAACACCAGCTCACTCGTTGAGCTCGATTTGTCCTTTAACAAACTGGAAAAGATCCCTCTTATCAATAGGAACCTGGAGAACCTGTACTTACAAGCCAATAAGATCAAAGGTATGAACACTAAGTTGTAACCCAAGTCACTGAAAGTCTTTGGTTTTTATTAGTTTTGAAATGAGAAAGCTCTGAGGATGAAATGGGATGAAAACCATCTTAAGCTGCAGAACAGAAGTCCAGTTACTTTGTTTGTTTTTTAATTATGCATATTATGTAAATACAAATTTAAATATATCATTAAAAAAATCATTAAAATATGACAAATATCAAATGGAGGTAAAATATGTAGAATACTTTATTGTCAAACACTGAACACCAGCACAATAAAAATAAAATTAAAATTTCAAGGTGGTCAGAGTTTCCTGACCAGCTTCTGCAACTCGCCGTGAATACACAGCCCAATATGACCTCGACCAACAGCAACATTCTTATCTCAAAACACAAAATGTGCATAAAAGAGATGGAAATTTGAAATAGTTTGGCAGTTTTTGTTCGTTGAAGATGGCTTGAGTTAGTTAATTAAGTAATGGGATGTAAAAAAATTACATGTTTTATTAGGTAATGATAACAGTTTGTTCTCCCCCCACCCCCACCCCCCCACCCTCCGTCCCATTAATTTTTCATTTCCTCAACTGAGGCCATTTTTTTATGGATTCATGTTGCTTTTTTATAGGATGTGATCTAAACAATTTCAAAATAATGAGATCTGATCTTTTGAGTTCAATTGGGAGATGATTTCATGCTGCAGTGACAGTACTCACAAATGCTCTGCACCGTGTGTGTCAAACTCAAGGCCCGGGGGCCAAATGTGGCCCTTGCTGACATCTTATCTGGCCCCCAAGATGATATGTTAAATATAAAATACTTTTATCATGAATTTTTTTTAGTAATCTTTGATTATGATGTCAAAAGCACAACAGAGAACATCAAATGAGACCAAGCAAACTCTTGCTGAGGAACTTGTGACCAAGAAAAGATGTTGGATATCTAATTTGAGTTTATGTAAATTCTGAAATTGGCCCTTAGTTTGAAAAGTTTTAATTTTGGCCCCCTTTTGTAAGTGAGTTTGACACCCCTGCTCTACACAGTCCCACCTACTGCATATAACACATTACTCTAATAGCCACATGATGAGATACTCAAAATATATTTGCCAATATCTGATTTATAATATACCTGTGTTTGGTAATGAAATCTTCTAGTTTATGACATTTTTTTTAAATTAAGACATGTTCTAAAACTGGTTGTAGTAGTTTTACTAGTTTAGAGATGTTCAAAAGTGATGACTCCAACAAAATTTCTTCAGAAAATTTTCAAGTTTTTTTTAGTTAAATTTAATGAAAATTAAGTTGTAGTATAAAGACTTTTCTGCTTGACTGTTGAAGGGAAGTGAACATTGTGATTTTTCAGCATGGTTTAGAAAATCTTCCCAGGAGTAAGAATATGTTTAACTTTTCAACAATAATCAAAATAATAATAAAAAAATAGATCTATTGCTTGTTTTCTAAATGTACGGCATCTATTATCAAGTTTATGTTAACAATTTCCTAATCTGAAAGAAAGATATTGTCCTGACTTTCAGTTTTATTTTCAACATCTGGCATTTGCTGAGCTCCGTACAGTTTGCAATACAGAAATGTGCAAACTGTCTCTGACAGCTACATCTGGACATTTAGTGAGTTTTAAGAAGTAGGCAACAAAGGTTTAATCTGTTTTCATGTTTGACTTTCCTTTCAGAGTTTTCCCTGAGCAGTTTCTGCAGCACCGTTGACGTGACAAACTTCTCCAAGCTGAGGGTACTGCGTTTGGACGCCAATGAGATCAGTGCCAGAGACATTCCTGCCGAAGCTGCCTATTGTTTGCGGCACGTTGCTTTTATTGATGTCTAAAGCTTCCTGTTCTTCCTCGATGACATGTCTCCATCACTAACACTTGTGATTGAGTAAAGTTTTAAGAACTCATGCTAACCAATAATTTTCTTAATGTTTAACAATTCTAGTGTTAGTCAACAGGAAATACCATTGTTGTATAATTCAATGTCCAGATGGTAGGCACATGGAAAACAGAGACTGACACAGCCTACATGACTAATATCTTTAAACTGTCATTAGAATAATACGTTCTAATCTTCAGGGAAAAAACACATGAATATAAATGACTGATGACACAATTTACGAGAAAAGAACTGTGACTCATCTGTGAGCAATTTGGTTGGGATCATTTCATCCACCGTGTTGTACATGACCAAACTTCACGTCAAGCCACCCTGCTTTGCATCTATTAAAGAGGGCCTCTTCAGCACATTTTCAATATCCATTAATTCACTGATAGTTTGATTTGGTCCATTGTTCCCATTAAAAGTGTATGATTTGGTTTATCTGCTTTCACAGTGCTCGTGTTTAACTGAGAAAATATGTATTTTCAAATGTGCATTGGTGTTATCCAAATCTATCTGTCTGCCTGTCTGCCCAGAATAATCACAAACTACTCCCACCTTTTTATTTTCTGAATATGACTGTCACTGTGGCAAATGTATAATTCCGTTCAGCAACATCAAATTATTGCATGAGTTTATTAAGATAAAAGTGTTAACATTCAAGCTTTCACCTTCTAAGAGTGCACTTTTTTTTACAGCTGGGTATTTTTCTTGGTGGCATATGCAAACATAAACGGAAATACAGTACTTTAATGAAACTCTCATAAAGAAGTTTTTGAATATACTGTAAATCTACAACTGATTACATTTTGGAGACACACATAAAAGTCAGACTTAAACTAAAATGATTTGCTTTTTTGTTATTAAAACTAAAATGGCACAGAGGATGCAAAGTAGACAAGAGTAAATATACCATACAAAATAAACATTTTGTAACATTATTAAACATGTTTTCCCTTGTGTTCTTCCTTATTTCTTTTCTAGTTAAAAAAAAAACATAAAAGTGATTGCCAATCAGATACTTGTCTCATTATTTTTTTTTTGTTGTGGATCAAATTTTAATAAAGCTTTTCTTTGTTCCCAGGACAAAAATTGTAACACTGACAGTCAGCACTGACAGATTGCAATTTTTTTTGGTAAACATTACTTTTCTTATGAAACAGACCTAAAAAGAGTCAATTTCATTCTTGGCAATGGCTTCCTGATGTTTGTATTTCATTTGGGATCAAAACAGTGTGCAGCTTGAAGATCTCAGCTTTATTATATACAATCTGCTATGGAAAGGTTTATAAGCATGCTATATCATTATTGATCCTCCATTAGTTATTTTTAAATACAATTTTTATAGACCAGCTCATGACAATCAAGACAATATGCCAATCTATTGATAGCTTTTTACATAATTGTGTTTTTGGTGTAAAAATACTATTTGCTAGACTTTTAGGTTGGTCAGAGGTCTCAGTGGGCTGGTTATCACAGGCTTGATATGGGATACATGGAACGTGGGGTGGATTTTCATGGACAGCATAAATTGTAAGCAGACAGCAGATGGATTGATTATTTTGTTTATTAGAAATGGTCCGATGTACAAATGTATCTGGGTTCAAGTTTTCTGTGTGTGTATTTGAGAGACATGCCTTTAGTGGAGAGCCATATCTTTTGGTCGACCTGGTAATTAGGGGGCCACAGATCGGCGTCTGTCAGCAAACTTCTTATTTTGTTCTTCTGTTCTGAGTAGTGCTTCTCTGGTTTGATGCCAAACTCCGTGGCATCTTCTGACATTGTGCTGGACAGAAGGGACAGAACTATTGGGGTCCTGAGAGGGAAACAGTGTGGGAAAATACCCCAGTAATGCCTCAAAAGGAGACAAACCTGTTGCTGAGGAGGTTTGAGAATTATGGGTGTACTTGACCCAAGGCAGATGTTGACTCTAAGTGGATGAACTACTATTGATTATGCACCTTAATGAAGCGTCTAGTTCTTGGTTGCATCTCTCTGTTTGACTATTAGATCAGGGATGATAGCCAGACGTCAGGCTGGAGGTTGCACCTAAGGCTTGGCAAAAAGACTTCCATATTTGGGAGATGAATTGGGGTCCCATGTCTGAAACAATATCTAACGGAATGCTGTGGAGGAAGAAAACATGATTAATCATTATTATGCTGTTTCAATTGCAGAAAGGAGCTTGATCAGGGGATGAAATGAATAGCCTTAGAGAATTGATCAATAACTGTGCAGAAGACAGATTTACCTTCAGACAGAGGTAAGTTGGTGAAGAAGTCCAAAGTAATGTGGGACCCCGGATGACTGGGGGATGGAAGTGGAAGAAGACCTGCATGCAGTTTGTTTTCATTCCTGTTATGTGGACAAGTTGGACAGGTAGAAACAAAGTCCTTCACACCATTGGACATGTTGGTGTAAGAGTAGCACTTGCTGCAGCTCCAAGATGGCCGTCAATTATCCCCAGCTGACGGTCATCCACCTGACGATCTCCACCACTACATAAGGCTGCAATCAAGCCCTACTCTTCGCTGGAGCATTAATTCCACTTTCTGGTATTTATGCTTCTGGCCAGTATTGTGATTTAATGATTGGAGTACTTACCTTGTCTTTGCGTGCCTGCAGTTCTGTCAGTTTTTGGTCCTGCCCTGGGTCTCTTGGGTCCTGCTCCAAGTGCCTTGTGTCTTGCCCTCCAGACACTTGGCTGCCTCATTGTATCAGACTTAATTGCCTCCACTGGAACCTTTGGATTTTCCATGACACCTGTCCACCAAATTCATCTGTAAGGATAAACAAACAAAGCATCAATATTCACTGTTGCCACCTGGCCAAGCCTCCTGACCTTCTACTTCCCCTTTCAGGAGTTCCCATTGACTACCTGTACATCTTTAAATAATTGCCACAGTAAATAATAAACACTACAGTATTACCTTTTTCCCACTCGGGTCTTGTGTCGTTCCGGGTCTTGTTACTAACTGGGTACCCCGAGATTACAACAGAAATGCTCCAGTCAAACAAAACCCAGCACAAGACCAGGAGCGAACAAGCTTTGTCCTCCTCACTTGCTGAACGCATAGACCAACTGGAGGAAATATTAAAACAAGTATTAAACCAGCAACTCAAGACCCAGTCAAATGAACAAGAACTTGGAGGCATGATTTTTTCTATCAAACAGAGACTTGCTCCTTCTCCCGCAGCTTCAATAACTCCTCTAGTGCCGAGTTATTCTAACACCAGTTCAGTAAGTGACTCTTCCAACCAACAATTGTTTGTTAAACCATCAGAACTTGTCTCTGGGGATCCTGTTCAATGTCAAGGCTTCCTGATTCAATGTAAACTTGCTTTCAAGGGAGCTCCTCAACTCTATGGACATTGCCAAGATCACTTACTTCACCAGTCATTTAAAAGGTAATAATGGGCGACTTCTTTTTTACACCACCATGATCTGGATTTTGTTTCGTTCAACCTTCTCCTCAACGAGTTTCACAGGATTTTCGACTGGCTGTTACAACAACCTATTGCCGAGAAACGTTTTTTGGGATTATGTCAGGGTCGATGACAAGTATACGAACATGCCCTCGAGTTCCGCATTCTGGCCGCTTAAACGGGATGGAACGAGAGAGCACTGCAAGGTACATTTCTAAATTCATTATCCGAGTACATTAAGGACCAAATCGCAGCTAGGGATGAACCACCTAGTTTGGATGTGTTAATAAACCTAGCTATTTCCCCTCAATGAACGCTTCCGGGAACGCCGCATAGAGCAGGACTACAATTCCCAGAGAACTGCCGCTTCCGGTTTCTCTGCGTCACCAGGTGGGGCTCGCAACTACAGGCGCAGCCCTGAGAACTACAAGTCCCAGAGTTTCCAAGCTCCCGTTCCTGCTTTTCTTTTAGCTTTGCCCGAACCTGAACCCATGCAAGTTGGATGAACTCGTTTAATGTATGTCGAGAGACAAAGACGTGTAGAGTCAAATCTTTGTATTTATTGTGAGAAGGATGGGCACTTCATTGCCTCTTGTCCTTTTCGGGGAAACGGAAATGCCCACCAGTAAAGAGGGAGTTACTGGTGGGCACTTCTTCATTTACTCCTTTCCATAGACTTATCTTGCCTACAGTCATTCAAATTAACCAAAACCGGTTCCCTGTCTCTGCCTTAATATATTCGGGTGTTGAACAAAATTTAATCAGTCAGGACCTGGTCCAAGAATTATTTCTTCCCATCCTCGAGATTGAGCATGTTGCCATAGCCAGAGTTACTGGGGATGCCCTAGACCAGATAAGCATTAAAACTGCTGACTTGCGCTTGATTACATCCGGTAACCACCACAAACACATTAACTTCTGTATATTTAATTCACCTAACACTCAGTTAATCTTAGGCTATCCTTGGCTAATAAATCATAATCCCCACATTAATTGGGAGTTCAGAAGGGTAGCGAGATGGAACGACAGGTGTTTAAAACACTGCCTTTGATCAGGCATCTCCAAACTATCAAGAAATGAACAGAACACTGAGAACATTGATCTCTCCACTGTATCCCCTGAATATCATGATCTGGACCCTGTGTTTAGCAAACAAAAGGCTCTCTCTCTTTTTCCTCATTGCCCTTACGACTGCTCCATCAATCTCCTCCCTGGAGCACCTCTACCAGCCTGTCGCTTATACAACCTTTCCGGCCCCTAATGTGAATCCACGAAGACCTACACTGAGGAGTCTCTGGACTCTGGAATTATTCACCCATCTACTTCTCCAGTGGGGGCAGGGTTCTTTTTTGTCCCGAAGAAGGACAAGACCCTGGGCCCTTGTATTGATTACCGAGATCTTAACAATATAACAATAAAAAAAACAAGTATCTGCTGCCTCTTATTGACTCTATTCACAAACAGCTTCAAACCGCCACTATCTTTAGCAAACTCGATCTGAGAAATGCATGTAATCTTGTACGTATTAAGCATGGTGACGAGTGGAAGGCTGCTTTCCGCACCCCACTGGGACACTTCAAATACCTTGTTATGCCTTTTGGCCTCACAAACACTCCTGCAGTGTTCCAAGCACTTGTTAATGATGTATTAAGATACTTTATAGGGGATTTTGTGTTTGTATACCTTGATGATATCCTTATCTATTCCAAAGATAAAACCGAGCACATCACACATGTCAGAACTGTTCTCCAGAGGTTATATGAGAACCAACTTTTCGTGAAAGGAGAGAAATGTGATTTTCATGCCTCTTCTGTTTCCTTTTTGGTATTTATCTTTGGGGAGGGGCACAATAGGACGGCCCCCGAAAAGACTAAGGCAGTGGTGGAGTGGCCAATCCCTGAGACCAGAAAACAGTTGCAACGTTTTCTTGGCTTTGCAAATTTCTATAGATGCTTCATTAAGGACTACAGCTGCATCGCCGCACCCTTATCTCAGCTTACCTCTACCAACAGAACTTTCAAATGGAACCCCGATGCCGACACTGCTTTTGGTAAGCTAAAACAACTTTTTTCATCTACACCCATCCTCTGGCATCCGGACCCAACTCGTCAATTTATTCTTGAGGTAGATTCTGACACTGGGGTAGGTGCTGTATTATCTCAGAGGTCTCCCAAGGACAATAAAGTGCACCCATGTGCCTTCTTCTCCCGTCGCTTATCCCAAGCTGAAATGAATTATCATGTAGGCAATAGGAAGTTATTGGTCGTTAAACTAGCCTTGGAGGAGTGGCGCCATTGGCTTGAAGGCACAGAAATTCCTTTTCTTACTTGGATTGACCACAAAAACCTTACATACCCGAGAGACGTGAAACGGTTGACCCCCAGGCAGGCACGCTGGTCACTATTTTTCAACTGTTTTAATTACACATTGACATTTAGACCTGGGTCTAAGAATGTGAAACCCGATGCTCTTTCCTGCCAGTTTTCTCCTCCAGATGTTCCTGATTCCGATGAGAACATCATCCCCCCGGCATGCACTGTCAGAGCACTCACCTGGCCCATTGTTCAGGAAGTTCATGAAGCCCACAACTTTGAACCGGACCCTGGCACGGGACCCCCTGGTACTCTCTTTGTCCCCTCTTCTCTGAGATCCAACATACTCAAGTGGGTGCACACAAATAAACTCTTGTGTCACCCCAATATTTCTTGCATGCGACCTCTAATCAAGACTCACTTCTGGTGGCCTACCCACTCACATGATGTAAAGGAATTTGTCGCAGCTTGTCCCACATGTGCTAGGAACAAAATAGAAAATCAACCCTCTGCCAGTCTCCTACAAACTCTGCCCAAACCCAGCCGACCATGGACTCACATCGCTGTGGATTTTGTTACTGGCCTGCCTCCGTCCGAAGGTAACACTACCATCCTCACTGTCATCAACAGGTTTTCAAAAGCAGCTCATTTCCTGCCACTACCCAAACTACCATCTGCTATGGAGATGGCCCAACTCCTCGTCCAACACGTGTTCCGTATCCATGGCATCCCTTCAGAGGTGGTGTCAGCTCAGACTGCTCCGTCTTACCAGATGGGTCAGAAAGTTTGGCTCTCCACGAAAGACATTCATCTGAAAGACACCCCTAGGAAGATGGTACCTTGGTTCATCGGTCCCTTTCCCATTACAAGGATCATCAACCCCTCTGCAATACGTCTCCAGCTCCCCAGTGCCATGAAAATCCATCCTAACTTTCACGTCTAGCAAGTTAAGCCCGTCTCCGAGAGCCCCTTGTGCCCGTCGACCGACCTCCCTCTACCCGCCCGACTCATCGACAACCACCCTGCCTTTGCTGTCCGGAACATTCTGGATGTACGTCGCCGTGGTTGAGGAATCCAATACCTCGTAGCTTGGGAGGGATATGGTCCTGAGGAGCGATCATGGATCCCCTGCTCTTTCATACTGGATCACAGCCTGATCACCACCTTCTTTAAGGCCCACCCCGAGAAGCGCCTCAGGTCGCCTGGGGGTAATTCTTGATGGGGGGGGGTTACTGTAAGAGTAGTACTTGCTGCAGCTCCAAGATGGCTGTCAATTATCCCCAGCTGACAGTCATGCACCTGACGATCTCCACCACTACATAAGGCTGCAGTAACATCCTACTCTTCGCTGGAACATTAATTCTGCTTTCTGGCATTTATGCTTCTGGCCAGTATTGTGATTTGATGATTGGAGTACTTACCTTGTCTTTGTGTGCCTGCAGTTCTCCTGTCAGATTTTGATCCTGCCCTGGGTCTCTTGGGTCCTGCTCCAAGTGCCTCGTGTCTTGCCCTCCAGACATTTGCCTGCCTCGTTGTTTCGGACTGAATTACTCCCAGTGGAACCTATGGATTTTCCACGACGCCCGTCCTCTGAATCCATCTGTAAGGATAAACAAACAAAGCATCAATATTCTCTGTTGCCACCTGGCCAAGCCTCCTGACCTTCTACTTCCCTTTTCAGGAGTTCCCGTTGACCACCTGTACATCTTTAAATAATTGCCACTGTAAATAATAAACACAGTTACCTTTTTCTCGAGTCTCGTGTCATTCCGGGTCTTGTTACCAACTGGGTACCCCGAGATTACAACAGTTGGGACACCAAAAATGTTCCTTTGTGAGATGTAGCCTGCATGTGATGCCTGGGTGACAAGAAAAATTTGCTGTGTGTAACAAGTTTACTTTGTAGTACCTTACTGACCAGTGAGGTAGGGACAAATGCTTTCCCAGGAGGGCCCATACTGGGATCTGGTTCGGTCTGTTGTACCTCCCGGATGTCATTTTCTATAGCCCAGGTCATGACCCCTACCGTACAGGATGTAGGTAAGATACTTACAGGGGTGTTGGGCATTTCAGAAGATGAGAATGGGTGGAAGAGGGCATCAGGTTTAATGTTGCGAGATCCTGAAATGTAAGGGTTCATTCATACCATCCCTGTTTAGTCTGCTTTAATCAACCACTTGTCTGTTTGCTTAGAAAGTCTGGTTCATTTGGGGAGGTGTGAATGCGCAATCGAACTCTGATGCAGACCTAAAAAGCAAACGCTGCTCCGCGTAAATACCTAGGTCTTGGTTCAGTTGAAGTGAACTTGAATGTAGTTAGAATGTATTGTGAATGCAAGCGGACCGGAGACTGCCCCTAAAGTAGGAAGTGGACTACAGCACAGGGCAAACAAATGCACATTTCTCATACCTCATAAGGCCCTGTCTCAGCTGCCTTGTGTGAAAAACGACATTCTCCATGGTCTTCTGCCTCATCTTCTGCTCATGTTGAGTCCATTGTTGAAAAATGATAAAAACATAAATCCTAAAACAGCTAAACTGTGATGCCATTCCATTTTTGTTTTTATTTCCAGAAGAAGAAGAAAAAGAAGAAGAAGGAGAAGAAGAAGAAGGAGCGTCTTCTTCAGAGGTTTTCATGTCATTTCCTCCAGTAGTTTTTGTTGCAGCGCCACCACAGGCAAGGGGGGAACAAGTTGGCTTGACTGACTCAGTGCAGTGTGAATGCGAACAGCACCAGCTGAAAATGTAAAAAAAAATGTTCAGAATTTTGGTCTCCAATCGAACCGAGTCTACCGGACTATTAGGTGCGAAAATGACCTAAGTGATGGATAAGTTAAACCTGGCAAAAAATAACGACAATCTGGCTTGTCTAGCATTCAATTTCTTTGTTCAGCAGGAGAAAGGCATTGGGAAAAGAAAGGACAGGGGTGTAGTTTCCTAACATCAAATGCTCCAACATACTCGGGCGGACCTCAGTCCGCGGAGGTCTGCGCGTACCAGATTAGACTCAACACGGATGCTCTCAAGGCTTGTCCGTGAAAAGATCAAATTTTACAACCACGTATGCGTACTCTGTGTCACACAATATACTGCCTGGTGACAGACTGTTTTGTATGTGACACCAATGTATGAAATTCCCCTTCTTCATCCCTGATCTGGTTCAATGGCATTTTCTCTAGTTTTTTTTTTTTGCCAAGAGGCAAGCAATCTCTTCCTCCTCCTCTATTGACACCATGCCAGAAATTATGAGAAATGAAGGAATTTGTCACAAAAGAATTAAAATCAGACCTGGCTTTGCTGTGGGAGGGTCTAGAGCATATGTGTGAAACTCAAGGACCCGGGGCCAAATGTGGTCCTTGTTGACATCTTTTCTGGCCCCCAAGATGATATAGAAAACGTAAAATACTTCTATCTCTTGAATTTTTTCATTAATCTTTGATTATGATGTCGAAAGCTCAACAGAGAACATCACATGAGACCAATCAAACTCTAGTTGAGGAAGCTGTGACCAAGAAAAGATGTCGGGTATCTAACTTGAGTTAATATAGTTTCGGCAATTGGCCCTTAGTTTGAGAAAGGTTTTAATTTTGGCCCCCTTTTGTAAATGGTTTGACACCCCTGTAGAGATTTCCCGGCAGGGTGGTCTGATGTGTGGGCTACAGGGCCAGCGCTCCCTGTTTTTTTTTTCATTTACTTTTTATTAACAACATATAAACACAGAACACCAATGCGGATGTGCTGCCAGCTCTCGTTTTTTTTTAATCACCTGTCAAACAATCGGCAAAATCAATTTGTCCCGAAGGTAAACCCCCGCTTACCTGCAGAGCTGAAGCAGCTGGTCAGGATGTATGCTTGAGTATGAATTCTCAACCGTCTGTGGACAGTGTGCACAGTTTCCATGTGGCTGACAGAACCCTCGAGTCTGTGGGAGCCTTGAGACAACACAGCCCCCACTCCTGATTCTAAGGCATCCACTTCGCAATGAATTGCTTGTGCGTGTCAGAGGGAAACAGGATGGGAGCTGAAGAAAAGAGACATTTCAGGTCCTGAAAAGTTGTCTCTGTAAGGGTACAACCGACTGCAGCTCCTCTCTATGATGGCCGCCAATTACCACAGCTGTCAGTCATCTCTCTGATGAGGCCCTCAACTATATAAGGCTGCAGTCGAGTTCTACTCTTCTCTGGAGCATTGAGCTATTTATGGTATTTATGCTCTCTGCCTGTTTGTTTCTGTGAGAAGAGTTTCTTACCTTGTTCTCTGTGCCTTCAGTTCTCCTGTGTCCTGGGATCCCTTCCTGCTCTGGCTCGCCTTGGGTTCTGTTCCTGGCCTTCGTACCTGATCACTCGAGCCATCCACATGTTTATTGGTTTACCGTCCTCTGAGCTCTATTGGATCCACTTCCACGCCTCACCCAACCCATCCAACCTGTAAGAAAGAAAGACATCACAATTAAACAAAGGACCATTCTTATCTTCAATCCATCTGACCTTCTGTTCGTTTCTCAGGGAATCCAGAGGACCACGTGTAACTAGTCACCTGCAAACACTGTTTAAATTTTCTATCCTGTGGAGTCTTGTCTCGTTCCGGGTCTCGTACTAATCTGGGTATACTGAAATCATTACAGTCTCTGCTTCGGAAGTCCAGGTGAATTATTGTAGAGTAGATGTGAGCTGTGTGAGAGATGATGCAATTTGGCTGTCGTTCTTAATGAATAACCATTAACAGTTTGGGAACCTCAGGAAATGTTGTAATTGCCTTCAATTTAGTGTGGTAGACACACTGCTTTCGTCTTTTTGGGGTCAGAACGAACCTGACCTCTCTCAAAAAATAAAGCCCAGGAATGTACTCTCGATTAACAAAAAGCTGGTTCTCCAACAGCCTCTGAAGAACAGCTTTGAAGTATGTGGGTTGTTTCTCTGAGTCTTTGGAGTAAAATGAAGATATCATCCAAATAAACAAACAAAAACACATTTAAGAAGTCTCTTAATACATCATTAACTTGAGCTTGGGACATGGCAGGCGTGTTGGTTAACCTGAAAGGCATGAGCAAATATTCAAAATTAAAGGGGTCTTGAATGCGGTCTTCCATTCATCCCACTTTCTGATCCTTACCAAATGGTAGGCATTTTGGAGGTCCAATTTGGTGAATATAACAGTATCCTGAAGTTGTTCATACAGTGAGTCCATTAGAGGTAAAGGATATTTTTTAACCATGATTTGATTTAACCCTCTGAAATTGGTACATGGTTGTAGCGCAGGGGTGTCAGACTCCAGGCCTCGAGGGCCGGAGTCCTGCAGCTTTTAGATGTGTCTCTGATGCCACACAGCTGA
>JARVGS010000127.1:8052622-8064037 GCA_031762315.1 Hypsolebias antenori
GATCATTTACCAGTTTTCACAATCTACAAAAACGATCAAAGCATCACAAAAGCAATTACAACAAATAAAAAACACATCCAAAAAAGCTTTAAATAAATTGAAAGACGACTCAGATAAACAAAATTGGGAAGACGTGTATGTTGATGATGTGAACAGATCATATGATGAGTTTAAGAATATTTTAGAAGCTCTGTATGAAAAAAATTGTGTGCAAAAAAATTATACAAAGAAAAAAATTGTTGACCAACCATGGATGATGAAAGGATTTAGAAATGCTTCTAAAAAAAGAACTATCTGTATTCATGCTTCTTGAAATCTAGAACACAAGAGGCAGAAGAAAAATATAAGAAGTATAAAAATAAATTAGTAGGGACTATAAGAAAATATAAGAAGGAATATTGTAGTGATTTATTAAATAAAAGTAATGGTGATATGAAAGCAACATGGCGAGTAATAAATAGTGTTCTGAAAAAACACAAAGTAAAAACGGGTATTTCACAATATTTTGTAAAAGACGATGAAATCCAGAATGAAATTTTAAATGGATTTAATCTTTATTTTGTGAATGTTGGATCAAGCTTGCAACTAAAATACCAAAAGTAGATGTAGGAGAACAAGGTGTAGATGTTACCTTATTCCACATTACACTTTTCAATAATTATAAAGGACGCGTTCGAGTCTCAAAATAATAATTATTGATTTAAAAACGGGTTCACTTCTTTTTCAGATTAAAGATATTTCCTTCTATGTGACCAAGATGAACATGAATGAATGACATGAGACTTGTATTATATTTGACCTTCAAATCAATTGGTCATTTATTTATCAAATCATCAACATACATTTAAACATGATTGGCAGTTTAATTTTATGGCATAAAATTATCGGACATTTTAAAAAGACAACAGATTCGAGCTATGAGTTGTTAAACATCACTTTTCTCTGAAGGCACATTAACTTATTTACTGGCTTTGAAGTTTAAATGGGTTAAATGCAGAGAGTCAATTTCGCCATTGTATGGGAACATACAATGATGACAACACACAACACATTATTATTTTTAATGAGGATTTAAAATAATCTTAAAACCATTTAATGGAGATTTTTAGCAGGATTAATTGTTTAAACAATTACACGTTGATGATGATATTTCCTGTTGTTAAAACTGTCTAATAGACACGGCCCATGTCCAGAAGATAGTTTAAAATAGATGACAGGCTTCTTGGCATTTAGTTCTTGTATTTATTGTACGGAGCTGCAGTAGCTCACTGGTCATTACTTCGGCCTCATAATTCTGGACATCTGGAGTAGAGCACTATGCAAATCTTCTGTGTGACGTTCGCTTGCTGTGGTGACCCATGAAAAGAATGACGCTGAAAGAAAACTACAAATAATATTCTGTCCCTCGCAATGCATTTCACTTATCAAAAGGGGGCAGTGCGTCACTAACAGAGGACTGGAGGAAGGAGAGACTGAAAGGGCATAATGTTTTCAAACTGAGGCGTCATTAAAGGTGTGGTGTGTCATTTTCATCATGTATGGAGTAAAATGCAGCACAGTGTTTTATTTGTGTACAATTATTGTGAAATAAGGACTATTGCCTAAAATAATGACCATTTTATTTATACTTAAAGGCTTGCTCTCGGTGTATGGAATTCAAATATATATGTATATTTAATAATTGTTTGTTTATTTTCTTTATTACTTTCACTCGTAAAAATTTTTGACAAGACATGTTTAGTATGAAACTGTCAGATTAGGTGTAAAGCTTCTGTACCTAAAGGATTATAGTCTGATCTCACATAGCAACGTAAACTTCTGGATGTGCACGATCTGTCAAAGTGTGCACGCTCCATAATCATGAACCCAAAAGGTTTATTCTTTTGCTAAGAAAGTGCAAACATAAAGGAGTCAACCATGGGGGTGCTGAACAAATGTAGAATGGAGACAAAAAGCTGCATTAGAGACTAATATGACGGTTGTGGAAGACCCTTCTGTCTCCACTGAGCGCTGAGGTCATGTTGCAGGTTTTGGTGACACCGGACTAATTATTTTGTAAGAGACAATGCCAGGGAACTTTGTGATGAATGTAAAAACTTTGGACCCATGTGCTGCCCTTGTTAGTGATCAGTAACCCGCTCACATGCACCCATGTCATTAATTATTAATGCAGTGCCAAGGTACTGCACTGCCATTGACACGCTGAGATTTTCTGGGATACGATTTGAGTGGTTTTGAAGTCGGGACTCACCTTTTGAGTCTTTTGTTGAACCAGAGATTTTTACTGTAAATAATTTTTGTGGTTTCACTGGGATTTGACTACAGGAAGCAGAGTTTTATTCTGTGGACCTCGAGAGGGACAGTAAAGGCTTCGGCTTCAGTTTGAGAGGAGGACGGGAGTACAACATGGACCTGTACGTGTTGAGACTAGCAGAGGAGGGGGCTGCTGTCAGAAATGGCAAGATGAGGGTATGAAACTACGTACGGATTTTGTCACAACGACTTTCCCCTCTGTTTACGCTGTGAAGCCGTATCATTGGCCAGCTTAGTTACATGACCTCTTTGTTTTAAAGGTGGGAGACGAGATCTTGGAGATTAATGGTGAGAGCACAAAGAGCATGAAGCATTCACGAGCCATCGAGCTGATCAAGAACGGCGGTCGGAGGGCACGACTTGTCCTCAAAAGAGGCGACGGGTCTGTACCCGAGTATGGTAGGTAACTATATTGCAGTGGTTTTATTTTTCTTCTGCTAAATAAAGATGCTAATTGCACCACTGGAACATAGTTTGTATAAACTGATTGAGCATTATCAGCAGATTTTCATTGGGTATAATTATCAGACACTTTTTAGAATATTTTGAATGCTATATAGACAATATGTTCTTGTCTTTCCTACAAATCCCTTCTTCTCTCAGTGGATGTACTGTAAAACAGCCTCTTGCCTGTTTTATTTGTTTTCTTCTCTCTACTCCTTCTTTTCTCTCTGATTGTTCCTGGGCTCTTCCTCCTCCTCTCTCCAGCGATGATGGCTCCTCATCTCGCTGTTGGTACAATGAGGAATGACAAGATGGGAGAGCCCTGTTTCTACCTAATGGGCCAAAATCAGACCACGGTTTGTAACCAAAAGTCTGTCCCAGTTCGCCCTCACTGCTATCATAACCCCCCCCACCCACCCTGAGTTGTATAAACCCTTTCAGCTCATCCTTACTTGCATCCTGCTTTGTGTTTGTGTACGGATGTGTTCACACGATGTCTTGTCATGCTTGACTTAAACTCTTATGTATGTAACCTCTGAGTTCATACATGTACAAATCCTTCCTCTTTACCAGCTTCAGAAAAGGAACTAATGCCATCAATCATCAAACGCTGCTGCCATAGCAACCCACATCATTTGGCTGGTCTTCCTCCAAATGCACTTTTATTTCAGTTTTATTTATTGTTTTTTGTTATTCCAATGCACACGTTGTTTGAAATGACTTCCTGGGTGCCTGCTCTCTCATTGACCCTTGCCCTAAACTTGCTGATGTGTTGCGCCTGCTGATACCACCTTGTGTTTCAACCCGCAGCTGTAACACGCAGAAACACGTCTAGACCTAATTTATTTGTTACTGCTATGCTTTATGTGTGTGTGTGTGTGTGTGTGCAACTCAGTGTATGACCATTTAGATTTGGTTGTTTCTGAGATGACATGCAGGAAATTAAAACATAACACACATCAATGCATGATGTCCACATCTGCATTGACTTTTTGTCACCTCAACGCAAGAAAGTCCCATAAGTCAGCAGAATGTGCAGCTTTTAGTGCATCCATCCAAGTGATTCCTTTAAAGCTTATTGGTTTTCAACATATTTGTCCTCCTTTCTCCTGTAGATGGCAGCAGTGACGGGCACCCTTCCACACCCAGGGCACAAAACACTCCGGAAGTGAGGACGTTGCCACACAGCAGCCGATATCACACCTCATTGGAGTCCAGTTATCCACCAGACCTTCACAAATCATCACGCCTGGAGGAGGCTGCTTGTGGCCGAGGTATGGACAAGAGCAGGGGTGGTTCGGATCAGATGGAATTCCAAGGCCGACAATTTAACTCCCATCACCATTACACTTGGAATAATAACCACAGTCAAAGTACCCCCAGACAGCAGTCCCCTGACAGTAATGGCAGTAGCAGTGGCAACAAGAAAAGCAGAGGCCGTAAAGTCAAAAAGTCTGAATCAGAGAGTGGCATCTCTAAACTTCTAAAGACTCTGAGGAAGGACAGCTCAGGAAAAAAGGCTGCAGCCGCCGAAAAGCTAAAGGGCCGAGAGCTTTCGAGCAGCGGTCCTACTTTGGATGAGAAGTATCTTCGGCAGCGCCGTGGGTCCCTTGACCGCTCACCAAGCAGAAAGCGCACCTCATCTCCAGATCGTCGACGGGCGAAATCTATGGACCGCAGGGCAGAGCGAGGGCATCGTGACCGCACACCTGAGAGGGAACACGATGATGGAGGGTTCCTCTCAGTCACCCCCGAACGGAGGTTTCACGAGCGGAGGCTCCTCAAGGACTCGCAGATAGCTGGGCGAGTGAGTGAGGCTTCGACCCCTGAGCGCGCCAACAACAGCGTGGATTCCATGTCTCGTTCCAGGGGCCGCACATACGATAAAGTCACGAAGAACGGCAACCTTCTGAGAGACGCTTCCTCAGAGAGGAGGGAGGAACGACGTCACATGAATGGGACAGTGGAGCGACAGTGCAGAGCAGAGCGGGACTCCTCCCCTGACAGCAACTACAGCCGGGACGAGCTGAACTATGCAGCAGCACCTAGACTGAAGGACTACTACAGCATAATGAAGAACAACGCTGCACACAACAATGCTACCTACAACAACGCAGGCCATAACAACAACACGGGAGGCCGCAGCTCAAACCAGGTCCCTGAACCCAAGAGGAGGCTGTACAAAGAAAGTCCTAAAGACCTTAGCATCTAGAACAGAGGATCCCCTCACTACTCTCCTCTATCTGTGCAAACATTGTACCATACACTGGAATTGGACTTCTGACGATACTAACTCTTGTTCTTTATTTGGTCGAATTGTTTATTGATTTGATTGACTAAACTGTGGTCCCACCCATAAATTAATAAAACAACAGGAGTACAATCCTACTATCAGTTTCTACCAGTTGTGTTGTCATTGTTCTAGTTATTTTGAGCATAACGGAGGTTGTTGTACTGTAGTAAAGGTATTGTATGTGCCTGCATATGAAACCAGTGATGTTGCTTTTCGTAAACATTGCCGACTTTAAATATTTGTTCCCTCTGAGGTATGAATAATGCTTCCATTTGTGGTAACTTCTAATTAACGAGCTTGTTTTGAACTTGTTTAGTCTTTTTCCACCCTTGCATTACTGGACAAACTTTAGAACAATATGTTGACAGTTCACAATAAAGTTAAACAGACAACTAATTTTAAGATTGGATGGTAAAACTAGAGTTATTTTTTTAATTTAAAAAATAATATATGAAATTGATAAATTTGTTTATTTATTTTAAATTTGCCACGTGCTTTGAGCAAGCCGCCTTGACTTATTAAAGTGTGAGCATGCTGTCCCCCCAGTTGTGTTGCAGTGAAATGTTTGAAAGCTCTTTGCTTTCGAGAGGCTAACAAATCACAAAAGTACGGTGTCCTTAAGGTGTAAATGAACAATATTTGAACAAATAAAACAGTTACATTTGAAAAAACACAATGTTTGAAAAAAAACTGAATTAAATAAGTAAAATTTGAATCACATTAGAAAAAACTGAATCACATTAGAAAAAATTGAATCGCATTAGAAAAAAACGGAAATTATATAATTTTTGAGTGAGTCCATTTTTTTCAAATGTGATTCCGTTTTTTTTTTCAAATGTGATTCTGGCCTCTTCCGCTTTGGCTTAATGTCATTCCGTTTTTTCAAATGTTGCGTTTTTGTAGTTTTTGTTGTGTTCTTTCAAATTTCATTCTGTTTTTTCAGATGTTCATTTACACCTCAGGGCTACCATACAAAAGTGAAGTGCAAGCTGGCATAGCTTTTTTTTAAGTATTCTTTAACTTGGTTTATTTTTTCCAAACTTTCCCTGTATGTGCACTGATCCAGTAAACTAAGGAGCTCGAAGCTGTTCTGTGCTGTGAGGAAGTGACAGACAGATTAATTTGTTGCCTCACAGAATCTGAGTTGACTCATTTAGTCTGCATTATGCTACAATACCAGCTGAAGCTGCCAGGAAGTACGATTGTGCACATATGCCAAAAATAAAAATAAAATGTACTTTGTAAATGATTTCTGTGCAAGATGCATGTGTAAATTAAAATGTAGTGTCACCACTTTAAACGGTGAGAGAGAAGAACTGATAAACACACACAGTAATAGGTGATCCCAGTCCCATCATGTTTATTATATCGACATTTGAGCCCTGACGCCCCCTCCCACACACACACACACACACACACACCTCCTGGGTTCTGACACACAGAGAGCTGGTGTGATGGTAACACATGAAGAGTCCTGGTAGAGGAGACAACTGATCTGCCATGCTGAGCCATGCTGTCACGCCACTGGAGTTTGACCTGCTGCTTTTATGTTTCTGTGAGTGTTTTCTGTTCTATGTTTTGTTTAAGAACTAAAACTATATACTGTATTGGGTAAACCACAAATGCATTGTTCTATCACTGTTGTCACCATGGTACTGTATTAACAAAAAAAAAAAGACAAAAGCAGAACTTTAAAATGGAGAGGTTGGCCAACACCTGTAAAGATTTTTTCCCCAACACTGTAGGAACACGTCAAGGAATAAAATGTTGCCTTTTTCTTGCACAAAAAGAGAAATTTATGAAAACCCCTCAGCAGTGAGGAATGTGATTTTATGTTTATATCTCTGAAATGGACCTGACGATTTATGGTAAATATGTTGATTTACTCTGGATCAGGTATGTAAAGACATTTTAACATGAAAGACTGTCTTTGGTCAATCAGAAGCTGATGTTTGATTCTCTCTATGGTTAGCCTGCCTTTGTATTATAAAGCACTTGTATGCAGTCTGTGTTCTCTTCAAGCATTATTTCTTGCAACGTGCTCCAGACATAATGCTGTCTCTGTGTTGATAAAAAGCAGTACATGTATATGGGCCAATCTTTTTTATATAACTATGCATATATAAATACTACATTGTTCATAGCTTTATTTGACCCATGAAGCTAAACATAACATTAGTCAAAGTACAAGTAGATGTGGACTTATCCAGCTTCTTTTCCTTCAGATGGATTACAATGTATATGTAGCTATCAAAGGAAGTCTGTGGATGCTATTTTTATTATCAAATAAAGTTTTCCATACAAACTCAAAAGGATTTCAGTTCTCTGCACAAGCACACACCTCAGGAGGGGCCTTTGAAGTCAACACCGATGCATCAGTTGCAGTCGCTCTATGGTACAAAACGTAACATCACTGACTGCAGAACTAGATGAACATTTAATGTCGCTGCAAACACATTTACACAAAAGTTACATGAAAATATTTTCTAAAAATAAAAATAAAACAGTTCTGAATATTCAAAAGATTAAGCTTTATTCTTGTATTGGCAAGCTAGTTTTATGAATTGTTCATTGTGGGTCTAAAAACCCATTTGTCTGTGGATGCATGTCATTTTATATTTTAGTTTCCTAGAAATTCTTCCAGATAGTTGTAATTTTACATGTTTGATGATGTAATAGATGAGTGAGTGCTTAACAATGAATTAAATGTATATTCCTTCAATTGAGACAACACCAAAACATACCGATAATTAAGGCATGAACACTAGTATATGCAGTCCCCAAATATTTGACGCATTACCACTGATATGATTTCTCATTTAGCACAATTTAACCAATTTTGATTGAAATGCCTTTTAACTGGCATTTATTTTCATATGCTACCTCTGTTCTTTTCTCTGTAAACATAATATAACCATTTTTTAAAGAAGTTGCACAGAATGTTTAATTTTGTACTCAAGCAGAAGAGAAGCTTCTCCTTTTAAAAGCAAAGTTGTCACTAAATAATAAAATGCTTTTTGTATGTTTGACCTCAGCATCTCATTTAGCATACTTCAGTGTGGCTCTATGGCTGCTGTGGATCCACATGAAGGTCATTGTAGAATGCTTAGAGATTGTTTTCTTAAAAGGTCTAATATACATTATACAGTACCATATATATATATATCTATATATATATCTATATATATAAAGTATAGACACACATATCAAGTGTCATTGCTAAAGCTCCAAGCATAGATATCATTTTAGTCCTAAAATACTTAATAATTAGTAAATGATTGTTGCTAAAACTTGAATGTAACACAAATGCCTTTGCAAAAAGAATTTGTCCTCTAATATTTCATCCACAGTCCCCCCCACAAACTACCTTAAAGTTGATGTTTAATAAAGTAGCAAAACTCTGCATAACTCTTTATTTACTGAGATATTATGAACAATATTTAACTTCCTACATCTAGGGGGTTACCTATTAAGTCTTCTGATTCAACATGGATATGCAAAATGAATCTTTGAGTAGGTATTTTCAGCCATGGCTGAGGTGTAGAGGGGAATAGAAAGGTTATGTAGAGGTCGTTAATAAAAGCCATGGCCCTTGGCTTATATTTATAAACTTTGTATCAAGGTGTCTTTTAGTAACTACAGCTTAGTATTAACCGTTATTCACTATTAACCTCAATAACTGATCGTCATAATAGGATAAAGCTGGTTGTTGTGTTGTGTGTGATTATCCTGGATTAATCCTGTAATTCCGTTAAGATTTATCTTCAAGGTGACCAGTTATTAAGATGAAATTAAAGTGGCGATGCAGGCTCAACTTTGAATACAGCCAATCTATAATTAAAACTACCGTGTTTATCTAACATTCTGGTACCAAGAAGTGGACTCGGTTGTACCAAATAGAAACTGACTCCAGACATGAATGCATTTCAAATAGGTCAGTCAGGTTTATTTGTTTCAATAGATATACTACAGTCATGTAAAGTTTTCCACCCAAGTTGTAATCAAAACATAAATCTGATGAGTCATTTGCAAAGTGCCTTTTATTTTACATTGCCTTGAATACATGCCTCTACATTCAAAAGTAAGCCAGTTATCATTTAGGATCCAACTGTGAAAGAATTGTTTCTCCTTTCTTCTGAGGAAAAACAAAACATCTCATCGATTATTTAGTTGGATATTCTGTACATACAGGAACAACTCTGTAATGGGCTGACCTTTCCTGCAACTGTCTTTAGGTTGAACCAACTGGTTTGTAAAAATACAAAAAGAAATATACTTGTATAGACATTAGCCTTCAGTCGTTTCCCTGGGGGGGCAGAAGTCTTCTTCTTGGATGGTAGATTATGGAGCCTTTTCTTCTTGCTCCTTTTATGCAGGAGACACAGAGCTGGAGGAAACAGAGGAGGCCTCGGTTTTGGAAGCAGTGGTGGATGCTCCTTCCTCCTCTTCGAAGGGGTTCTTCCCGCAGCACAAGGTGGTGATCATGCAGTGGCGGAACTGCTTGTTCATGCAGATGTAGATCATTGGGTTGTAGATAGAGGAACTCTTGGCAAAGAAGGCCGGGATGGTCATGAGGAGTGGTCCAAAATCGGAGCCCTGATGTGTGAAGATGTACCAGGCCACTCCGGCGTAGGGAAGCCAACAAATCAGGAAGGAGATGATCATGAGAACGACCATGCGGGAGACTTCCCTCTCAGCCCTCTGGGTGGTCTCAGACTCCTGCTGAGCAGCAGCAGCTTCCTTGACAGCACAGAGCAGGCGGCCATAGCAGAAGAACACGGTAGCGAGGGGAATGAGGAAGTGGCAGATGAACATGTAGATAACAAAGGACTCATTGTTGAAACCCTCTGCACGGGTGTAGTAGTCGACTCCACATGAGCACTGCATGCCCTCTGGGATGTAACGAGACCAGCCGACAAGGGGGGGCACAGCACAGGAACAGGCCATGATCCAGGTGAAGGCCAAACCCATAATAGCATGGTTCTCACCAAAGCGGAAGTTGCTGATGGGCTTGCAGACAACCAGCCACCTTTCAATAGCCAGAACAACCAGTGACCAGAGACCAATCTCACCACCAAGGGTCGCAAAGAATCCTTCCAGATTGCAGCCAAGGCGTCCTAAAACGAAGTAGCCATGCATGGAGGTGTACATCGTTGTAGTGAATCCTCCGAACACCATGAAGAGATCAGCCACCGCAAGGTTGAGCAGGATGTAGTTTAGAGGGGTTCGCAGCTTCTTGTGTTCGATGGTGACGTAGAGAGTAAGGAAGTTGATGGGGAAGCCAACAAGAATGAGGAAAAACATGTAGGCGCCCAAAGCAGCATAGGCTGCTGGGTTGACAAGGTAGTACTGAGGGTACTCATAAGGACTCCGAACAATACCAGTGGTGTTTACCATAGGGACGTAAAAATATGGTCCCTCTGTGCCGTTCATGGTTGCGGCTTGTGGTTTCTTTCAGCCCCTTCAGTTGTTTCTTCTTGGCTTTTTGGGAGCGAGATGCAGATGGACCTTGCTACAAATGGATGAGATGGCCACAGTCTGGCTTTTTAAAAGGCACACCTCGGATTATCGCTTTCCAAATCCGTCAGCACAAATAGATTTAGGCCACGGCTAATATTTAATCCAGCCATCACTGCAAACATAACTGACCACTCATCAGGTTATTAAGGTTACGCCTGCTCATTATTGTATCAGAGCTATGAATTAGCTGCTGATTCTCCGAGCATGTTTTCAACCAGCTAGCTTATTTTAGAAGTGTTCACAATTAATTTAAGGTGCCACTGTGGCCTGCATTTGTTGAGCAAACAAATAAAACAATAAATAATTATGAAGGTTCTCTTATCAGCCTATAATCTTTATGATGTGGCTTTTGAAAATAATCCTAAAACCATCAGGGTTTTTTTTTTAAAAAGTCCTTCCAGATGTTTGTTAAAAAGTTTATCACTCAGAATGTGAGACCATTTAAAGCATAACTGAAGTGCCAAACTTTTGGTTTTGATAGCTATAAACTATATAAACTTCATATTGCCAAAACACATTCACGCCACTACAAGCCCTAATGGTAGAAACATAAATGTTGTGTCCAACATGAACAGGGTGTTCAACTAGAAAACGGAAATGGGTCCTAATGATCTACATGATAACATGCAAGAATTAAAGGCCTAGAATTCTCTAAAGAAATGCATATTGCCATCTTTCATGCCAGTTTTAGACTAACATCATCTTATGTTGAGAAATGGCCATTGTAGCCATTTTGGTCAAACTTTGGAAATAACACAATCTAATGCAATACAGGTGGTCCTCGACTTACGAACGGGTTCCGGACCTAAGAACCGTTCGTAGGTCGATACCGCCGTACGTCGGAA
>JARVGS010000127.1:8112151-8122597 GCA_031762315.1 Hypsolebias antenori
TGATCTCAGCTCTCCACCACGGCTGCACTTTGCACTCCTAGCCACGCCCACTTCTCCGCAACAGAACTGAGATCAAAGAGGAGGAAGGGGGAGAGAGGAGGAGCTGCAGGAGGACGTTTCTCCTGCAGTGTGGGCTGCACACAGGTGCAGCAGGTGCTAAATAATTTTTAAAAAAAAATTATTCCATGCCGCTCGTGCGGCTCATCCATCAATCAGCCAATTGTGTGTCATGTCCAGTCTTATTTTGAAAAACCGCGGTAGAGTGAACCGTCAATAAATGAATCGCAAAGTAGTGAGGAACTACTGTATTTTCATGTATCGCCTTTTATTGATACAACCATTATAATACGTGTTGTCATTTTTTGTTGTTGTTTGTTTGTTTTTTACATTCTTGTGTTTTTTTGAAAGGGTTTTGCCTTATATGATTAACTGATGTACAAACTTCCCTGAACTCAAACTGTTCAAATCTGAAGTCATTTGTTGTAAGCAAACTGAATTATCTAACAAAGTTCAGTCAGGCACTCTGGTCCGCTGGACGGTTCCTTTTAGTTGAAATGTTTCATAATTCATCCAAAAGACTTCATCAGTCATGCCACAACAAACTCAGTCTCATAGGTAGCACCTTCACATAGTGCCAGTTTGCTGGTTATAAGATGGTTTCTGGAGTCCGTCCTCTCCGCTGTCGACATATCTGAGGCTGCCATGGCCAAAGTGGTCCAAACCATCAAAGCTCCTTGGACTGATGAAGTCTTTGGATGAAAGACAAAACATTTCAACTAAAAGAAACCGTCTAGAGGACCTGATTTTGTTGGACTTTTTTTATTTTTTTTTTACCTCAATTACTGAGCAGGCTCTTTAACAAACTGAATTATGCTTTAAATGTGACATACACATATTCAGGAGAGAAACAAAAAAACTTAAAACATTGTAGCGTTTCCAGTTTATTGTTCATTTTAAAGATCAGTCTGTCACTGTACAGCTGTCTGCCTGGCTGTGATGGAGTCTGGGATAAATGTTTTAGAAGTTTGGACTTCATCTGTTTTTTGCTCATATACAACCAACACGTATTCACAGTAGTTTAACTCAGCAAAACATGGAGAAACATCTTGAAACTGCTCTTCTGCTTTTATTTCATGAGAAGATACATTTTTATACCTGGCAGTCAAAACTGAGGGTTTATAAAATCCCTGTATATATTAGTCACTAGATGTGACATAATTATACATAATGTTGTTGCTGTTTAGCATTGCAAAAGAAAAGCAAAGGTCATTAAACTACTGTATACAGGACCTTTTGTGACTTTTTGTGAGCTGAGCATCATGCTGCTTAATGAATTATGGTTTATTTCACATGAAAATACTTATTTGTTTTGTCGCCCCATGACTCCTTGTTGGTGCTTTTCTCTGTCCTCCCCTCGTTCATAACAAGAAATGTCTTCAGAGTTACAGCAAGCATTTTTTAAAATCTAATTTATTTTAGTTTAGGGCTTTAGCGATGAAGAAAAAAAAAAAGTGTTTGAGAACTGAAAAAGCCTACAGTATATCCAAAAAAGGAGTACATATACACAAATGGATTAGTAATATTGTCAATACAACTGAAAAAAAGTTTAATAATTGTAGTTTTTTTTAATCATCTTTTTTTTGTCTGTTTCAAACTTGCAAAGATATGCTTGCATGTTTACACAAGTGACATAAGAAACGATCAGACAAAAAAAGCAGAGACTTAAGGGAAGGAAGTAAAACTTAGTTTCTTTAAATGATGCAATAAAACATTTAGAGTTTTCAAGACGATTCCTAAATCTCACAGTAAGAAGGAGTACATATACACAAACGCTCCTCAAACTGTGGACCTGGAGCTTGGTAATGGCTTCGGCTGATGTGGACACATCTAGAAAATCTTCATTTGAAGTAACGCTCTCACTCTTTAAGATGACTGAGCTCATGGAACCGTTTTCTGTGTGAGACATTCCTCTGTTCCATTTATTCATCCTTTTCAAAACCCACTCTGTTCTGTTCAAGATCACAGGTGATGGAAGTCTGGTCCAGCTGTCATGGAAGAGAGGCAAATTGCATCCTGGAATGATCACTGGGCGGTCACAGAACCAGAACAGAGATGCACAGCCAGGCATTCAAACACACTCTCCAAGAATCATCAAATAACCTAACAAGCATGATTTCTGGACTGATGCATGACAACATGCAAAACTGCACACAGAAAGACCTCAGCTGAAATTTGAACTGCGTTCCTCTGAGGCAAAAATTAAATTCCACCGAGTGAGACCAGTGAAACAGCTCCAACAACAGCTTTGTTGAATTCACACGTCACCAGGTGCTTTTGGTGGGATATTTAACACCATGTAGATAAAACTGAGATTTTTGTCATAAATAACATGCATTCCTTCGCCCACCACAATGCATGTTCACACTTTAATTAAATATGGGGCTCTAATGGTAAGTGCTTGGACTGTGTGTTGGGGTTGACTCTTAGCTACTACCACACCGAACTGAAGCTTAACGTCAGTAAAATAGACTGAAATAGAAATATTTTGGGGTTTTCTAAGGTTGATTAGCTGCTGCTACCATACTGAACTGGGTTGACTCTAAAAGTGAATGAGTTGTAGAAAAGTTTCATTAAAATGTGTTTTGTAGTTCATGAAATATCTGAGACAGTGTTGACTACAAATATGAAATGCCAAATAAATATCAAATCTAATTGTTAGCTCTCAGCTAACAGCGTTGAGGGTTAGTCTCAGCTATTACCACATCAAATCATCTGTAAAATTGTTCTGAAGCATTTTGGTGTTTGCTAACAATAACTAGCTGTATAGCCATCTTGAATTGGGTCACTCCAAAAGTTTATTACCAAATAGTTGTAGATGTCCAACCCAGTGATCAATTTCTGAAAATTTCATAAAAACGGGTTAATTGGTTCATGAGATCGCTTGCTTCCAGACAAACAAACTACCGTAATTTCCAGACTATTGAGCGCACCTGAATTTAAGCCGTGCCAACTAAATTTAAAAATTAATTTTTTTGTGCATTTATAGGCTGCACTTGTGTATAAGCTGTAGATGTCCATGTTGTAACAAGAGCTATTTACATAAAATATATAAAAAAAAACTTTTAATAAAATACCTACCAGTAACATTTCCTAGTTTTTGGTGTAACTAAGACCTTGAGTACACAAGTTTGTTCCACTTCATGTACTACATGTGATGCGAATGACAATGTAGAACCTTGAACCTTGAACATATACAAATTCAGTACATACAATAAAAGTTTTTTTTTTCTGAATGGTTCATGTAATATGGCTGGTTTTTAAAAAAAAAAAATACAGCACCGTGAAGTCATTGATCAAAATCTTCATCTGCCTCCTGCTCACTGTGCACTTCTTGCCTCTAGTCATCCAAGCCTCCCACCGAGCTCAGAGTGCCATTTGAAATGCATGATAAATATTTTGTTGGGGAGGAGAGGAGAGAATGGGGAGGGGACCCCCCCCCCACACACACACACACACACACACACACACACATACACACACACCCCGGTGGACCAATGAAACCAAGTTTCAAACCAAGTTTCATTGGTTCACTGTTCAGTCATTTCATGAATCTATTTTTTTAACCTTTATTTATACAGGTAGCCTCGTTGAGTCATGAGGACCCACTCCCCAAAAGAGACATATTGGGTAGCTATGTGAGCGCCTGGGTGTGACAAGACTAAATGTATTGGAGGCATGAAGCTCAGTACCCCAGCAAAAAATAATGAAATCTGTAAATTAGCTGCAGCATTGTAAAAGCCGGGGTGTTCAAAGCCTGTGAAAAAAGTAACGACTTATAGTCCGGAAATTACGGTAACAGACATGGAAAAAATTGTTTTCATGCATGTCTGCTGCTTTGTGATTAGTGTACTGTAAAAAAGGGGAAATACATAAAAAGTGTCAGTTTGCATTGAGTTCAAACTGCAGTCAAAATAAGTTAAGCATCAATCTTTGCTCCTGTGAAGAAAATAAATCACCCAGGCTTTAGCTTCTGTCATCCCCTTTCTTTAAAGGACAATCTTCACTTTCTCTGGTGACTCTTTTCCTTCAGACAAAGCTTCTTAGAGAGGTGGTGGATGTCTGTCTGTGAGGTTCATTGAACAGGAAATGTTTTAATCTTTGTGTTTGATACTTAAAAGAAAAAAGCTTTTTTCTGCTTATTGTTTGGTGGGGTGGTTTAAGACGGATGTCAGTCCCAGCTTCACTCCGAGTGTCCTTTCAGTCATGGAGCTATGCTACATTTACTCTGACACACATTTGTATTTACTGTTAAATCTGCTCAAGTGATGAACTGAGACAGTGAGTGTAGGCAGAGACCTCCCCAGAATGTAAAGTTTACTTCAGTGTCATTTGTACTTTTAAATAAACTCATAAAATTAACTGACTTCATTATCTTTTAAAGGACAAAATTAAAAAAAAGGCATTGGATTATTAAACAGAGTTGCAGAAGAGTAACTGCCTTTTACAGACAAACGAGTTGATTGCTGGTATTTATGAGACTGAAGGTGGAAAACTCGAACCAAAAGCTTTTTCAAACTCAAACTATTGTAGAAAAATGCACCAATCATCAAATCTTATTCTAAAACGAAACATGTTTTACCTTCTGGGACTTGTGAGCCTTAAAATAGCTTCTAACACTTTGATCATTTGGGTTCACTGTGTGGGTACAAATTGTGCAATTGCAGAGTATTTGTACTTTTTAGGGCGAATGTCAGGGTTAGATGGTACTTAACTCAAATGTGGCCCCAGCGTTGATTGAATGAACCATATAGCAGTGTGTCACACCATCTAATCATTGTAACACTGTATATTTCCACATTTATACATTAAAGGGTTAGTTCAGATATTTTGAAGTGGAGTTTGTGGAAAGGTCATAAACAAATACTATCTTACCTGTTATAGATAGCTTTTTGAACAACCTCAGTTTGGAGACATAAAGTTTAATTCTGATCTGATTGACGAGCTAACAGCTAGTCCAAGAGGGACCAAGAAGGTTGATGCTGTTTGAAATCATCTGCAACTTCAAAGATTTCAAAGCAGCACACTGTTTTGAAATAGTTTACACTGCAGTCAGTTTGTCATTACACAGTTATTTATGTGGACATTTTATGATATTCAAACTGCACCAAAGATTATGTGATTAGCTTCAGCAGCTGCTTGCAAATAGCCATAATAAACTGATAGTATAACATTGAATGAAATACATATCACCCACCACCTTTCATGTCATGGTTTGAGGATCATCGTGGGTTCAGAAATGGCAGAGTTACAATATTTTTAGTCAAATCTTGAAATAAAATGTGTTCCATCACACGAGGCATTGTGAGCTATCACACAACAGCAATCTGTTATCTGTAAATAAACCATCTTGCTGCGGGGATCGCTTAAATTTGGCTGACTAAAATGTATTCTGTTGTAGATGTACATCCAATAAATACTTTCTGAGAGTTTCACTGAACTGCATCCAGTAGCTCTTGTGATATTTTGCCAACAAACACACACAGCTGTCTCCAGTAGTTATTGGCAACATTTTAAACCCAGATATCACACAGTTTGTTTAGGTAACAAGTCTTAACTACTACTCAACATCTGATTTTTTTATGGCTATACTGTATTGTGCAGTACATGTACATATGTTGTTAACATTATGAAGGTTTAGGAGTTTAGAACATTGCAAGAGTGTGGGAAGGATTTATAAGATGCAAAATATGCAAAAATACAAATGTATATCTAAATATAGAGTCCATACATCACTGATTTTCACTTATTGCGAGGGGTGTCCAGAATGTAACACCACCCCACCCCCACCCCCCAATAAATGAAGGACTACTGTATGAGATAAGATAAGATAGAACTTTATTGATCCCACAGGAAAGTGTTGTGCCAGAGTTTCAGTACAAAGAAACATACACAAAAATCACAAGATATAAATAATAACACTGAATATATTTAAAAAAAATAACAATTACGTTCTAAACAGGTGCAGACAGAAACATTAAAGAGTTTATTGTCGTACAGGATTAATTTTATTGTCCTGTGTGTAGAAAGGGGGAGGAGTTGAAAAGTTTGATAGCCACAGGGAGGAAGGACTTCCTGTGTTGTTCTGTGGAGACCTAGGTGGTCTCAGTCTATGAGTGAAGGTGCTGCAGGCAGAGCCCAGTGTGTCATGCAGGGGGTGTGACATGTTGTTCAGGATCTGGAGCAGGTTCCTCAGCATCCTCTGCTCAGACACCTCTGTCAGAGACTGCAGGTCCAAGCTCTCTTCATGAGTTTATCAAGACTGTTGGCATCAGCTTTCTTCTCCCTGCTGCCCCAGCAAACCACAGCATAGAAGAGGCTGGAGACCACAGAGTGGTAAAACATCTGCAGCATGGTCTTGCAGATGTTAAAGGTCCTGAGTCTCCTCAGAAGAAAAAGGTGACTCTGCTTTTTCTTGTAGAGGGTGTTGGTGTTAGCTGCCCAGTCCAGTTTATTGTCTAGGTGGACCCCCAGGTACTTGTAGCAGTCTACAGTGTCCACCTTAGTGTCCTTCATGTTGATAGGGTTGTTGAAGCTGATCTTCCTGTAGTCCACCTGCAGCTCTTTAGTTTTTCCAGTGTTGAGTTGCAGCTGGTCCTGTCCACCACACCTCTGTATTCATCTTCCTGGTCACCAGTGACGCAGCCCACAATGGCAGAGTCATCCAGAACTTCTGCAGATACAGGATTGTGAGCTGTACCTGAAGTCCCAGGTGTAGAGGAACAGAAACGGTGAGAGGACCGTCCCCTGAGGAGCTCCTGTGCTGCTCAGTGTGGTGTTTGAGGTGGCGTTCTGCAGCCTCACATACTGTGGCTGACCTGTGAGGTATAGTCTCTGATCCAGGTGACCAGTGAGTCCTTCACCTGCAGGTCCCGGAGCTACTGCAGAGTAGAGCAGGTCTGATGGTGTTAGAAGCACTGGAGAAGTCAAAGAACATGACTCTTACAGCTGCCTGCCCTGTCCAGGTGCATGCAGGCTCTGTGCTATAGATAGCATGATGTTCCTATTGAGTTTGTAGATTATTTCAAATACTTGGGAATTTTGGTCGACGCACATCTCTCTTTTAAACCACATATCGTAAACTTGATAAAGAAACTGAAATTAAAACTGGGTTTCTTTTTCAGAAACAGATCTTGTTTAACTCTGAATGCCAGAAAACACCTTGTAACCACTACCTTCCTGTTGGCCATTGACTATGGTGACATTATTTACATGAATGCTCCTGCAGCTCCTTACAGATGTTGGATGTTGTCTACCATGATGCGCTAATATTCATAACTTGTTGTAACTACCGTACCCATCACTGCACCCTGTACTCATTGGTCTGTTGGTCATCATTATCTGCACGTAGGCTCTCACACTGGTTCATTTTCATCTATAAATCCCTCCTTGGTCTGTTACTTTCTCATATCACCTCCCACATGTCACGCCGTCAGTGCAGTTACAACATGCGCTCTCAGTCCATCATTACCTGCAGCGTTCCCTCAGTGCAGACTGAACTTGGCAAAAGGCCTTTTCCTATTCAGCTCCTGCACCTGGAACATCTTGCAACAGGAACTGAAGTTGTCCATGATTTCTTTAAGGGGTTTCAAACATTTGATAATGTCAAAATCAAAGCACATATGTTCTTGTTTTTAGTATTTCACCCAGTTTTACTGCATCCTGATTTATTGTTTTATACACTACTCATTTTAACTGCATTTTTATTATTGTTATCGTTGTTTACTGTTATTGTTGTCTGTACTTTATATGTTCTGTCTGGAACAGGTTCCTCTTGTAAATGAGTCCTCGCTCAATGAGACTAGATTGTATAAAGAAAGACACTGAACCCCTCACTGCCTCTGATGTGTGTGCCATCTGTGTATGAATGTTATCTAAAGCACTGATTAGTCTTTGTACATATGTAGAGTGCTGCATGGATGGGTAAATGAGGGCACAGATTGTGTTTTAAAGCCCTTTGAGTATCTTGATCAGATAAAAAGGAGCTATATAAGTACAGTCCATAATTAATAATTACCATCCATAATTTCCTGCAAGATCAATAAAGTTTTATCTTATCTTATTTACACAGACAAAAACATCCCCTTCTGCTTTTAGCGGCAGGCTGATAGAATATGAGCTTCAGCTGATATATAATTCCATTGCAGTGCTTTAGTATTTAATTTTTTGTATTCAGATTCATTGGTGTCTTTAGTAGGTTTGTTTGAGAAGTTCACAATAAAAAGTCAGAGCAGAAAATAACAATGCCTTCAGTTTAACATGTCAGTTCACAACATATCAGCAGATGGAGGTAAAGTGCAGCTGTGACATAACAAGAAATTATATCTGAGCTAAGATTTTATTTAAAACTTTGACCCTCTTATCTTGTTTAGAAACTTTCATCTCTAAATATAAAAATCTTTAAACATTTTTCGTTCTTTTGGAAACTGATGCTTTTTATTATTTTTTTAAACAAACAAAAAAAAAAAGCTAATTTATTGTAATGATCTATTTAATCATATTAGTTATTTTACTTTATCATATTAGTTATATTTATAATAGCAACAATCATAATTGAAATCTAAAAAAAAATTTAAAGATTGAAAAGTGAACATTTTGGAGCCTGCATGTAAAGGTTGCCAGAAGCACTGCAAATACAACTTTATATTTTTAAATCTTGACACAATAAAAAAAAAGCAATAATTTGATAAAATGAGAAGAACTGATCAATAACAAGCATGCTGTTATATTTAAAAATGAAAGTGTCATGAAGTACTGCTGAGAAATATCAATCAATCAATCAGTCAATCAATCAATCAATCAATCACCTTTATTTTACCAGGTAGAGCCCGTTGAGATCGAGCTCTCTTTCACAAGGGTGACCTGGTCAAGTGGTCAGCAGCACACGTCACAGGGTAATTGACAATAAGCATTTGCATTTATCAAAAAGAAATTGATTGACTGATTGATTGATTGATCATGAAGTAGTGCTGAAAAATATGAACTAAAAAGAAAAATCACTGATAGTTCCTGTGACAAAACAAACATAAAAAAATATAAATGACCTTTCTTGAATAAAAACAGCCCATTGCTCTATTAACTATTATTTACTAAAACATTTAAATTACAATTATTATAAAATATATCAAATTTGTTGCATTTTAAAAATATATTTAGACTATGTTGATGTTCTTACATTTTAATTTTATTCTTTCACTATCAGACAGCATTCAAAGATTTTTTTCGACATGGGGTTCTGTGTAATTATTACTCTATAATGGACGTAAAAATGTGATTTTATTGACTTATTGTCCAGAAATAAAACCGAAATATGTTTTATTAGAAGATAGTATTTTTGGAACCAGAGTCTGCGCACGGTGTGCCATCAAAGTCCCGCCTACACACGCTCCCAATTTACTAGTTGGCTGTCAATCACACTGTAACCTGACACTTTTCTTTACCATAACACTTTTTTTTTTTTTACAGAAAACTTTATTTGTCAAAAGAGGCAGACATAGAGATGGGAACATCAAAAGCAAATCTGATTAAAAGAATAATAAGGTAAAATAAAAAATAAATAAACTACAAGGGACCGCTGCGCATTACGGCCGCCATCTTGGAGCGGTCGTTCCTATTTGGTCAAAGCAGAAGAGCAGAAGATGTTTCAGCACTGTGCAGCTTATTTCTGTTCAAATAGATGGACTGTTGACGTCAGGTCTCGCAAGTAAGATGAACATGTTATAGTTTGTATTTTGTGAATAAAATATTACTGTACTGTATTTATGTCCAGCTGCTGACGTCATGTTCAGTAAAACACCGGTTCAGCAGCAATGATGCTCACTGAGATTTGATGAGAGGAATATTTTTCTAACAAGCATACTCACAGTTTCAGTAGCTTTGGTTCATTACCCTTATCAACAGATATGCATCAAAACTGGAGCTTTGTTCAAGTTCTAGGATATTAAAACATTAAAAATAGGGAGAATATAGGAAGAAAATAAGATTCACCACCTTTGTACAATGTTTTTTGTGTAGACACTCACAAATGTCCTGTTTTCATTTTGAAGGTTTCTAAAAGAAAAAGATGTGAAGAAGCGGTGGAAGTATCTGAGGAGGATTCATGTGTGCAGTGAGGATTTAAACTGGAGGGTTTTGATCAAACTGGTCAGATTGGTGTGGTACCATTGGGTCACCTTCAAACAGTAGGTGCATCATTATAAGTCCATTAGAGTTCATAAATGGATATATTTTATTGTCAGTCACAAGGTGAGATACCTCCATGTGTTTATATTTACAGGTTATAAACTGTAAAGTTCATATTATGTTTTTTTTATTTCAGCTTGAAAACTGCAGAACTACAGGAACCTGAACAAAAGCTGGAGCTGGTCTGTCTGTGGCCTCTCAGGAACG
>JARVGS010000127.1:8176012-8187911 GCA_031762315.1 Hypsolebias antenori
ATGGTAATTCGAGTACAGCCAACTAACCTTTTGTTGCAGCTGGTTCTCACCAACTGTGATTCCTCCAGGACCTTCCACGGTCTGCCTCTTCAAGTCCTCCCTAGGACCTCATCTCTTCACTGGCCTCCATCTGTGGATCAATGGTGTCCCTTCAACAATCATCCTTAAACAATTCACAACTGGGTCAACCTGCTCCTCTCTCCACTGCCAATTACCTCAAGACTGGATCTCCTGCAAAACCCCGGAGCTCTCTTCTCCTCTCCTTCTTGGTCTTCACCTACAACCCAAAACGTAAAAAGTTATCTATTTCAAGGATTCAGTATTCTACAATACCATCAGAACCCATACTCACCTTGTCCTCTTCTCCCTTTCAGTTGTGATGACACTCAATCACCTGTAAATAAAGTTCACTTACCTTTTGTATTCCTGGCTCTGTCTTTACTGAATCAGTTTGCTTACTTGGTGGTCGATGTTGATACATACCTGATACCTTGACGCATTCTTACATGTCTATGCTGATGACACAGTTGTTTTTTGTCGAGCTAAAACAGTTTCTAAGCCTTTCCAGCTTTTGCAATCTACCTTTGACATCATCCATTCAGATTTGTTCCACCTCAAACTGTTATAACTCGAGGAATCCAGATTAGTACCAGACCCAGAACGAGGCAGACATAGGAAGGTACAAAATAACAGTGTTTATTATTTACAGTGAGCAAGAATTTACAAAGCTTCTCTGCAGCTCCTGAAAGAGGGGGAAGATGGTCAGAGGGGGGGTTGCAGGTGAATAGGCAGTAATAAGATGTTGCTTTCTCTCACAGGTTGAGGGGAGATGTTCGGTCCAACCTCCAATTCTAGGAGAACTGCAGAGGAGGAACAGGTCCAGAGTTCAGTTGGATGAGGAAGGCAGGCAACTGGTGTGGACAAGGCACGAGGAGAACCAGAATGGGACACGAGGAGACCAGGACGGGTCACGAGAAGAACCAGAACAGGTCACGAGGAGAACCAGGTCAGGGTACGAGGAGAACCAGAACGGGGCATGAGGAGAACCAGGTCAGAGCACAAAGAGAACCAGGACGGGTCACAAGGAGAACCAGGCCAGAGCACAAGGAGAGCACGAGAAGAACCAAGGCAGGATCAGGAGAACCAGAGCCAAGGAGTCAGGAACACTGGAGACAAGAGAAACAGGTAAGTAACATTTTCTAATCACAAAGTTCAGGCCCGAAACACAAATACCATGAGATGGTGATATTCTTCAGCGAAGAGTAGCACTGGACTGCAGCCTTAAGTAGGAAAGTCAAGTCATCTTTAGTCAAGTCAAGTCATCTTTTTCACTGTCCAGTTTTAAAACTCTTTTAAAAACACATTTTTACTCACTGGCTTTTAGCACAGGCTGAATTTTGCTCTGCACTGTTTTTCTTGTTTTTATTGATCTTAATGTTTTTACAACTGTTTTATTTTTATGTGTTTAAATGTTCTTGATTTTATGTGTACAGCACTTTGTTGCAGCTTTGGTTGTTTTAAAGGGCTTTATAAATAAAGTATTATTATTATTATTATTATTAAAGCTGATTTGTCCTAAGAATACCAGGCATCCTTGATTCCCAGTAAAATTTAGGACTGGCAGTACTTTTCACTAATAGGTCACCAAGTATGCAGTAAGAAAGTTTTTCTTCTGAGAACCACAAGCAACACTTCTAGAGCTTGTTATCTTGTTAAAGTCCTCCCGTGCATGCTCCCAAGGCCAACATTTGGCAGCCCACCGATTTTTGGCACAACACCAGACCACATTTCTGGGTTCGGCCCACGTTTCCGGGTTGTCGGCAGTGACGCGTAACAAACGCGACGTGTCAGTGGTGACACATAATAGATGCAACGTATACGGCAAAGTGACATATTTATGCATTTTTCCACTTTAATAGACAAATATGGAATGACGCGACATATAGGATGGAGCGACGTGTACAGCGGAAAATACGGTAATAAAAGTTTTATGTAAAAAAATGAAAATAATCCACACATTACAAGGTCTCCCCTGGTAAAGTCTTAAAGTACTGGTTGTCTTTATTTTACTTTCTTTCAAATGGATGATGGACTGCACTGGACTGTACTTTTACAGCGCCGTTTTATCTTACCAAGATTCTCAAAGTGCTTTACAACACAATTTACCCATTCATACAACACTCTATTAGATCTCTACAAACAATAATCAGTGCGTTATCACATTTACACTGATGGGACACACATCAGAGGCAATGAGGGGTTCAGTGTCTTGCCCAAGGACACTTCAGCCTGTCACTGCCGGTGGAATCGAACGCCACATTGGAGGACAACTACTCTAACCACTCAGCCACAGCTGCCCCCAAATCAACAAAACAACATTTCACTTTATCTTGTTACTTCAGGGGGGCTGTAAATTAAGAGTCCAGACGAGCCTGAATCAGTCTAATTATCGAAAATGCTCTGACGTATGCACGTCGCAAAACTAAAAGCAATAAATCATATTGAAAACTGAGGGGATCAGCATGCACAACTCAGATGTGCAAATCTTTGCAGGATGATTGGTTAAATGTGTGTTGATTTATTTTTTGGACCAAAGAAACCTTTTCATACGTCAAAGTATGTATATTTAACAATGACTGTTAATAAAACTTCTTTCATAGTCTTTAGCTTTTACTTCAGAGAAAGAGCTCTTTTGAAGTGAAATGTATTATAGTATTTTTCAAAAGCTGAACTTGTCAGCAGTTTAGGAAATACATACTTTTCTTTTTTTTTATTCAGAGCACCATTTGTCAACTAAAAATCAAACATATCACAGAGAAATACACCAAGTGTCAGGTTCAGGTTTACTGAGCCCATATCTGAAGCCATAAAATAACAACTACAACCTTTTTGAATCCCTACCAATAAAATAACACAAACTAGCTGCTTGGAGTTTTCACTGATATCTTGTTTTCATTTTAAAATATCCATTTTTGTGATTTATGAACATTTGTAATATCACTTTAAGTGGCAGTCTAGACCGTGGATAGCAACTGTGTACATGCAGCTGCTAAATAAAGAAATGCTGTACGTGTTCTTGTGTGTGTTTGTATTCAGTGAGGAACCAGCGGAGTGTGTTTTATAGGTTGCGCTGAGTGATTGATCATAGCGAGCTGGGGAAAGCAGGTTACTGCAGCACTTACACACACACATTCATTCCCGCTCTGCATTTTTCATTTCCCCCCTCTCCCCTCCTCCTTTGTTCCATCTCCATCTTTGCTTCCCCTCCTCCCCCACATCGCTCTTCCACACCTCTCTTTCTCTCTTTCATCCTCCATACATCACTCTCTCTATCCACGTCCCCCCCAGACATCACTCTCTCCTCCTTCCTGCAGTCGCCGCTTTAAACTGCTCTGTCTTTTTTATACTGTCAATAAGAACAGACAAGATAAAACAATAAAGAAACAACAACATTTTGCATTTCCCCACTTTTTTTTTCTTTCCGTCTTTTTATCCAAAGCCCTGGGGAATGGAGAGATGTTGTCACGTGACTCTTTCTCCTCCTCCTCCTTTTCCTCCCTCTGTTATCTAGCTGCAGTAGTACTCTGCTGCAACTCTGGCAAGGGGCTCCATTCGGTCTCAGAGGGCTTCCTCTGCCTCCTTTTCACCATATCATCTAACATCTACTCTGTGCTGCCATGTGTCCACCCATCTACAATTCTGCAGTGAGTTGAGTTTAAGTGATGGCAGTTCAAAGTTGTGCAATAACCAATCACACTTTATGTCGATAGATTGGTATTTATGAAAACAACCTCTGTGGAAAGTAAGGAAATACTCTGGTAGTCTTTACTTTTTAAATAAAGTTCTCTTAAGACATGTGCCACTGGTGACATGTTCCATTATGGGACATTTTTGTGGTAAAAAACAAAAACAAAACAACAACTTTGGATTATTTGAAGTGGGTTTGAGTGGAGTAGTTATGAATGTCTTACCTGCAGCAGTCAGAGCTATATGAGTTTGGAGACTAGGAAAGGAGTCAAAAACTAAAAACTTTTGTTTAGCAGTTAGGATAAAGGTTATCATTAGGGCTTTAACAGACTACTCGAGTAATCGACACATTCGATTCCTAGGACATCAGTCGAGTTTTTTTTTAAATTTCACATCGAGTATTCGTAGTGACGTCATCAAGTCGCAGTTACAGAACAGAAAATGAATCAACTTCCTGCTTGGAGCGCGTTGCGAACGGGTGTTACGCCAAATTCTGTGACCACCGTATATTGTGACCATAGGCGGTGTTGCATGCACTGTTGCAGGTCACAAAATATAGTGTAACACCGGGTCCAGTCGACTGAACCAGAACCAGCTTCCACTAACCTTGTTTCACAAACAAAAAGAAAAAAATAATCTCTAAACCTATTAAAAACCCTATAAACATAATTATCTCTAAAACTAAACCTAATGCGCAGCACCGCGGGCGGTGCGGGGTGGTTGACTGCCCCACAGTTTTTAAGTTTCGTTTTTGACGTGCTGCAGTTTCTTTCACTTTTGCAGCTTAATAATAATAACTAATTGTTTTGGTTTTCCTGTGAGTTATCTGCAGTTTGATAAATGGTAGGAGCATAATATACACCTAATGTTTTGTTGGTCTTTTTTTTTTTTTGTAAATATTAACTGACTTTTTTTTATTTTTTATTTTTGCATCTTAAAATCCTATGACATCATCGCCTACTCGAGTTCTACTCGAGTTTTATTATGTTAATGTTGAGTATAAAAATTATGTACTCATTCAACCCCTAAGACATAATCGTACATCCAATGATTAAGTTGGAAAAGTTTTGAAAAATTTCGCTGAGCGATACATGAGAAATTTTGCTAACAAACAAACACACAGGGTCGACTTCAATGGCTTAAAGATCCTGATTCACGCTCAATAATCCAGGTAGAAAAATCCAACATAGTTAATCAGGTCCTCTGGACGGTTTGTTATGTTGAAACATTTCGTCTTTCATTCAAAAGACTTCATCAGTCGGAGGACCTGCAACAGTCATAAATAGCACCTTCTCCTAGTGGGTCAACAAGTTTGATGGTGCTCAAATGGTTTCTGTAGTTCGCCCTCTCCCCCCGCCAACTCATTTGAGGCAGTCATGGCCAAAGTGGTTCAAAATATCCTGATCACCATGAAACTAGTTGACCCACTAGGAGAAGGTGCTATTTATGAATGTTGCAGGTCCTCAGACTGATGAAGTCTTTTGAATGAAAGACAAAACGTTTAAAAAAAAAAAAAACAACATCCAGAGGACCTGACTTAAACTTGTTGGAATTTATACAGAGTTTTGTGCAGTAAGTAGCACTTCCAGTATGCCCTGTCAATGACTAGGCCTGTCGTAATAAATAATAAATCAATTAATCACATGATAAATGAAAATGATCAACCTCATTTTCATTTATCGGCTTTATCGTTTCTTCATCTCTCTATCTACTGAAGACAACTGATGACAAAAGGCTCAACTCCGGTGCTCTTCACTGACTCTTCCCTTTCTCTTTTCTCTTTAAACTCTGTTTTAACCATCCAAAATTGCATTTTAAAATCAGCTAAGATAGAAGCTTAGCTACGAGCTAAGCTAACAGGTCGACCTCGGGAAAAAAACCTTCATTTTGTCGAAGCTCCAAAATTCATGGTTGAAATCCATGCCTTTGTGTAAAAAGTTGTTTTTCTCTGCAAAAAAAAAAAAAAAGCTGAAAACTTGTTTACTGTTTTTATTATTATTATTATTATTATTATTATTAAAAGCTTTATGTGAAAAATGCTATGTTAAAGAGCTCAAACCGCGCCGAGCATCCACCATCTTGAGAACCGAAGAAAGATTGCCCATGTCACGTCAAGGGGCCTCCCTCCCATTTTTCTTAGAGCCACATAGCTGCTCCCTCCCTCACTATGCAGCCTTCAGTTCAGTCTTATACTGCCATCCAGTGGTCAAAAAAGGTACTACACATAAAAATTAACCAACAATTGTTCTTAAATTTGACAATAATTACTCATTATTGTCAAATATCAAACAATATTACTATTTATCACAATAATTTCTGAGACAATTGTCCAGCAAAATTTGTTATCGTGACAGGCCTACTGCAGACAACAAACGCCTCATCGGCTGTTGCATCTTCTGTGCAACATGTTCGACTGCCATCCGAGGCCGCTAGAGCAACCTCAAACTGAAAAAGCCTTTACATGTTTTAATTTGATCAACTTTAGAGAAAAATGAAAGGTTCCTTTAGCGTACATGAACTGATTTGACTGTTTCTAACATCAGCTTTCATAACAACCAATGAGATTTCAACAAGACTCTGTCTTTTGCTGCTTGCTGGCTATCCAAATATTCTAGCTGCTTGCGAAATGAGTTGCAAGTCATTTCCATAATTTGCTGGTGGAGGCAATACCTGCTCTTGTTAATTATTCATGTGGCAGTAATGTGTGCATCTGTTCTCCTCACAGACAGAAAAAAGGAGGAGGAGGAGATCATACTGATCAGATGCAGATAAAATGGTTTCTGTTGTCTTGGAATTGTCTTCCTGGTGTGATATCACGTTTCTTTTTTTTTTATAAATAAATGCTGTGAAAGCACTTCACATTGTCTGATGTATCCTAATGGAAGCCTGAATGGATTTTACAGATGTGATCAGGTGAAGTGTCTGTAACAGTTTCAGTGAGGTGTGTTGAGCCAAAAAGGCCAAAGATGTTTTCAACCATGAAGGTGGATTTCTTTCAGATCACCATGGTAACATGTGATGAACTCTTAATTGGTTCCAGTGGAGGTTTGGGTTAAAACGGCTGAAAAATAAATTCTGCCTTTTGATGGATTTTTTGGCCCTGTGGTGGACTTGCGACCCGTCCAGGGTGTACCCCGCCCCTCGCACAGCGATTGCTGGACATGGGCACCAGCGACTCCCGTGACCCAAAATGGAAGAAGCGGCTAAAAGATAATGGATGGATGGATGGATTTCTTTTTTGTCAGTATTTTCAAACAAAGATAGATGTATTGTATTGTTTTGTATTTTTGTAGAATATGCTGTGTATGTAAACACCTAGAGCTCACCAAATGAGGTTATCTGTAACAGAAACTGTCAGCGAGGGATGTGGAAAAAACATTGCTCCCCTATAATATGAAGATTTGATTTGGTATTTTTCAGTGGAGGTTTGAAACATTTAAAAATGGCCAGCCTCATGAGGAGAAGACAAACGGAACATTTTGTGTTTTAAATGACCTAAAAACACAAACAGAGTTGACAGACTCAAACAGTTTTGTGGTATAACAAAGGGATTAACCGTAGAAACACACTGCATGTGCACATATGGCAGATAAGTGAGGTGGGCTGATTTGTAACACAAAGCAGGTGAAACAAGGAGCAAAATGGAAAAAAAAAAATTAAAAGTTCTGGGTGGATAAAAAGTTAAACTCAAGGGGAAAGTGTTGGAGATCGCTTTTTGAACGGCCTCCGTTTGGACAAATAGTTTAATTCTGACCTGACATGAACTTATGGAGGAGGACCTGGATCAAAATTAGTTTGTTAATCTGCTCAGAATTAAAATCTATACCCCTGTTCACATGGGATTAGTTTGACCTAAAGACCATATGCTATTTGTAATAATTACAGAGATTGTTTGTGTTGTTAATCCTGTGTATATCGGCCATGTCAGTAATTTGTAAAGTAAAAATTCCCCTGCACATTACCTACTATATTTTGCTGAACTCCGAGGTCCTGTGATGATACTAATCCAATGTGTATATGCATCGCTGTGATTTGGACAGAAATGGGAGGGATCCGATACTTAATTAGGCGTTTCTTTTGTTTCCTGGGTGCATTTGTATTTGCTTTTGGCTGCATAAATAACCTTTTGTATCCCGGACCAGCAAAAGCCAATCGACTCATAGCTTGAACACACAAGTGGATGTTGTGCAATACGTAGCACGTTAACATCATATCCAGATGTCTGTAAATTTTGGCTAAATCTCAGGCTTTGGTTGTCCCGTGCGAATGCACCACATAAAAGCAGACGTAGGGGATTAATTTATTTATTACATGTCGTCTCTAGGTAAAACTAATCCTGCACAAATAGGGCTTATTTTTGCAAACAGAGGTTGTTCAAGGAGCTAGCTACAACAGGTAAGATGCTGATTGTTCATAGAATTCTTGTCCACTGAATCTCACTTTAGCAGATCAGAACCTTTCCTTTAAGAGTCTTGCACTGGTGCCCAGGTCCAGCCATCACTGTGTTAGAGGCGGGGTCCTTCACCTCATTTATTTTTAAATAAATGAATTGAAAAAGCTCTCCAGAAAGAGAGCGAAATGTTTTCCTCTTACAAATAAAGTCCAGTTGTTTCTGTCTTGAACTTTTTTTGATTCTATCATGTCCTGGATGACTGAAAATCTTCACCAGCATACTTTCCTTTAACTCATTTCCATCCATCCAGCCATCCATTATCTTTTACCCACTTCTTCCTTTTCGGGTCGCGGGGGTCACTGGTGCCCAAGTCCAGCCATCACTGTGTTAGAGGCGGGGTCCTTCACCTCATCTATTTTTAAAAATGCACTTCTTCAACTCTTCCTCGCAGCTTATCAGACATGAGGAAGAGTATTCTTGTTTCTGAGCTCTCATTTCAAACTGATTCCAGTTCCATGTGGTGTGTGACACACATGAATCGTGACACGATTTTGTTGCACATGACTCTTGTGATTTCTGTAAAGCATGATTTGTAAAAGTCATGTTTAAAATAAAATGTGAGACTTAGTGTTCTCACTCGTATTTCCTGGAGGAAGCATGCCCTCTCCTTGATCCTCTCTCCTCCATGTCCTTATTAAGAGGTGAGGTGTCCTTCAGAATATTTGGCTGGGGGGGATTTTTAGGTTACCGGCAGGAGGACCGAGGCAAGAGAAGACGAGGAGGGACAAATTAGACAGAACTGTCTCAGAATGATGAGGTTCAGTGAAGCCAACCTGGAGGATTTATTGTGCCTTTGCAAGAATCTTTCCATGTTGTTTCAGTGTTTTATCTGACTTTTGTTGGGGGGGGTCTCCCACTTACCATCCTGTGTTTTTTTTACAGGAATACCTGCGTCTACTGAAGGGGTTTGTGTAGAGGAGCATGTTGTGACGCCATGTCTCTGGAGATGGAAAAGACCATCACCAAGCTGATGTACGACTTCCAGAGGAACTCCACCTCTGACGATGACTCTGGGTGTGCGCTGGAGGAGTACGCCTGGGTCCCCCCCGGCCTCAGTCCAGAGCAGGTACAACACCGTCGCACCGATATTCAAGCCTCACTGAACGCTCCATTATCCATCGGTTATTTTCCTGCCGACTGGAACTTAATTAACTCAAGGCAGAAGATAAGTTTAATCATCCGGACAGTCTTCAGTGTTTTTTGATTAATCTTGACAATAAAAATTTGTCATTCTGGGTGAAAAAAGAATGATAGATCACGATCGCTTTACTTTAATTCCAGCTCTTTGGGTTTTAGCTGTCGGACTAGAATGGGGGAGCGAAAAGGGCAGGGCTGACACGTAGTACAAATCACAGAGACTTGAGCTGTCAGGCACTTTCTGGAAGAAGAGTTGTAGTGACATGTTTCATCTGCATTAGAGCTGATGTTCAGACTGTAACATAAAAAAAAACCAACCAAAACCCAAATCATGAAAGCCAAAGATTGACTGGATGGTTTATTTGTTGGTAGAACAAATGAGAAGTGATGAGAACATTGATGAAATGGTGTCATGGTCTGTGGTGTGGTGGGACCCAGGTGCAGACAAAATTCAGGAACTCAAGCACAAAATAAATATTTATTAATACAAACAAACAAGGCTGAGGTGGCAGCAAAACGTACATAAATGATGAAACACAGAGGGAGACAGGAACATGACACAGGACAACAGACTAACAGATTTAAATATTCATTTGTCCCTGCATCAATCAGATTGTTAAATAAAAAAAAGCATATACCGGTAGTCTTTTGTTATGCTGCTGATGCTCTGCTCTGATTTGTTGTTTCATTTACTTGCTGGAATGTACCATAGTTTCCGATGTATAAGTTGCAGGGTTTTGTTTTTTATAGATTTGTCAGTCCTGCGACTTATACATCGAAGCAACTTATACACGTTTTGTCACCATATTCATAACACAAGTTTGGACTGACACTTTAAATGTCTAAGAACTGCAACAGCGAGTCCTCCTGTGTGCACTCGCTTCACTCAGCTGGTGCAGGAGGAGGAACGCTGGAGAGCTCGTGGCTCTGGCCACGATGGATGGATGGATGGACAGGCAGATGATGGATGGATGGATGGACGGATGGATGGATGGATGGATGGATGGATGGATGGATGGATGGATGGATGGATGGATGGATTTTCTTACACCTAGATGTAGCCACACACCAAAATGGAAGTCTGTAACTCACTTATTTTTCAAGCTATCCAGCTCACGAGATGAACGGACACATGGCGGTGGCCATCTTGGATTTTGACGTGACAACCTTACAAACCTTTAAGTCATTATCATAAACAGCACACAGGAGGTAGGGATGGACGGTTATTTCCAATTTCCCTCTTCACTCTGCGACAGGGGACAATTCCATCCATTCCCGTTCAATTATATTTCAATTCATTACAGTAATATCAATACATCAAGACAGAATAATAGTAATAAACTTTTTTAAAGGAAGCCAACAGATCATAAATATCACTTGCTTGTTTGAAGCAACTATTAAATCTGGTGGGCCGGCCTTTTATCAAAGCATTCTGAATTACTTTCAGGAGCTGAAGATATTAAAAATGTCTTCTGAAAACAACGTTTGTTTGTAAACATAACTTGCAGACAGTAAACAAATACAGCAGGGTGCAGCTTTATGTTGCTGCTGCAGGATAACATGTGACAAATGGAATAAAATCTCACATTTGTTTGTCTTTACGTGGAGCAGAGCATGAGTTTTTTTTAAGGTGCATGACTTGAAATGGAAGCTAAAATGGATTTTTTTTTTTTGTCTTTGCTTTTAATATCTCACTACATCAAGAACCATTTTCCCAAAGGTAAATCATTTCTGCATGTCCAGCGATTGATTTTCTTTGTTTACTGAGATTCCAGCTGACGCGTGAGCGCCCACAGATGTGGGACGTGTGGTGATTCAGAGCGCTTTTAATCCAGTGCATCATCGTATTTCTTTAAGAATCGGACTTTCTGTGACACAGTGCGGTTATTGCGTTGTACATCCTCTCCTCTGCAATATCCTCTGCCTTTTTTCTTTCCCTCCGTCTCTCCTCCTCCACTTATCAACCTAACGTTGTCATTTCCTTTTCCCCTCATCCATTCGATTTCTTTCCACACCCTCCCTCTTAATTCATCTTAGACAATCAGAGTGCAAAAACTACTCCATGCCTTCTGTAACCCAACACCAGCCAGCTGGACATAACACACACACACACACTTAGAGTCATTCAATCGCCCACATACAATCTGTGTGAGAAGGTGACCGCCTTACAGTAAACATCGCATTTAAAGCAGAGCTTTCCGTACATTAAGTATTACAATATGTGCAAACAAGCTGGATTTGTAATAGAAACATTTGTCTAAAAAAAGTAGAGGTGGTGTTTCTGTATATGAAAGGTGAAATTTTAAAACAAAAGTTTAGACTGAAAACAGCAAATAATCTGTTGTTTAATGTAATAAAACAGAGAAGGTTTTGCTAATTAATGATAGTTGTAACTACTTTGAAGATTTGTGTGTATTGGGTGCCAAAAGAAATAAAATCTTTTAAAAAATATAGATTTATTTAGTTGTTTCAGGCTCACAAATTATTTATTTTAACAGTGAGTACATTTATTCTGAAAAATGTAATTTACTTTTATAGCTCGTTCAAATACTTTTTATACCT
>JARVGS010000127.1:8281340-8303531 GCA_031762315.1 Hypsolebias antenori
GGATGGATGGTTTGATGTATAGATGTACAGATGAATAGATGGACAGATGGATGGAGGAATGGATAGAAGGATTGATTGAAGGATGGATGGTTGGATGGATTGATTGAATTGGTTAAAGATGATGGATGGATGAAGGGAGGGAGGGAAGGATTAATTGAAGGGTGGATGGATGGATGGATGGATGGATGGATAGATGGACAGATTGAAGTGGTTAAAGATGATGTTTGTTTGTTTGGATGGGGGTTGTGTGGGTGGTAGTGATTGATTGAAGGATGGATGGATGGATGGATGGATAGATGGACAGATGGATAGATGGACAGATGGATGGAGGAATGATAGAGGGATTGATTGAAGGATGGATGGTTGGATGGATGGATTGATTGATTGATTGATGGATGGAGGGATGGAAATCGGTTTTTCTCATCCTAAACATTTCATTGTACTGTTAACCCTTGTGTTAACTTTCCAAATGACAAAAACAACGTGAATTTGGATGGATGGCTGGACGGATGGATGGATGGATGGATGGATGGATGGATGGATGGATGCATGGAGGGGTTGATTGAATGATGGATGGATGGATGGAGGTATGGATGGAAATTACTACATGAGCTGACATCTTGAGAGTTATTTTACATGTAGATGCTGCTTGAGTAACGTGTGGGTGTTGAAATTTTTTCAGGAAAAATATTTTTCAGCTTTAATCCCAGAGCGTTAAATACGCTGCGAGTGCCTCTCTTGCAAAATCTGATGAGGAAGAGGATGAGGAGGAGGACGAGGAAGTTCCACTCGAGCAGCTCCTGAAAGAGTCGGCCACTCAGGAGCTTGGAAATAGCAAACCACAAGATGGCTGACTGAGAACTTTTGTATATGGTAAACTTTGTATATAGCACATACAATATACTACTTAATATATTGAAACATGTTCTTGATTATTTAGCTTTCTTTCTTGTAAAGGTTGCAGAGCACCAAACATTATGGTGGACAAGCAGATTTTGTCAAGAGTTTGTCTGCTGGACAGCCTGGAAAATGTCCTCGTGTCTACCTCTGCTAAGATTTAAAAGCAGAGTGTGTGTGATCAGTTAGCACAAGAAGAGTGTGTTGGAGATGACTCATCTGTTTTGACGCCATGTTTCAATGCAACATCTGTAAACTTGGCAGAGTTACAGCCTTTCAGGTGTTTACAGTCCCTTTGCTGTGGCAGCTGTCTTGAACATGGCTCCACAAGTTAATCAGTTGTAGATGTACATCCAGCGATTACACTTAGAGAGGATTTTTAGAAACAAGAGATGTTTTGTCAGCAGATCTACATGCATGTGTGCACACACACCCAACAAGGACAAAATATCATTCCCCTCAAAAGTATAGAACAAAATGGACAAAGACTGCTTGGAAGCGAAAAATAATTCTTAAAGAGATTTTTAATGGCATCATTGCAAGAAAAAAAGCAAATGAAGGTGCCCATCTGTCACTGAACCATCTGTGACTCCTTTCTTTTTTAATTTGGCCTGATTCTTTTTATTGTGCAGCATGTTTGAACTCAAAACCTGAGGTCTTTGTGTGCGTTCATGTGTGGCAGCACACTCTGAAACCAAATATCTGAGTTTGTTCGTATCGTGCTCAGGTAGCTGACCTGGAGTTGATGCAAGGCTGAAACAGGCACCACTTAAATTATAGATAACCAGACATGCTTAATGATTTACACAGTCTCATGAGTTCACTTTGAGCAAGCTTTTAGTAACTATTACAGTAATACTGAGCTAAATTAGCATAAATTAGTTATGCCATCTTGGCTCCAAACATTAATCAGCTGTAAATAAACATCAAATGATAACTCTTTGAGGGTTTTATTAATGTCAACGGTTCATGAGATATTTAGCTAAAAAAAAAAGCACAGACACAGGTAATTACATTATTGCTTCCCTTTCATGACAGCGGTTGATAACACCATCACTGTAGCTAAAGTATCCTCTTTTAATTTAAAAATAACGTGATATTTGTAAAAGTATCAGAGGAAAAGATTGTGTTTAGCTAATCAACAGCTCCAAAATGCATCACGTAACTACTTGTTGTTCTCAACAGTGGAAGGATGTTGTGTCGACCAGCCTGAGACTTCACGAAGGCCTGAGACAGCACCGCTTGGTGGAACATGGCTCCCGTGTCCCTCCTGTTCCCGGCTTTGCTCCTCACCTTCCTCCCTTTGTCTGATGCCCAGACCATCATTGGCTTCTCCTCCTCTTTCCCCGCGTTGGACCTGCCAAACAATTCACCTGCACCCACAAAGCAGACTGTTCAATTCTGGCCCTCTTTGCCTTCCAGAGGTCGCAGCGATGTTCCCGTCATAGTGACAGTACGGGACAAATTAACAACTACAAACATGGTGGAACAGGAGGAAATGAGCGACCATCCAATGACGCAGTTCGATCCTTTTCCCATTTTTCCCATTTCAGCACAAAGTCCAAGTAGAGCACGTGCTACGGTCCAACCAACTGCCTCCAGATCGAGGACGGACACTGCTAGTTTGGCGTTCAGCAGAGATTTATCAAAGAGGGAAGACGCCAAAAAAGGCCTGACTTTGTCCACTTTACCTTCTGTTGGTGAGTCTGCAGATGAGAAAAAGGCTAAAGGGAATCCAGCAGACGGACCAGACAAAGAGACAGAAGACGTTGATGCACAAGGATTGGGATCAGGCAGAACTCCAGCAGAAGTGTCTGTCCAGCAGGAATCGCCTCGTCGTACACCAACAGCTGGTGATGACATGGCACAGTATCGACCACAGGCGCAGACCATGACATCTAATGCTGGTGACGGAATAAACCCACCTGTTGAACCGCAGACTGTACTGACTACAACCAGTGCAGTCTCTGCAACACAACCTGAGAGAAACGCTCCTCTGCCCTCTGCGTCAACTCAGCCAACTCTGGAGACTTTGGAAGTGACAGGTTGGACACGTCAGTAAGAAGTTTAGATGAAAACCTCATATATTGGGTCTGATGCGAAATTTTCCTCACACTTGTAGGTACATTGGCAGTCAGCAGTCCTCCCACCGCTGCGACATCGTCTGACTCAACTGAGCAACAGCCACGGATGGCAGGGCGACCTGTTCCGGGCCAAAGCCAGACTAGTTTGCATCTAAACGCCTCAACAGCACATGTGGCCCGCACATCTGCGACAGGTGAGCTCGGCACGACACAGAAGGGAGATGGAACCACAACGAGGCAAAGCAGCAGCACCACACCAACAGGAAGACATACAACTGTACAGTCATCAAGGAGAGGTAAGAAACAACAGGGTTCAGAGCAGTTTGAAAGTTTCTCTCTTCTAATCGGTCGGGGCAGACTTATTTATACAGCTGGGCTGTTTTACTGGAGGAATTTAAAAAGGAGGCTTCAAAGGAGGGGAAAGTAGAGTTACTTTTCCATGGAAAGTGGGGTTGTATTTGTAAAGGGTAGACACGGCGAGCAACAAAAGTAAGGGGGAGGTGAGAAGAAGGGACAAGGAGGAGGTGGATAGGAATTCAGGAATGAAAATGGATATACTGTACTGTAAGAAAGTAACTGTAAAGCTATGGGGTAATAAAGACGTCCATGACTATAGATGAGAAAACAGACAGGGTGGGTGAAAGTGTAGCGAAAGAAAGGTAGACGCATAAAAACCAGTGAAGTGATGTAGCAATGAAAAGCAGATGCTGACAGAAAGCGCTGAAGGAAGGGGAAAAGTAAATACTGTAGAGAAGGACAACTTGACACATTTGGCACATAGACAATTTTATTTGATACCAGGATCATAACTTGGCAATGATTTTTAAACAGTTAAGCTCCATCATAGCACTAAAAGAAGCCACATCCATGATTTTGATTGGAATAATATTTTATACACACATTTTCTTCTGTTAAACATCTGATTTATCAGCTCGGCCTAATTCAGTGGTCTTTTCCAAAACTGCAATGAAACTCAAAAATGTTCTTCATACACTGGCGCTCCAGAATAAAGCAGTAGCAGCTGTGCTCAGGAGCACCAAGAACATGCGTCAGGCCCGTCTGCCAAGAAATGGTTGCATTAAAGAAGCTAACTGTTCATGAAATCTTTTTGCTGCAGCAGCTAACACACAATGTTGGAAATGAACGACCACAGCAAACAGTAACAAAGAGCTCCATAAGAAACAGGCAACATAAGGAAGTCAGGACCCAGCGCAGGAACATTTCAAACTCAGATGAGCTATCTGAGAACATCTATGCTCCGAACGTATTCTGAAATTTATAATAATAAACGAGACATTTTGAGGCGTTGCAGATGTAATCGGACTAAGCTGAGGCACAGCAATTCAAACGACGAGCGTAGTTTGTGCCGTTGATTGTATTTGTTTTAGCAACGCCTCGGAAAATGGTTTTCCCATGAACACATGATGGACACAAACCTGACACTGGTTTGGCCATTAGCCCAAACTTATTATCTTTGAAACGCCGTCATAAGATACAGTTCATGTGTGAGTCCTCCTTTTTTTGTAAAAGAAGTTCATTAACAGGATATTTGATTTTTAATTCATTCCATGTGAAGGGTGTGTGTGTTTAAAAGAAAATACAGAGGGGTGTGGGTAAGCCTAAGTGTGCCCAGCTGTGTAACGTGAGCCACACATCTGGAATGTGTCTGGATCCTGTTCCTGTTGGTGGGGGGGCGGGAAAAAGTCTGAAGGGAGGAAGTAAAACATTTCTTTATGTAAATAAAGAAGCGTGTTTGCGATCTGCGGTGCTCACTTCATGCTGAGAAGTGTGTGAGCGCGAAACAGGAGAAATGGAGTGAGGGAGAGATCCACGGAGTGAAACATGTTGGAGTGAGCCGTTAATCAGTGTCAGCCTCACGTCTTCTGTTCGGGGAAGAGTTACTTCAAGTGACTGAAGGTTTGGGTTGTTAAATAAAGTCATTCTATATTCTATTAGTCCAGCACAGTTCAGTCAGGTCATCTGGACGGTTTCTTTGTGTTGAAACGTTTCGGCTTTCATCCAAAGGACTTCATCAGCCCGAGGAGCCACAACAAACTCAGTCCCACAAGCAGCACACTTACAGAGTGGACCAACCAGTTTGATGGTGATAAGATGGTTTCTGTAGTCCACCCTCTCCCCTGTCAACTCGTCTGAGGCAGCCACGGCCAAAATGGTTCAAAACATCAAAGTTCATGCGCAATAGTCCAGGTAATAAATAAATTTAAAAAAAAAACATTGGATTTGGCCAACCACCTTGGCTATGGCTGTCTCAGACGAATCGATAGGGCAGAGGGCGGACCCCAGGATCCATCTTATCACCGTCAGACTGGTTGATCCTCTATGTGAGTGTGTTGCTTGTGGGACTGAGTTTGTTGCGGCTCCTCAGACTGATGAAGTCCTTTGGATGAAGGATGAAACGTTTCAACACAAAGTAACCGTCCAGAGGAGCTGACTGAACGGTGTTTTTTTAACCTGGTTTATTGAACTATGACACATTCTGTTAGGTTAAAAACTTTGATACTTCTAAAAACCCGTCATTTAGCTGCCCTAAACCCCAAAATGTACAAGTTCATTATTACCGGCATGCTCGTAACATCCTTTGTTTGTGTTCATTCCTAACATAATAATATTTAAAAGGTTAAACTTCAAATAGTCTTTTGTTTATTAATTTATTTTTTATGTGTGTCATTTTTATTGTTCTGGGTACTACAAAGCTTTCAATGGTTATTATGATCGTAACACCTATTTTTTTTTTTTTTTGGTCATTAAGATAAGGCGCGGTGTGAACAAACTAAAGTATAAATACTCATAAAACAATACAAAGTAAGATGTTACATGACATATTTTTTCTCCAATGACACTTTTGTATCGTATATTTCTAAAATTGTGTGCAGACTTTGTTGTGTCACTCTGCAGAGTGATGCTGCACGCTGTGTTGCATAACAAAGATGTTCTGATTATTTATATAATCCAGTTAGGACACACAGACAGTTCAGCTGAATCACTGTCCGTCAGATGTGTTTGTTAAGATAACAAGGATGATCACAGTGAAATGATGTTTAAACATCTTACAGGTTTTGGGTTGTGTGATTTTAGCCGTTGTGTGTTTATTTTTAGTACATGATGGGATATCTGATCACTGCTGGCCACACGTTGTTTGTTATTTAGGTTTGTTGTTTACATACTAGGACATGTGCAGCTAAATTATTGTATTTCTGCTGATATTAACCTTTCAGATTATTTAAAGAAAAAAAAAGAAATTGTAACGATATTAATTTTATGAGATTTTATTTAAAATGATAATAAGCGATCATATAATATGTTATTGATTTGTCTGCGTTAGAAAGCATGTATAGATCTTAGCAGAGCTAATTTGCTCCAAACAGCTGAAAGGTTAAGATGCATGTACTTTTATTAGATAACTACTGCCCTCTGGTGGCTGTTCATGGTGCCACATGCACTTTTATGCGTTCATTGTTTTTCCATTAGTTAAAATGATTAATTTAACATGTGAGTCCAAACATTTATAAACTAAAAGTGTTTGTTTTTCTTCCAGAAACCTTTTCTCTCCTTCCAACCGGTGTTGTTCCTGTCATCCGTTCAAGATTCAGCCCCACATACCAGGCTGAGAGGAACCGCTCTCTTCTTCTGGGACGTCCGTACCAAGCTCCCTATTCCACTTTGATCCCATCTCCGTCCCCCAGTGTGAGGCCTTCAAACGACAGCGCACTTCTTTACTGGGGAGATCTGAGCCAAACGCTGGCTTTGGCCTGGGAACTTCATGTCTACGGCACAGCAAGCCTTTTTCTTCTTCTGTTCGCTGGAGCTGCCCTTGGCCTCGTGCTGTCGCCTGGTGCAAACTGTCCTCAACGAGGTGCTCTGGCACTTGCCAACGTTCTGTTGTTTCTCGTTGGAGGCCTCAGGGCAGCTCTCTTTTTCATCGACCCCTACGGCACACGAAAATTCCTCCCTCGCCCTGCCGTTGCAGCCCTCTACAACCTGCCGCTGCACCTGTTGGTGTGGACGCAGGCAGCTCTGGCACTACTTGCACTCAGGGTGGCAGGAGTGAGTTTGTTACTTTCGACTTTAGAGCGCCCTCCCCTGGTGGCTGTACTGACTGTGTTACAGTGCACCCTGCTGCTGGCTGCCGACCTGTTGTCTCCTGCTCTGTCTCCTGTGGTGCCGATCACGCTGCAGGTCTTGTCTCTGTGTTGGGGCCTGGCTCTCTGTTTAGGATTTCTATGCTATGTGTTTCCACGTATACGCTGCCCTCCTCTTCCACACCACGGAGTCCCTGAAGAGACTGGAAGGAAGGCTTGGACTGGGAGCCAGAGAACAGGAGTCATTCTGGGAAGAGTGTTGGCGATGTGTGCGGTTCTTGGAGCTTTGTGCTGTGGATTGCATGTCCATGCTTCTATGTGGCTTTATGGACTCTTAGGAGATTGGACCCGCTTTAACTGGGGCTGGTGGCTTGTGCACTTCTGGGCACGGCTCTTGGAACTGATCTGGGGTTTCTTCCTCCTAATTCTGGCTTCATGGGTGTTCTGGAGGCCTGTGAGGTGCAGGAGAAGGGAGGAAGGAGTGCAAGACAGCAGAGCAGCAGGTGATCTACCATCCCCTGGTCAGTCTGTAGGCTCCCCTCAAAGACATACATGCTGGTCCAAGATAGTCCAAAGCCTGCGGGGGAAGCCCTGCAGAAAGACTGATAGTAATGGTGTGGGAGGAGGTGGGGGGGAGGTGCCTAACAACTGGGCTGGCCAGGAGCATCCTGGAGCTGATATCCGCAAGAGTCTCATAAGGAACCAAGACCATGGCCAGAATGCTGCACAGGCACGTTGCGTCAAAGACAACAACCACGGACAAAACAACGGCGGTCACTCTGCAGAACGAGGCACAGCTGATGATTCCTCTGGACCACCGCTGAGGCTGCAGACTCTAGGTCAGCCGCCGCAGCGCTCCGTGAGTGGCAGTCTGGATCAGGATAAAGATACGTCTCTGTCTTTCTATGAGTTTGACCTGCGACCTCCCTCCCCCATCAACCTGACTCGCAGCATTGATGAGGCGCTGCATAGAGAACACTTGCTCGAAGGGGGGAGTCTTTTTCATCCTGTAAACCAAACTTCGCCATCTCCTTCCCCAGGTTCAGGGATCAGCCAAGGGGGTTGGCTCCGCAGAAACAGTGACCCTCAGCTGCTTTCTGAGAGCAGCGAAGCCCCAACAGAGTCCTCCATGCCACTGGGGGGCAGCATTCTCAGCAGTGTGCCTAGCAGGCAGGTGACTGCTCCGCCCACACCATCTCACCAGGGTCACAGATGGGGTGGGAACAGCATAGCATGTGTACCCTCATCGGTGTCCTGCCCGGTGTCACTTCGTCCATCTAGAACATCAACAGGGAATCTGGGGGAGGACGAAGTGGACGACACACGGCCCTTTATAACCCCCGACTCCGAACGAGTGCGAGGAAGGTCGGGGAGGCCAGCAGGGTCGCGCAGTTACCTGGAGGTCAGGCGACACGACGATTCTGCCAGCGTGAGCAGTGAAATTATTGACCTCTGAACCAAACCCTGAACATTCAGACCATCGACTGCACTTCACTTATTGACTTCTGTATCAGACCAAGACTTCTGGGAAAAAAGATAGTCTGAGATTGAAAATCCTTATTTTTGAAAGAGGAAATAAGTATATAAATATATGATCTAGGTAGTGAGTCCTAAACTTATTGTCTAGCTGCCTTTTATATCATTAGAGGGTTTACCAAGTGGGGCATGGAACAGGTTTTCTTAACTAGCACTAGTGAAGTAAAACTGGGAAATGCAGCATAGATAAACAGCACGCAGACATTTTTTCAGTCATCTCTTGCACATGACCTGTTGGTCTGATGTTGAGTTTTCAGGAACCCAAACAACATGTTTCATTAAAGAAGCTCTTAAGAAGCTCTGCGCTCGAAACCTGGACCAGCCACACGTTTTATCCTTCCACACTGTATGAAATAGGAAAGCTGTTCAACTCCCTGTAATGTGATTGTCTGTCCTTTAGGTCTCATTGCTCGTTTGGTTTGAAAGCATTTGTCGGCATATCAATGGATGTGAGTTTCTTGAAGTTTGTTCTGTTTGCTTTTGTGATATAAAATGTGCCATATGCAGTTGGTTTCTTTGCTGTTCTCTCTAGTGTCTTTGCATTTGTTGTCATGGTGACAGCTGTAGAGTATATTACGTCCTATCTTCCTGCAGCTGTGTTTGGTTTGCCCTGTGCGTTAAAGCTGGTAACGCCAAGATGCAGACGGTAAACAGAATCCAGAGATGGCTCATTTGTAGGCGCATGGTCACGTGTGGAAAAGGCTACTGAGGATAAAAGTAGCAGCTGATGATGTCCTGATGCATGCTTAATAATCCAGGTAGATACATTTAACAAGGTTGAATCTGGTCAGGTTCTTCTTTGTTGAAACGTTACGTCTTTTATCTAAAAGACCTTCAGTCTGAGGAGCTGCAACAAACTCTTGGCTGTTTATAAGACGGCTTGTTGCAGCGCCTCAGACTGAAGAAGATTTCCGGATAAAAGATGAAACATTTCAACAAAGAACAACCTGTCCAGAGAACCTGAGTTCACCTTGTTAAATAGCCGCTGATGAATTTGTCAAATACCATACTGAGCTTGACCAATGATGTTATTGCATTTCTATCATGTTAACTTGCTGCAGATGAAGCCTGTGGGATCACAAACCATTCGTAAATGATGCCTCTTAGTGCATTTTTGCAGAATTTGAACAGTTACTGTGCATTGAATCTGTTTGATAATTAACTAAGTGCTACACAACTTTGCAGGGCTGCAGCATACAAGTCTGGCTTGGCATGAACCCCAGAGCTCTAATCCTAAACCTTAACAACGCAGAGCACTTACCGGTACTCTAGTCGGAAGTATTTTACTACTATATTTTAAACATGTGATGAAACAATGTAAATACTTTTTTTTTTTTAAGTGTTCGTGAATAAATGACATATTTTAAATGGTCATTGCTGCAGCTGTGAAGTACAATTTGAAGCAGTAGGTTCCAATTATAATTTGAGTTCGTGAGTTAATGTTTGCAAAGTTGCAAGTTGTAAATAACTCTGTGAAAATCTTTTGCCCATACACAGAAAAGATTTGTATAAACAATAAAAGGGAAGTTACACAAAACACTACAAGTAAAAAGGGATTTTGTGAACATTTGTACAGATACAAGGAGGAAAATTGGTTTAAATGGATTTTACTCTTTAGGGCTTCAGCAGAGATGAGGCAGTAGCCTCTGACTCGACAGGCGGGTTTGTGATTGACAGGTTACCGTCCAATCAGATTGAAGTATGAAGACAACCACACTTTACCAGATTGTCCGCCGTACACGTTGCACCACATGTAAGTCACATCGGTCCAATATGTTTAAGAAAGTGCGAACAAAAAAACATAAATACGTTGCTTCGCTGTATAAGTCGCATCTGTTATGTGTCACCGCTGACAACCCGGAAATGTGGGCCAGTGTTGTGCCAAAAATCGTTGGGCTGCCAAATGGCGGCCGCGCAAGCGTGCACTGGGGGACTTTAACAAGAATTTAACAAGATTAACACAAAAACAATTATTTGTTTGCTCAAAATTAGAATAAAAGTGTGTCTCAGTTTAACTTTTCCTTAATAAATGCACATTTACGGTCACATCAGCTGCATTTCAAAAGACGATATGCAGAAACAGGAGCCCGCAGAGGGATGACTCGCTGTGCATTTCTTTGAAATTTAACAAGATAACCACCTAAAAACAATTATTTGTTTGCTCGACGTTATAGCAAAGGTGCGTCTCAGTTGAACTTGTACTTAATAAATGCACTTCATTGGTCAAATTAGCTGCATTTCGCCGGGGTGTTGCAGCAAAATGAAGCTGATTTGACAGTTGCGCCAAGCATGACCCCGGAGCTGGATGAAGGTGGCAGGATATGGCAAGCCGACTGTGTCATTAATAGCCACTTTTATCTATTACATGATACAATGGCATGCCATACGACTCGAGTGCCATCTAGCAGCCGAAAATGGTAGTGTTCAATATTTTCAATGTCAGAATGAATGAAAACGGTCATGTCCCAGCTCAAAATGAGTTTATAAATATGAAAAAAAAAAAAAGTTGCAGTGCATGCAAATTATGCAAAAAAACTGCGACTTATAGGCCGAAATATACGGTACTTATAACTTCAGAGTCTTGCGTGATGTGGGAACTTCAAGCAGTGAAATCTACACACAGCTTTATGCATCTGTTCACCAAAAACAGTTCTCTAGTCTTTGTGTTACTTTTCTTTTTACAAAGCCTTTTCTGCACACGTATGCACCTTTTGAATTTCATAGCTTTATTTGAAAGATTAACACAAAGGCAACTTTAGCAACTTCAAACATTGACTTATTAATTTTATGCACACACGCCTAACAACCCTTAATGTGAGCAGATGTTTTGTTTTGAAGCCGAGCAGTTTGGATTACTTCACACCGGACTGACCCGTTCACGACAGACTGTGTTGTGATTTAATACTTGACCAAATAAGTTGGATGAAAACCTTCTGTGCCCCATTTTGTGACAATAATGCAATTCTTTTAGCATATTTTACATCCTGCTTCATGTTTTTGTTGTTTTTAATTTATGACAAAGACATTAAAATATAAAATGTTTTTGTTGAAAAGTATTTAGTATTTTCATTATATACAGTATATATTTTTAAACACTTAGTGCTCCTGAAAACAAATCAACAAAACGAGCCCAGTGGTTCCTTCCAAAGTCATTACATTTGAAAGATTTTATTCCAGCGTGAACAGTTAAACAAAACCATAAAGTTAGATAAACAATGTAATAAAACAGCTTTTGTTGTATCTGTTCCATGACTAGATGTCTGGTTACGTTTGGTGATGTGAAACATTTGACTTGTGTAGTTCTTTTACACGACAGTCTGGACTTCTGTTGCTGTCTACATTCCAACGGTTCTGTAGGATTATACTCTCCAGTCAGTTCATGGCTCCTCCCGCGCCCTCAGCGTTGTCCAAAAAGCAGCACACACCATATAAAATCTATCCGACGTGCCCGGTGCCGTCTCTGTAGACACCTTAAAAAGTGCAGTGTTCATTTCATCTGTTTATGTAGCTCCTGGGACCAGTCGTTCATTTGGTCAACCATTTGTATTTCTGCTTCTGACATCTGGATTCAAATAAATACTAGTATGCCTAAAATCTTCATGCTGTCATGATTAATATCATGTGTCTGTAAAATTGTAAATTTTACAAATGCTGTTGTCGTGGGGAAAAAAGGAGATTTCCAAACAGACCAAGTTGTAGTTCATCTGATTTATTACAAAGCTTTGGAGATCAGTCCAATACTCAGAACATGCAATTACAAGGTCACACTCTTATCATTGCCCTGATCCGTCTGAAACACGGGCCTGCTTTAACGTCCTGAACCGGACAAGTTAGTTTTATAGAATAACCTCCAGCCCAGGCCTCAGCTCCTCCCTCCATGTCCGAGCTGTCATCCAAAGGTCCGTTGCAGAAGGAAGGAGTGGATCTGAGTCAAGGACTCTGCTTGAAGACACGTCACCAGATCACTTCAACTCATATCAATGAAACCTTGAAGATAAAAAGACTAGTTCTTTCTGTTACTGACCAAGACTGACTGTTACATGGAGCCCTTTATGTGTTATATACACTTTAACACAGGACGGAAAGATATGGAGCATGGTGAGTGCAAATAATACACACTACCTCAACATTGTGCTAAAATGTTTGTTTGTTGTAGCTGAGCGTCACATGGTCCAAGTGTTACTCCTTTTAAACATACGTATTTGCTTAAAACAGTAGGCCTACATTAAATGTTGGCATCAACGATGTTCATCTGTTAGCAAAATATGTCATGAACTTATCTTGATGAAACTTTCAGGAAGTAATCACTGGCTGTACCTCTACAACTGATTCACTTTTGAAATAAATCCAAATCAAGATGGCCACCACAGCTAACCACATTAGTCAGCACAACAGTGGCTATAACTCCGTTAGTATTACAGATACTGGGCTAAATTTTGATGCACTGTCAGGAGTAGTAATATTTTCAAGGTTTGATCAAAAAGTTTACACTTACGGTAATTTCTCTGTATGACTTATCTTACTTTAAAACTCAGCATGAAATGTGCAAAACACATCCCATCAAGGGATACTAGGCCTTTCTTTTTTAATGTTTGGGCCATTAGTGGACAGGAGAAGAGAGACTACAGAACAGTGCGGAAACAAAGGTCAGTAGTTTTCATCTTCCTCTTGTAGTCTTCAGTAAACTCCTCATCCTGTTTGACAGTGAAGTGATTCTTCCAGTCGCCAACGTTCCCTAAAAGTAAAACAGAAAAACAAATTACCATAAAAAATAATTTCATAGTATTATGTCAGTTTCCTTTATTGTTTTACTTCAAAATCGTCTCATGTAGAGAGGAATGTGTGCAACCTTTGCGGATGAAATGAGAGATGTTCAAGTCGAAGGCTTCATCCGTCGACCCGTTCACCATCTTGTTCTGTTTCATGTTGTCAAACAGAACCTTTTCTGTTATGTGTTCCTTCTTCTCCGCGCTCGGAGACAGTCCCAGGAAGGAGCAGAGACGATTCAGTTCCCCGTCAAAATCCTGCAAAAACAAAACAGTTACCGTAATTTCTGGTCTATAAGTCACTACTTTTTCACAGGCTTTGAACCTTGTGGCTTATACAATGCTGCGGCCAATTTATGGATTTTTATTTTTTGGTTGATTGTTTAGATGAGCTAACGAGCTTTCTGCCACATTTAGCTTCATCACACCTGGGCGCTCCCATAGCTGCCCAATATACGTCTCTCTTGGGGGGTGGGTCCTCGCGACTTAACGAGACTAGACTGCTTGTATAAATATAGGTAAAGAAAAAAAAGACCAGTGAAATTACTGAACAAGTCACAGCCGAATCAATGACATGAGGAGGGGGACCCCAACATGTTCAGTGCATGTGAGGGGGACTCCCCTGCATGCGCAGAACAACTTTTGCTCCACAGAGCACAAGCTTGCTGCAGGAGGAATATGAAGATAGCGATCAATGACTTCCTGGAAGACTACTGTATTTTTTTTAACAATGAAGAGACAGGACGTGTGTGATGAAAAATTCTGAGGTATTCAATTCTGATGCTGAAGAAGAAGATTTTAGTGGTTTTAGTGCACAGGAGGAAGATGAACATTGCGATCAGTGACTTTTCCTGATAAGCTAGTTTGTTTAAATATCTTTTAATCAGCTGTGTTAAAGGCAATGTTCAGAAAAAAACACTATGTATTTGTGTATCTTACTGGTACATATTTAATTAAAAGTTTTAAAAAACTTTCTGTTTAAATATCTCATGTTATGGACATCTGCAGCTCATATTGTACACAAGTGTGGCTAATAAATGTACCGGTACTTTTTTGTGTGTACGCATCTTATAAATGTACAAAATTGTTATTGTTGTTTTTTGTTTGTTTTTTTTATTTAGTGTGCGTGGCTTATATTTGGTTGCGCTCTATAATCCGGAAATTACGGTAATGCTATTATATTATTATTACAAAGGCTGGGCAATGGTGTCAGGTATCCCATGAACTACTGGACTGATTGTAATGAAAGTCTCAGAAAGTAAACAGTAGAGGTTGAAGTTTTTTTTTTACAACCACACACACACATAAAACACTTAATTACACCCACTTCGATCAGATCCTCGTAGAACAAAAACAGGATGTTGGATCTGGTCTGTTTCTTCTCCCACCAGCCTGTCACGTGTTCATACCAGGAACCAAACACCACTGACAGAAAACATCAGACAAAATTTGAGAAATGTGCTAAGCTTTTATGTTTTCAGTGATGAACACTTTCAGTTTGATGCTCACTTTGCCCCTCCATGAATCTGTGGAGGAAACTGCTCCAATCACCAGGCTCCGGCTGCGCCTTGTTCATGCGATCAAAATGGAAATAGGACACCGCCGAGTCCTTGGCGTTGCGAGCCACGTAGATTATCTGCAGCCACATGGAAATGACAGAAAAACACCTCTTGGATGTACGTTCTCTTCACCTTTTGATCCTGTTTAGGTTCCATAAAATGTTTTGTCACCCATTCGAAGCAACACGTTTATTTCCTACCACCAAAAAACGAAAAGAGGGCAATCATGTTTTTGCCTGTGTTCATTTGTGTTTTAGTAAAATATCTCATGAACCAGTGGACAGATTTTACTGAAACTCTTTAAAGCTAATCATAGGATGAGTATCTACAACAAATAATGTAAATGCTGAGTCAGCTTTAGCTTTTTGTTATTCTAATAATTCATATAACAAAATATTCAGCTCATAAAAGTGTGCTTTGACTTTTGTTTTGGTAACTTTTAGATTTTTCAAAATATTTAATTTTATTGAAATTATAGTTCTATGCAAATAAGATTTCTTCAATTCCTTAAAAACATTGTTTTAGTTTAAATCTGCTTCAGCATACTTGCTCGCTTTCTAGTGCTACCATGAGCTTTTAGCTACCATTTTGCATTAACTATTAATTCATTTATTTTAGTTTAAGCATCTGTTTTGCTAATTTACACATCTAATTTGAATATATTAGTTACTCTTTTGCTAATTAGAGCATGTGTTTTAGTTTAGCATTGGTTTTGGTAAATTTAGCTACTGTTCTGCTGCCTTTAGTTGGTCGTGTTCTGCTCATTTTAGCCTCTGTTTTGCTTATTTTTGCTTTATTTAGATTAAGATTCTTCAAGAAAGTCATTCAACACTAAGCATTCCCACGTCATTCTTTTTTTTTTTTTTTTGTTAGGTTTTAGAGCCATGACTCAAGATGGCAGCTGTAGCTAATCAACCTTAGCAGCTTAAACCACTTTTACAAATTTGGACCTAAAGCACGATGTGGTCCTAGCTGAGCCATTCAAACACATACAGCAAATGACTGCGTGAGATTATTTTTCAGGTTTGAACAGAACTACAACTCCATCATTCTCATCAGCTCGTGATCTCGATTACAAACAGTAGCATTAAAGGCGGCGGGCGATATTCATTAAGAAATGCAAGGCTTTTAATCCTGTCACAGACATCCCACCTGCTGAACCACAGCTGTTTCGCATGGGAGCACCAACTTCTGTAATTTACATTCAACCTACAAACCTTGGTGTTCTGCTCCCAGAAGGACTGGGGGACAAACTGGACCGGGAGGTGCGTCTTGATAACACGTGGAAACTTGGTCATGTGATTCATGGCATCCACTCCTGGTAAAGAAAGGTCACGACATCAAAAAAGCCACAACGCCTCTCTCTAATGCCACCGTGTTAACGAACGCACCGCTGGGGAACCCAGGATAGTAAAGCTCCAGGAACGGCACTTTTTCAAAGAGTGGGACCGAGTCCTGCTGCTCCGGTGATGTCTCATCACAATACAGAAGGTCCACGATGTAAGAGACCCATGTGTTTCCTTGGAGACGGGACAAAAGTTACATTTAGTTAGGAGCCATCAAACTCGTTAATGGACGGAAACCTAATAACGTTATGAGTCTATAAATCTCCACCTGCTTTAGGATAACTTGCTAACACAATATCATCTGGTCTGGCTTTGAGCTTCTGTACATTCTCCCAGTTGTCGGTGAAGAATCTGGTCATGGAGACTCCATGGAAGTCGAACAGAGTAGGTCGAGGAGGTAACTCCATCGCTGCTGGGTGTATCTTCAAATCATATGGACACCTTTGATCAGCAGGAAAAGTCTTTAATAAAAAAAAATCACAAGTGAAACAAGCGGAACAGCTCTGAAGACAAATGACAAGTTTTATCAAGAAATTCAAACTTACGTAGATATCATTTGCCACTGTGCCTCACTATTAGCAAAATATCTCATTCATTTATTCATTCATTTAAAAGAAACAAAACTAATTAATTAAAAATGGGAAAAAATTAATGAAAAGGGTGCAGAAAGAAGCTGAAAATTCTTATATCTGCCCCTTATTAAAAAAATATATAAAATAACTTTAAACAAACAACAACTCAGGCTTGAACATCTTCAAAGTAAAAAAAAAAAAAAATTAGTTATCCTTCACATGGCACCATACTTTCCTAACAATTTTAACTTAATCATCTTTTTCAACATGAAAATTGTTTTAGAAATGTTTATGTTGATATCAAGATAATTCCACGATCCTGTTCCCTGAATTACAACTCAGCTCCTTCACACTAGTTCTAAATGGAGGTTTAACAAACATTTATATTCCTTTAAGGTTATAATGACTCTATTTTTTTTAACAAATTTTAATTTAATATTTGGGGATAATGTTTTTTATGAGCTTTATACACAACTTGTAAAATACTATATTCAACCAAATCATAACATTTTACTAATGAAATAATATATTTGTTGGGTGACCATAGCACTTCCTAATAATAATTCTTATAGCTCTTTTTTTGTAAAATAAAAATAGGGTTTGTAATTGTTTTATATGCTTTTCCCTAAACTTCAGTACAATAGATTAAATATGGAACAATCATTACATTATACAATATATACAAAGCTTTGTCATTCAAAAACTCTTTTAATTTATACAGTAATGCAATTGATTTTGTTGTTTTTATTCTTAAGTAATTTACATGAGATTTCCATGTCATCAATAACAACACCCCAAAAATTTATTTCATTAACTCTGTGAATTTCAATACCGTCAATTTTAAATGGGACTTCAATCATTTTATTTCTATTGTTAAATATCTTGTTTACTAAAAGTTTTTTTTTCTTCAAATTTAATGATAATTTATTAAGTTGGAAGTTTGTATTTTTATGAATTCTGAATCTCTAAGAGTGGCTGGATTTTAACAGAACATGAAAAAAGTAATTACTGGATGCACATCCACAACTACTGGAGTCAGCTCTATTCTAGATGGTTTCTACAGCCAACTGACCTACAGAAACACAACAGCTGTCTTACAGATGTTGTGCTTGATCTGACGGTGAGAGACAGAGCGACATCTCGCGATAACTCGTGGGAACGAACAGGATGTCACTGGACCAGGAGCTGTCATTGTCAGATTTTTTAATCTGAACATGAAGGGTGATATGCATTCTTTCAAAAAAATGCCAGACTTTTATTTCTTATATTCTTATTCTAAAAGTAAAGACTTCTTTAAACTGCTATACGGTAGAAGGACAACTACACTGTTGACCATTATTAACTAAAACAAGTTTAGGTTGAACTTCCTGGTTCTGTTTAACAAATCAACCTTAAATGTTATCTTTAATTCTAACAGTTACGAGTACCAAAATGTTTTGAGCTAACTAAACAGCTTTGTAAGTAAAACTGAAGACAACTGACCTGAGTGTGTCCTCTCTGGGTGTTTGTGGTTCTCACAAAGTTCAGAACAAAAGTCAACACGGCTATGAAGTTGGTTTTGTATTACAGCTTGGATAAAGGGCTAGTTCAGCACTTTTTTGGGGGCGTGAGGCCCATCTTTAATCAGCTCTAGTTAAAAAACTGCATCATTTCGAGTGTTCAAACCTGAGTTACGTATTTATATATTACAAGTAGAATCAAGAAAATGTTGTTTGTGAAAGGTCAAGACTGATTTAGTGCTTTCTTGAAAACATTGATGCTGGCTCAGTTCAAACTCTATGGTTTTTGCACTATTAGAATCTGGACTAAACTATTTTAACCTAAAAACAAAACATATAAAACACATTTGGTAGTTTGTGACATGTTTTTAGTTTGTTAAAGTTGAAGAAATAGCAATGAAACAACATTTGATCTGGTCCAGTTCAAAAACTAAAATATTCAAGCATCTGACCATTCTCGCTTAATACTTTTTTTGTATTTGTTTGTGGTAAACAAATTAGTGTGAGGGCAGGAGAGATTCCAAGCATTACCAGATTACAAGAAAATTACTTTGGATCATCTACTGCACTACTTATTTTATTTTATTTTATTTCCAAAGACTGTGCTTAATTGGTTTTGTTTGTAGTATGAAACAAATTTCATCCATCCATCCATTATCTTTACACACTTCTTCCATTTTGGGTCACAGGGGTCGCTGGTGGCCATGTCCAGTAATCATTGTGCGAGGGGCGGGTCGCAAGTCCATCACAGAGACACATAGAGACAAATGAGACAAACAATCATTCACTCTCTCACTCACACCTAGAGACAATTTAGAGTTTGACTAGATCTAATGATGTTCAAATGTAAAAAAAAAATAATAATAATAATAAAAAATAAAAAATAAATTAAAAAAAAAGAGAAAAATTCATTCAACCTTTATCTATACAGGCTAGCCTCGTTGAGCCACGGGGACTCATTTACAAGACATAAGCTTTTTTTAGTTTTATCAAATGAAAGTTCAAAAGTCACAAGCTGTGTTTTTATTGATGCTTCTTTTATTACAGAATAATATACTGTAGTCCCAGATTTTAACCATTTAAATATTGTATATATTTTTTTTTTTTAATTAGAACTCACTAAAGCTGCTCACACATTTGGTGAGATGGTCCTTTATCAAACTAGAAGCGAACTTCAGAGTCCTTTTCAGCGTTTCAGAATAAAAGACTCCAGGACTTATGTAAGAGATGCCACTTCACCAGTGATAAACAGTCTTGTGGTTGTTAGTTTATTTTCAGTGGATAAACAGATAAAATGTAGCTGTAATAAAAAATAAAATACAATAAAATAAATAAAATTTCAGTTCATGTCAGGTCATTGTAAACTTTTGTTGTTGGGTTATTTATTTATTTATTTATTTATTTATTTATTTATTTTAGCTCAGATGAACAACATTAAACAAGCAAACAAAAAAGGCTATACTGTACTTTAAAAACCTATGGAACCATCTTTGAAACATTGACTTGAAGTAATAATATTTATGACACAACAAGTCTACTATACTGTTGTTGAAGAATTTGGATCCACTTTGATTTTAAAATGCTTCTTCAGTTTAAAAACGTATTTCTTCACCACCTTCGTTCTGATGTTTTAGTCAAGTGGAAGTCTGGACTTTGGATGTGATCATGGCAGCAGCTCAAATGTTTTCATGATTATTACTGCCCCATTACAGGAAGCAAAGCTGAAGCTCTGGCTGCTGAACAATCACATTTTATGTTGTAAAACTTTATTGTGCAGAGGAGGCTAGAGTCAAGCAAAGTCCCCATGTACTCTGACTGAAAACAAGCCTCGATCATTACCCTCCACCACCGTTTAATAGATGTTAGGATTTAAAAAAAGACCAGTTTTTGCATCAGATTAACAATTAAATGACAGCTGATCAATGGCTTGATTATTTTTCTGTGGATGAGTACCAAATATCAGCTTTTTAATTTGTTGTTTAAATGTCCATTATGGATTCCATTATTTGATACTAAACCTCTAAAGTTCAGTACGAAAGCGTAGAGTGGAATTCTTCATTTTCTGCTTGTAGTCTTCATCAAAACGTTCGTTCTGGGCCACAGTGAAATAGTGCTTCCAGTCAGCCACTTGTCCTAAATGGAATCATCGGGTTAAACTGATGTTGATAAAGTAGGTTTAGATACAAACTGTGACAAACGGGATTTTCACAGACCTTTTCTCATAAAAGGAAACACATCCTGGTTCATTTCTTGGATTGTGGAGAAGTTGAGCATTTTGTCTTGTTTCATGTTGTCAAACATCACTGCAGCTCTGACTTTTTCCTTTTCTTCAGCTGAGGGAGACAATCCCAGGAAGGAGCAGAGTTGGTCTATTTCTCGTCCAGTGTTCTGCTCACATGTGAAAACAATTAAAGAATGCAGAATATCATAGTGTCTTCTGTGGAAGAAACTCCATTTGAGATGAACCCTCACAATGCTCTGAATAGCTAAGAGGTTTTTGAGGAAAAGGTTGATGGAAAATAATGCTTTCAAGCTCACTGCACCTCAGACAAATCTTCATAAAACATGTAGTGAAGTTTGGAATAAGTCTGCTTCTTCTCCCACCAGTTGTTTACATGTTTGTACCATGATCCAAACACCACTGAAAGAGCAGAACACCACACGTCAGAACATACACACAAAATATCAGTTGATTGTTGTCATTACTCTTTGTTAAAACCAGGTCCCTCTTGTAAATGAGTCCCGAGGCTCAGTGGGACTAACCTGTATAAATAAAGGTTGAATGAATTATTAAAGTCCCAAAGGAATGCATGTCGCCCACTGCCGTTCATGTCAGGATTTTAAACTAAGATCATGATGTGCAGACCATGATCACCTTCTCACCATGCATCATTACATGGGGAGAAGGAACAGCTTTGTGACTGCTTTGGTCAAAATATGAAAATGTTGACGGTATGTACATTAGGTATAGATATACATTAGTTGTATATGTACATTAGTCGTGGATGTACATTAGTCGTAGGTGGTATGTACATTAGTTGTAGATGGGATGTACATTACTTGTATTTGGTATGTTCATTACTTGTAGATGTACATTAGCTGTAGATGTACATTAGATGTATATGTACATTAGTCGTAGATACACATTAGTTGTAGATGGTATGCACATTAGTTGTAGATGTACATTAGTTGTAGATGTACATTACTTGTATATGGTATGTTCATTACTTGTAGATGGTATGTACATTAGCTGTATATGTACATTAGTTGTATATGTACATTAGACATAGATGCACATTAGTTGTAGATGGTATGTACATTAGTTGTAGATGTACATTATTTGTATATGTGCATTAGTCGTAGATACACATTAGTTGTAGATGGTATGTACATTATTTGTAGATGGTATGTACATTAGTTGTAGATGGTATGTACATTACTTGTAGATATAAATTAGTTGTAGATGTACATTAGTTGTAGATGTACATTAGTTGTAGATGTACATTAGTTTTAGATGGTATGTACATTAGTTGTAGATATAAATTAGTTGTAGATGTGCATTAGTTGTAGATGTACCGGTACATTAGTTTTAGATAGTATGTACATTACTTGTAGATGGTATGTACATTAGTTGTAGATATAAATTAGTTGTAGATGTATGTACATTAGTTGCATTTATACATTATTCGTAGATGTACATTAGTTGTAGATATAAATTAGTTGTAGTATGTGGATTAGATGTAGATGTATGTCTATGGGTCCCCCTTCCCATGGGCTCACCACCTGTGGGAGGGGCCAAAGGGGTCGGGTGCAATGTGGGATGGGTGGTGGC